>BSBM01000997.1:13310000-13322500 GCA_027924585.1 Larix kaempferi | reverse complement strand
GGTGTGGCTAACTGCCAGCCTGAGTGTCGCCGTTGACAGCTTATTCCTCATAATTCATGTCGTCCAACTAGCCCACTCATGACTCACACACTTCTCTAACAACCACAGTCCTCAAAACGGTTACTTTCCGTCGACGTCATGGCCTAGCTTTTCAGCTACTTTCCGCCACTTTCTCTGACAAGTCCTTCCTTCTTCCTTCGTCCTAGTTCTTTACCAAAAGTAGGCCGCTTCCTCATTTGGCGTTTACTTATATCTCCCTACCAAAACTTGCTGCTGCGCAGGTCCTATGCATCGCATAACTGTGCAACAAAAACTGTTATGCACGCTGCACACATACTGATGTTATGTTTCTCTATTGTGCAGCTAAAAATCATACTTCCGCAAAATTGTACCTACTACCCTAACACTTACCTGTGGCTCGCCCCGAGCCACCTCAATCCAACTGATCCATCTGCCCCTTTTTTTAAATGCCTTCCCACGCACTGAATTCTTGCACTGTTGTACTCAACCTCGTGACGACCTGTTTCACTTCCTGCGCACATTCTTTAACTTTTTCGAATACCTCTAGCAGGGCAGGTTCCAGTGTTTCTCCTTTGATGCAGTCTTCTGCTTCACGAAGCTCCTACAATTTGGCCTCAATATCATCGTTCAATGTAAGGGCTTCTTCCATGAGTGGTTGCATCCTAGTATATGTTTCATCTTCCTTTATCCTTAGAGCTTCTAGTTCTTTCCTCAATACCTTTGTTTTGTCAAAAGCCATCCTCTTTTGTCTTACCGGCAAGTCTTTCATGGATGCATCTATTGCGTCCAACTCTTTCTGTTTCTTTCTGCTTTCCTTATGAATACTTTTAATCGCTGGAATTTCCTGCAATATGCTCCATATGGTGGAGACGTCAGTTGCTAATTCTTGGCATTGCGCTATTTCTGCACTAATGCCTTCCATTAAAATTCTTACGGCTTCCGTTCGTGCTTCCTCTTCCTGCTTCGTTGTGTCAACTGGTTGCCTTGATGCCATTTCAGCTAATTCTGCTTGATGGGAAGCTACCATCTCTGGGATTTTCTCACAATGAGAGACTTGCAGATTCTGCATTTGTTCAGTAGGTTGCTAACAACAACTCCAATTTGTAAAACCGCTATTGTTGTGTCAGGGTCTGCATTGATTGTGGGAAGTTTTTTGCAAATAGCCAATATGGCTCCTAGTATCCTGCGCTCCCTAGCCTGCATGTGCTGAAGGTCCTTGTCCTTCTACTATCATTCTCCCTGTAGCTTCTGGTAACTTTCTTTGAGCTGAAGGCATCGATTATGTAGGACAATGTCTCGCTCGTGTAATTCATGGGATATCTCGGTGTGTAGCTGGTGTAGCCCTTCAGCTGGTAGCACCGCTACATTAAGTCCAAGTGTGCGAGCCGCCTCACACTTTCTTCCATCTTGTCTATCGGATACAAAATCGACAGTGGTGCAATTTTCACCAATCGCGTTCTGGGCGTGGAGGTAGGTGGCCTTCGCATCTGCTCGCTTGGCTCCCCTGGGTCAATAGTTTGGGCTGGCCCTCTAGCCATGTCCTGCTGTACTTGCTCCATCCTTATTACCAAGCTACTCAGCTTATCTATGTCTTTGCGGACCTGCGCTTGGTCGTCCTCGAGGTGCGCAGCTATTTGCACGACTATCATCTCGTAGTCATCCTCATGCAAGATTCGGTCTAGTGGTTCCTTTGTTTCCTTGGACTTCTTCCTCTGCTTCTTGATGGGGCTTGCAGTGGCCGGATTTTTTCTCTTTTTGCCCACCTACGGCCGTTTACTTGATTCTCCTGTTTGCTGCGCAGGCGCTGAAGTTGAAGGAATTTGAGTTTCTGAATTTTGCTGCACTTCTTCCCCTTCAACTTCTTCATCAGACGAAGTGATAACTGTCTCAGGTGCCTGTTGCTTCCATTAGTTTGGCCAATCCTCAATGATTAGCTCAATCATTGGGGTTCCGAGTTGATACTGGCCTTCATACGATTTCTCTGAGTCCAGGCGCGGTTGTATGAAGATAGAGTGCATGCCGGCCTCAAAAAGCATAAGAGGTTTGTACTGTGTGGTTACCTCTCTTGTGATGCGTGGAGTGCTTCCTAACATTGCGCACAGCTGCTGATAGAAAGTTAGGAACTACAAATTGTTAGCGCGCTGCTTTTTTGGGTTGGTAGAAAACCACATGTTCGCAAAGCGAACTCCACGACAGTCATCCTGCATGATGGGAAGGCCAATCTAATGGCTCGGTTCTTTCCAATTGACAAAAGCGATGAGGACCAGGAGCCATCTAAAATAAAATTGATATCTTCGGTCCTGAGTATCCTTGATGTCCAGCAATAGTTCGTTCAACAAAAAATTGGCCCAATTGTATTCGTGGCCATCCATAGCTTTGACAACTAAAGCTACGACCGCGGCCAGTACCTGCGATGGCCTAGCTTTCCGTAGCATTCTTCCTGCCAACAATTGAATAACAAAATGTAGGGGTACGTTTGAAATTTCGTCAGTCTCATATCCCTTGGTTCCTCTTACTAAGTTGAATTGTTTCTTGATTTCTGCGGCTGACTCTTGGTCGTCCTTCTTGCTCATAAAAAAGGTAGATGGATCGTCACCTTGTTTGTTCAAACCTGTGATCCTTGCTATGAGATCCACGGTTATGTTAACCTTGAAATCTAACCAGATGTATCCATGGTGTGTGCAAGAAAGAAGAGTATTCACCACAGCTTTATATTCCTTGTTGTGACAAAAATGTGGGATCCGCAGCAGGTTGAGTAGGCCTTCCTATGCTAGCGGCACTGCCCAATCCACAGGTGTGACTGCTGGCTTATGTGTATCAGGATTGTTCACACTGACCGTGTATTTGTCAATTTGCAGGTGCAGGAATTTCTTGGCGTCCACCAAATTGGAGTCATTCATTTTGCATTTCGGGAACGTATTCAAAAGATCAGCTCTTTTCCTGACGCATTTAGCCATTGTCAACATGGGAATGTCATAATGCGGTTTCTTCTGCAGAATCAATTCTGGTGCATCATCTTTTCATGGGCTAATATAATCGGGTATGACCCAGACTGGTACGGTTCGTTCTGCTTGTAGAATTGGCCATGAGGCAACTAGTTCCTGTGGCTTTTCTGGAACTACTTCGGGGTGCTTATCTTTCTGATGTTGCTGTGCCAGCCTGCTCGGCTTTGGGCCCTTAGATGGGCTTGCTTTCTCTGGTGAGGGTTTCTTTGGAGATGTCATGATTCTGCTTAACCCAGAACATTTGAATGTGCCCAGAATATCTTCTAGCTCCTGTTCCTCGGACATAAACACACCAGCTACGAATACTTCTGTGCTGCTTTGTCTCTTAGATTTCTATTGTTCTTGAAAGTTTAAAACCCACGGTAAAATGAACAAGGAGGAGGGTGTGAGTATTTATAAGATTGCTACCTGATGGTGGGGCCATTTACCGAATGGACGGGGACTTAACTGTGGCTTTAATTGGAAAATCCCGTATGGATCTCCTTTGATCATGTCATTGAAGGTGTCGTAATGGCTAAATTAGGAATTAACTGCTAGCCCTGTGGGATTAGATCCGAAAAGATTATTGATCCGTTCATGCCATGCTTTATGTCATGTCGCGGTACGTTTCTTTAATGACCAAGGGTCGATGGTACTTCCAGGATGTCTGCCAGTCGATCATAGTTTTGAATGCCACATCTCTCGGGTAATCTTGGATCCTGGTCACTTCGTTCTTTTATGATGCTTTAAATAGACAGGATATGCTTTAATTGCATGCCTTAACTGTCACCGTCAATCTTTGAGTAACAGTGTAATATCTGGTTGACAGTTGTCGCAGCCACCCAAATTTATAACGGTCTGCTAGCGGTGTTTTCATTATGGTATGCATATGAGATGTATGCTAATAGTTGTACCATGTATCTCCGGTCACTTCTTGCGTCTTTTCATTGCAATGCCTTTGTCTTTCCATGGCGCAGCTACCCTGGTAGCGCGCAGTTTTTTTTTTTTGTAGCTTCTCTATTGTAACGTGCTGCACAACATCCAACATTTTTCTTTTACAGATAGTGTGTACAAACTCTTCGTGACTTCTAGTGCCCAATTTCAACTGTACTTGACACCTAGAATTTTTATCATCTTGATCAGATAGGGTGTTGTGCAATGGGACTATCACGGTAAAGCTTTAGTCTGCTTCCATTTATCCAAGTGGGAAGAATGTCTCCGGCTAATGTCGCTAGCTGAACTGCACCACTGTTAGTAACATTTGTAACAGTATATGGGCCAATCCAATGCATTTTAAACTTTCTATCATACAGGAGGACTAGGTCACCTACCTGAAAGCACTTATTCTTGATGTGGCGGTCGTGCCATGCTTTTTCACGCTCTTTTTGTACTTGTTGGTGGAAGCCTGCAACAAAACGATCTTCCTCTAGCCCAACGAAGTGTAGGATCCTTTCTTCTAGTGCTGTGAGATCCGCCATGCCTGTAAATGCTGCTATGCGCAAACTGGGAATTATGTACTCCATTGGCATTATTGCTTCTTTCCCATAGGACAACCTGAAAGGTGTATGGCCAATCAGTTTCTTGCAGGTAGCTCTGTATTCCCACAGTACAGATGGAATGCGCAGGTCCCAATCGTCTCGATTGACATTGCATATCTTAGTTAGCGCATTCTCCAACACTTTATTAAATGCTTCAATGGTTCCATTCTCCTGTGGATGATAAGGTGTGCTATGCTGATGATGAACGTGGAACTCTTCAGTCAAAGCCTCAATGGTTTTATTTAGAAAATGAGTGCCTTAGTCACTCATCAATATCTTCGGGCATCCAAACCTTGTAAGGATATTCTCGTACATGAATTCCGCAGCTGTAGCTGCGCTACAGTCTTTGACTGGTTTTGCTTCTGCCCATCGAGTGAGGTAATCGATCGCAGTAATGATATACCTCACACTAGTTCTTTTGCTTGGTGGGTTAATAGGACCCACAAAATCAATGGCCCACTTCTCAAAGGCTTGCAATGTCAGCTGTGGATTTAAAGGCATTTCATCCCTGTGCGATGGCTTCTCCATCCTCTGACAGACATCACAATTCTGGCAGTGTTCCTTGGAGTCTTTATGAATCGTAGGCCACCATATCCCTGCATGCAGTATCTTTTGCGCAGTAGCTCTGCTTGCGTAATGGCCTCCTGCGATTCCTGATTGTGCATCAGCCAATATGAGTGGTTTTTCATGCTCCAGTACACATTTGCGCAATACTTCATCCGGTCCCAGTTTGTATAGCTGACCTGCAATTATAGTGAAGTTTGCTACATGCACTACCAGCTGCTTCTTTTTCTGCGTAGTGAACTCTGTGGGTGCGAATCCAGTGGTTAAAAAATCAATGATGTCCTGGTAGTACTCATCTGCAACTTGTATGGCGGACAACTGTGCATCAGGCAGATTGTCCTCCAAATTCGTAGGTTCTTCTCATGACTTGATTCTTGACAAATGATCAGGTCCCAAATTCAATCTTCCTGGTTTAAAAACAATCTCAAAATCGTACTCCTGAAAGAGTAGTAACCATCTGCATATGTGCCCCCCTAACACTGGATTATTAACAAAGTATTTCAAGGAAGAATGGTCAGTGAACATGGAGAAGTGCGCACCAAGCAAGTAGTGCCTGAACTTCTGCAGCACATATACCATTGCGAGTCCTTCTCTTTCAATAGTAGTATAGTTCTTCTCAGCGGATGATAGATTTCTACTGGAAAAGGCAATGCGATGATCAATACCTCCCTCTCCTGGTTGAGCAAGAACAATGCCCAATGCTATACATGAGGCGTCCACGTGGACGTGAAATGGTTTCTCCCAGTCTGGAAAAACTAGGATCGACGCAGTGACCATTTTCTCTTTCGGTGTGTCAAAGCCTTTCTCACAATATTCATTCCAAATGAATGGTACATCTTTCTTCAACAGCTTTTCCATAGCTGCGGTTATCTACGCATACCATTTTATGAACTTCCTGTAGTAACCGGTATGCCCTAGTGTAGTGGGAAATTTCTTAACTGAATTGGGTGTAGGAAAGTTTACAATGACTGCGATCTTAGCAGGGTCTACCATCAAGCCCTGTTTTCACACAATGTGTCCCAACAAGACTCCATAGGGAACACAGAAAACACACTTCAATTTTAATGAAATTTGGTGCTGTCTGTACTTTTCCAGCATCATCCTGAGGTTCACGGCATGGTTCTTCAATAAACAGAAAATGGTCCAATTGTCAAAGTAAACTTCTAAAAACTTATGTATAAAGTCCTTAAATGCTGCGACGATCACTCTAGAGAAAATGGCGGGTGCATTCTTCAAACCAAAGGGCATTACTGTGTATTGGAATGACCCCCATTCTGTAGAAAAAGTCATCTTGTTCCTATTTGTGCAATCAATCCTAATCTGATGGTAACCAGAGAATCCATCAATAAAAGAATAGGCCTCATTCCCTCCAACATTATCTAGCACTTCATCTGTAAAAGGTGTAGGGAATGGGTCATGCATTGAAGCATCGTTGATTTTTCTGAGATCCACACAAATTCTGATTTCGCCCTTTGTTTTCTTGTCCTGGATAACCATCGGGCTTATCCATTCAGATTCTTCGACTGGCTCAATGATCCTTGCATTGAGCATCTTATCGAGTTCTTCCCTAACTCATTCTTTATAGCGCGGGTTCAGTCTGTATGGTCTTTGTTTCACAGGTTTCATGCCAGGCTTAAGAGGAATTTTCATCACTCCTAAGTCTCCCAATATACCTTTCATCTCTATGAACTTGTTCAGGAATAGTTCTTAATATACCTACGACCTCCTCAACTGTATCTTCATCCCAATAATCTCCAATAGCTGCGAACCATGGCTCGTTGCTCGTGCCAATGTTCACTTTCCTTGTTTTCACGGGTCCACTCATATCTGGAATTTCCAAGGGAGGTCCTTCTACCTCGCGCGAGCCCTCTGACTTAGGTATCTGTATGTTGCGCGGGTCCTCCTCATCACTATCGGCTGTATCCTTGGTTTCTCCATCGATGTGATAACAGTCAAGAGCATTCTCTAGCTGCTCTTCCCATTCAGGCTGTAGGAGCGCAGGTATGCTGTTTGTGCCAAAGAATTCTTCTAGTGTCATGTTTCCTTGTGTACAATCTGGACTGAATATGTTTTTCTTAATGACCTGCAGCGTGTCATTGATACTTGGATGCTCGTATTTGAAGCTGAAATCCTGCTGGAAGGTCGTCGTTATGCCCGACCAGTCCACTGTGCCTCTACGCAACTCTAGGTCTAGGGGCCACTTCTTCGGAATTGGTTCTTCTAACGTGTGCACAAATAGATGCACCCATTCTGCCTGTGGTCTCTCCCTCCATGCCCCTAAACATACGTGGATATGTTCCCTTGGATCCATCTGTCCATTGTATTTCTCAAATGATAGCATAACCTTATTAGCAAACCTGATTTGCATCTTAATTCTACACTAATCCCATGTCGTCAGTGTCTTCTTATACGTAGCCCACCATCTAGCGGGTGTATCGCTCAACGCTATGTCTAATGCCTGCAAGCGGTGTTCTGCTGAAATTTCTGCAATATATTCATTGATAAAAGAATAAACATTAGAAAAACCATCATAGCTAGGGATTGGGTTTACCTCCTTTCCGATCCAACACATGGACTTCGTGATGCATGCACATTTCCTGGCAGATACTTCATGCAGTCTGTTTTTCCAGTTTTCTAGACCTGCATCGGAGTCTGAAATGCAAGAGCTATCACAACGCCAACTAAGTGTGCCATCCGAGTGGGATTAACATAGTCAACATCATTAGTGGTCATCTTGTAAATACGGTCCAAGTCTTGGGCTCTTGATTCCTCTTGAATCGGTTCAACGTATCATTCACCCTGCGAAGGGTCCAATGGTGCAATGACCCTGATATCATTGCCTTCAAATATCATTTTCATAGTTTTTAAATCAATAATGGCAGAGTTTGTCATTGCCCAATCAATACCCAGTAGTGCGGGATAAGGATGGCTGTCATCCACGATTTCGATTACTTCAAAATCGACATAGCTGAGCACTCCATCAATGTCAACTATTGTGTCCGGTAATCTTCCCAAAGGTATAACTATCCCTTGGTTAGCCACTCTTAACTGTAAAGGTGACCACTGTAACTTTTGTTTTCCCATCTGATGCCATGTCTGCTTGGTGAAGACATTCACTTCGGATCCAAGATCAAGAATGATCTCATCCATCTCGTAGTCTCCAATTTGCGTAGTGAGTCTCATTTCCCTTCCTGTTCGTTTTGGACTCCTAATATTATGGACTGCGCCATGGGAAATTCCTTTCTCGTTGTTTGGCTCATATTGCCTCAGTAGATTTTCAAATTATGTGAACGCATCTACGCTCTTTAACAACTTCATGCAGCTCCGTAGGAATTGCGCAGCAGAGGTCCCGGTATCTATTGAAATGTCCTCCTGATCATATGCTGCTGGTGTATCTTTTATGTGCGGTGCTTAGCTGCGCATCGGGATTCTCGTCGACTAAGGTTCTGACTCTCTAAGAATATCTCACGCCTCTGTAAATGATCCCTTGTTCTTTTTTAGGTCCAGGCCAGTGCTTTCCCAGGATCTTTTCTAATCCATACCGGCTCACCCGGATTTTGCTTAGGATCGCGCTGTCCTGAGGTGGAAGATTTTGCGCCTCCGTCCCTTCCTGTATCAATGCCACTACGCATTACCACGTTTACGCTTGGATCTTTAGGTCTTCTCTCGGCTGTGATCAACTGAATGTTGGGAGTTGGTGGTTCTGTCCTTCTTCTTTTCTGCATTTCTACATCAAGCATAGGACAATCTTCGATAACATGCTCAAATGATTTATAGTAATTTCACATAGTGCATGGGTTGGTACAATCTCTAGATACATGACCTGGCTAGCCACAGTTATAATAGATTACCTGGCCGCGGCTTCTTCCTTGCGATGGGCCGACATTTCTTCCTCTCCCGTGGTATCCACCACCACGGCCTCTATATCCTCCCTGATCATAGTGGGCATTTTCTTGCTTTGGCTGATTCTCCTCTTGAACGCGATACATATCAGCACCTCGCATTGCTTCCATATCGCGCTTTCTTTCATTCATGAGCTCATATGTGCGGAAATTGGATTCGTCATGCCAACTGATTTACAGAAATTGTAATATAGACTTTTAGGGGTGTTTACATATTTCTGTATTAGATAACAGTCTTTAGGCCTGTGCCCTCTGGTTCTGCAGATTTCACACCATGGTGCCTGATTGTGGTTCATATTGATTGGGTTTGGTGCACCACTGCCAAGATAGTCCTGAAATAGAGGGTAATGTTCTCTGGTATGGCCTTCTCCTTTGCATCCGGTACACCAAACTTAATGTCTGTGTTCATATCTTTGTTCTTTCCCATTCTTCATACCCTGCAATTCTAACGTCAGTGTAGTCAGCTGGTTCTGAATTTGTGACATCCCAACGCTACTCTCACCAATCGGTGAAGCCTCTAACTACATTGCGATCTCTAGGGCCTCTGCATGCGACGCAATCTTCTGCTGCATCAATGGTTGTCTGATATGGGGAAGCAATGCAGCAATAAACCATTCCTTATGCAGTTGCGGAGCTATAACAAAGCTCACTTGGTCTAATAGTGTCTTAAACGTTTGGTCAAATTCCCAGACTATTTCAGTCGGTTTCTGCTTGATTTCCTTTAATTCCTTTATACACTGCAATTCTGACTTTGGTTTCTTAAACTTTGTGACCAATGTAGCCTGAATTTCTATTAGGGTTCTCGCCTGTGCTTGAGAATATTTCATAAACCAATGCAACACGCGATCCCTGAAAGTAGTGATGAGTTGCGCTCTCTTCATAGCATCATCCTGGATTTGCTTTAAGCTCCATACGACTTCACATAGAAACCAGTGCTGGTCAGGGTATTCTAGACCCGTTCCTTTGAATATCGACAGTTTTATGTCATTATCTGTCATTCTCCTTCCTAGTTGTGCACTGCTCTGAGTAGTGCCGATTATCTGCGCGGAGAAAACAAAGGGAATATTCGGACTGCTGGGATTTTGCGGACTAGGCTGCGCGACACTCGCAGTCGATGGGTTCTTATCTAAGGGTGGCGCGATTTGTGCAATTAGCGGATTCTGAGGTGTGATAGGATGAATAGTGGCTGATGGCGGTGTGGTTTGATTGTTAAGGTCACGTGGGAGTTCGGTATTCACGTGGAGTCCAGGTCCTCCGAGATTCTTTTCTTTAATAAACTTATATCTCTTTCCACTTCTTAGATTATGTGTCTCTTCGTTAGAATCACTATAAATTCTATTGACCATGACAAAATCAAAATATTACTGCATTCTTAATACACCTTGCTCAACTAAAATCATTTTAATATATAGACTAAGGTTATTCAGGAACTTACCTCTGAATCCCTCGAAAAAGTATGCCTCTGCTTGTCTGTAGGTCTTTAGCGTGTCGACAACAAATTCTGTTACGAATCCTTCAAGTATGCTATTGACCCAAAAATCGACTGCGCATGACAGCGGGCTGTCTATTGCTTTGAGCTACGCTGTGAGCTCTGGAGTCCACTCTGTAGGTACTCCCCCTTGAAAACAATTCTTCTTCTCTGTGAGTCGCGATATCCACACGTGTAGCTCATTGGGGAACGTAGACCAAAAGATCTCGTGAATATCTCTCCACAAATATCTGTTCAACCACTGCACGTTTGATAGACGTGATCTATTTTCTTTCTTTGCAAAGTCTCTTTGTATTTTATCACACCAGGCCCAGCTCTCTTTCTTTTTTGGATGCCAATTATCTGATCCTAATGGGAACTCAAACTCTTTGAGTACATTATTGGACATTACTTCATCGACTCATCATGGATTCTTAGTGTGGCAACGGAACCATTTGTTGGTGTAGGTAACTGATCTAGAGGTTTTCCAGTGTAGACGTAGGTTCTTTGTGGTTTTAGACTTAACCAACAAAACCCCTTTTCACTGGCCCTTTCGGCAACCACCTGTGAGCAGGTTGAGGTATCACCTGAAGCGAAGCTATGGGGGTGTTGCAGAATCAAGTTTCCACAACGTAAGTGATTAGTTGATGGTGGATGTACGTATGGCGTAGCGCACTACCAACTTGCACTACGGGTCGGCTCTTACCCCGCGACGGTTCTCGTCGCGCAGTGCCACAACAGGGTATGAGGTCCACGCACCCCTTGCAATCTGGGGTCGCACAGTCTAGGGTACTCCTCACGTTACGATGATAGGCTATAGGCAGCTTATCTCATAGTGACTCTCATGGCTCGGCGCATCAGATAGATCACGCATCCACCTAAGATGATTATCTCTAACTGATTCACTAAGTAACCGTACCCATTCGACTTATTCAGGCTCTTATCATTATTTTGCGAGCAAGTGTGCAAACATGCAATACTACGCTTAAACCCAATGTTCTACTGTGTGATTATTCATCATATTCATGCATTCACAAACTTATACTTGTTGAATACTTAACATTCATCCCTACATGTATCACTTAACATATTATTCCCATTCTCTACGGCGAATACATACAAAAGCAATCACATAATAGACATTGCAGTATCAACCTTCATATTTAAGCAAATGAACAGTCATAAAACACACAACAATCACATAACACAGGATTTAATGTGGTTCACCCCCCGGATGGAGGCTACGTCCATAAGAACGGTTGTTAATATTGATCTTTATGGGAAGGGTACAACCGTTCTTAGTCTGTGCAATTAGCTGCAGACTCTCTTCTCTCTCAGATAGGTCTCTATGCACTCAGCTGCAGAGCCTTTACAATGGCTTTTTTTTTTAGCTTAGGATTATTCAATAACTGATACTTAACAAAATGAAGAGTAACCCTTCCCTTACAAAATGATGCTTACTTATAGATTATGCCTGGAGGCATATTTTTACAATTCGCAAGCAAAACCCTTAGGTTTACAAAACCAGCGTGGCTAACTGCTAGCCTGACTGTCACCGTCGACATCTTATTACTTCTGATTCATGCCATCCAGATATCCCACTCATGAATCGCACACTTCCCTGACATCCGCAATCCTCAAAATGGTTATACTGCATCATGGCCTATCCCTTTCCGCTGCTCTCGCCTGCCTGTCACCGTCGACGTTGTGGCCTAGCTTTTCAGCTACTTGCCGCCACTCTCTCTGATAGGTCCTTCCTTCTTCCTTCGTCCTAGTTCTCTACCAAAAGCAGGCTGCTTCCTCATCTGGCCTTTACTTATATCTCCCTACCAAAACTTGTTGTTGCGTGGGTCCTACGCATCGCATAGTTGTGCAACAAAAACTATTATGCACGTTGTGCACATACTAATGTTGTGTTTCTCTATTGCGCAACTAAAAATCATACTTCCGCAAAATTGTACCTACTTGGGCCATGCCCAAAAATCATCATCATCCTCATCCTCATTCTCATCATCATCATCAT
>BSBM01000997.1:12917500-13307500 GCA_027924585.1 Larix kaempferi | reverse complement strand
GGGTAATTCGTTTCCCACCAACGTGGTGGATGACTTGGCTGCTATGGTTTTAGGTTCGGGTTGCCAAAATACATATAATACTATAAAAAAGTACATCTTATAACAAAATACGTCTTATTCTATAACTTCTTCTGTTTCGAAAATGATTATGCGTATGCTACGCTAGTCCACTGCTAATGAAATTGCACACTTGTAGAACTATGTGTGCAGATTCCGAATATGTAATTTTTTATTAAATCTATTATTTGTTCCTATTTTTTAGTTAATTTCAATTGCACTAACGTCAATCTTACACAAAAAGTAGGTTATTTCTTTCGTCTATAACTTTTTATTGGCTCACCTATTTTGAAAATGGAAAAGAACTCGCACAAGTACACACAAAAACCTACATCCTAAAAAAAAAACTATGTTGATTGATTATGTTAAGACCATGATATCGGGCGCTAACGCTCGAGCTAGTCATTTTAGGGATGGGCTGAATTCCTTAATTAAAAAAAAAATAAAATTAACATAAATAAATATGAAAAAATAGTGCCGCACTAGAACGACCTGTTATCTACGACTGTATATAATTTTTTTAACAAAAATCCACCATTTAAATACCGAACTAGGGGCTAACGCAAACATATTCATTATGTTTTCTTAAAAAAACAACATACCAACCTTCGGAGAACCCCATTTGTTGGGAGTTATACTTAATTTCCATAAATAATATTTATATATTTCGGAAGGTAATCTGATTGTCTACATTTCATCTTCGTGTGCCATATTCCAAAAAGTTGTGTAGGTAGCTCTAATATTGATTTTTGTCGTTCAGATTTTTGTTTTTCCAGAAGTCCATTTCGACTAACGCGTCATCAGTGGCCAACATTAGCTTGCACCAGCCCTGGTATCAAATACACAATGTGTATTAGATGAACTTCTCCCCATAAAGTCATATATAAAGTTGATGTTATAGTTTGGTTGAGCAATAACAGGGCTACGAGTCCACATCCCAAAGCCTCTTGATAAAACACCATGGCTTAACCCTACAAACAAAAAAGAAAATCCCTCGCTGCCTTTCTAAATCCTTATCTCACCAATTCAATCCATACTCAAAATTCGATTTATTATTCTCAATTTTTTTTCTACGATGATCATCGCAACCTCTGCTACTAACCGTTGAGATAATGATTTTTCCATTCTTTGAATCAAAAGCCTTTGAAAGGGTACTGAAAAATGATCTCCGGCCTAAACCAATATCTCATATTTCCAACCAGTGGTTTCTAATGCCACATTAGCATCTATGCTAACATTTGCACCGATAGTAGCATCATGTAAGGTCGTAACATTGTATAAAATGAGAGCAAGCAAGCCTTTTGTATGAAGCAGCCCATGCTAAGCAAGGAATGACAAAACCCACCCGATTCAAAAGAAAATTCCAAAATTTATAACTAAAAGGGATTTTGAAATAAGAAACCTTGCCCCTCTTAGAGGGTGCACAGTTATCAGCCGTAAGAAGAAAAAAAGTTCCATCAAGTCTTGTCAAAGAAAGAATATTAACCACATTGGATTCTGATTATATTGAAGAAAATGGTAACCAGAGGGTAGGGATGACCCCTGTAGCAAGAAGCATTGAGGGAGTGAGCAACCATAAAGGCCATTTAAGAGGTTGTAAGCCATTTCCTTTAACATGATTCTCTTTTTTACTTCATGTTCCTGGTATCTAGCTGCTCCCTCTTCTGTCACTGCATTTTTTGCAATATTCATTGTACCGGAATTGGTACTATTCTTTTTCACCTCAACTTCATTTGTGTATGCATCATAGACATTGTTCACTAATGCTTCTGGTACATCGTACTTCCAAAGCTTTCCCTTCCATGTCAATGCTTGAAATGTATTGTTGCTTTTGATACAATTTCTGCCACTGATCTTGGATAATGAATCCACTAACACTACATTTTTGTTCCTCAAATAGAGACGAGAATTAATATGAAGCCTTGACCGAGACAAGACGGGAATTTGTTCAAATTTTGTACTCCATGCCTGTTCCATTCTTCCTTCTATCTACCTGGATCAATGATACAGTGTTGTAGATAAAACAACGACAAAAATCATACACCAAATCATGATTCCAAGCTTGGACCCCGAGTAAGAAGAGAGCATGGCATACACACTTGACAACTGGGCACCTGCCACCAAACATCACCGTCATCTTCATAGTTGGGTGATGAGTGGTAAAATAAATGATAGAGAATCAATAGTAATTGCCCATAATTATTACCTAAAATGCCCATAATTATTACCTAGAATAACTGAGGATTTGTTGAGTCCATGATGAGAGCTTGTTCCACAACCACGTCAACAATGAATGGGATAGCGTGCTGAGTGACCTCCAGGCCTGGAATTTCAATTATTCTATGCCTGTCAATTGAAAAATTGATGACGATTTCAATATTTTAGTGCCTATCGTTTTAAAACCATATGTAGAGCCCCAAAAATATTAATTACAAAAAAAACCTAAATTCTGAATAAAGAAGGGAAAACAATACAGTTAATTTCAAAAATAATTTTCGAGAATAACACAAGTAAAATAGTTTTACTAATCTGTAACCCATTTTATGAATTTAAATACAAAATTCTCAATAGGAAGTGGAAGGCTTACCTGTTAGAACTAGCACTTAGAGATTTACCGTAGAAGCACATAGGAACCTCGTAGCTGGTAGCGACCCTTGGAAAACCACATTTGGGGACTCCTCTCCTCCCAACCAATGTCGTAGACTGAGAGCCCCTGAGCCCTCACTCAGTAATACCAAGCCAGCTGGTCATCAAAATGAGAATCCTACTCTACCCTCAACCTCCAAACCTCCATCTCCCCCACACTATGCCCATAGAACCCTCTCAAAAATGAAGCCAAACTCAATGACTCAAACCAAAAGCCTCCCAACAAAGAACAAGAGCCCGAATCCTCCCCTCAATCAGTCCCAATTCCTCTATTTATGCATAATTCAATCAGCCCCAATTCCTTTATTTATGCATGATTTTCTAATTTTAATATAATTAAAGTGTATTATGCATGAGTGCCAAATGGCCTTCATGCACATTATTTTCCTAATCATATTTAATTAACATAATTAAGTTTTAATTGTTAATTAAACTGTCACGTCCCCCATTTTGACCCTTATAATATTTTGGGATATAATGTAAATAATGTATGCATATTATGTATGATTCCTAGCATGGAGCCCAAGGCCAAGGCCCCGCTAGTTAACGCTCAATCTAGAAGAGGCAAGTATTTGATATTATTCTACCCATGTGATAGTGAACCATGGGAATTGTAAATATGCATCTTAATATAAATGCCCACAACTAGCTATGCAATGCAACAAGAGATGGGGGCATGATGTTACAAGGAATTGGGAGGGAAATATTCAAACCCTTGAGCCAATCAAGTCAAGCCAAGTGTCAATGAGAGAACCCATGAACCCTCAACTACCCATGTTGACTTTTGTACCCAATCATTGATTTCTCCCAAGAGTTGGTTGAGATAGTTAATGCCTTGGGGAATGGGAGGTATGGTTGTCCAAATTTGAGTATGGGCAAGCCACCCTTCCTAGACTTTCGTGTTTGGATTCTTGGGCAAGAAAAGGACCATGAAATTGCTCCCCACGCCATTATTCACCTATCAGTTTGCTCTCTCACAAGTTGGGACCTTCCTGGGCAGTTCCCTCCATGGTTTTGCTGTGTTTACCTTCATTTTCCTAGCTGGGAAGGGCGTTTTTGCTGTGGCTAACAGTGGGGAAGAAGGGGAAAACAATTTGGGGTTTTATTGAGGCCGTTTGGCCCACTGAATGCTCATACATCTGTGGGAGAAATCGGTTTTCTTCCCCAGGATTGATTCCCTCTTCCCACAAATCCGTTTTTGGTGTGCCTACGTTCTTGGGAAAACCCATGTCCATCTAGCTTCTATGTCCCATTGCTGAAAGTGTGTTTCCAAGTCCATATCTGAGTTTTGTGTTCAAGAGAATTCTGGGGTTGAGTTGGGTATCCATTGCTTTGGGTTGTGCTGTGCTTGAGGGTTCCCTTTTTCTTGTAGGTATCATGCCTAGCTCAGGGGTGGTCTCTGAGTGCTGAAAGAATACAGGCTGGGCAGAGACCTATGGTTGGGAGGAACATTGTAGCAACATAGCTAGTTGTTTGGGACAATTGCACAAGAAAGATAAGTGTTTTCTATCTATGTGTTTTACCTCTGCAGTGTTTAAATTAATGATTGTTATTGATATATTGAGTGCATATGAAAACATGTGTGTGGGTGAGTTTATTTCCACTGTGCATATTTGTTTGATTTACATCTACACACATCTGTTTTATGGCTGTGAATCTAATGAATTGGCTGAGTTTTATGAAAATCCCCATAGAATGGCATCATGTTCCCTTCCTTGCATTGGGTCCAAGGGTGGGTACGTGACAGATGGTATCAGAGCTGTTGGTTGCAGCATTGAGCCTTCATGGGATACCTATCACAACTTGCAGGGGTAAGTATGCTTCCTGATCATTATAGACCATTAAGAGAAAAAAATTCAAACTTTCAAATTTTCAAAAATTTTCAAAGTGTTTTGCCTAACTGTTTCGGCGAGTCTCGTGGAGTTGAGTCGACATGTTTCGGCGAACCACACTGAGTTGCGCTGAAGTTGCCGGTTAGAACTGCTGAGTTTGCGCCGAAGTTGGCAGCGAAACTTGGCCAGTTGCTCCGCAAACGAAACGGTGGAAAAGTTAAGAGTTTTGGGCCGAAATGGCGGAAAAAGTTAGCGAGTTTTCGCCGAAACGACGAAAGGAACTGAAGAGTTTTTGCCGAAATGGTCGACCGGAAATTTTTGAAGTTCGCGAAACCGGAAGAACACAGATAATTCATTCGCAACGACGGCGAAACTCAGCAAGTTTGTCCGCAACTGCGGAAAAAGTTGGCGAGTTTGCGCCACAAAGTTGGAGGACGCTGGCTAGTTTGCGCTGCAACGGTGGAAAAAGTTGGTGAGTTTCTGCCGTAGTGTTGGAAGGAATTGGCAAGTTCCACCACAGTGACGGAAGGAAAAGTTGAGTTTTCGACCGGAAGAACTCAACAAGTTTGTCTGCAACAGCAGAAGAACTCAACGAGTTGGTCCGCAGCGACGGAAGGACTCGGTGAGTTGGTCTGAAAATTTTTCTAAGTATCTTTCGGCGGAAGAACTTGGTAAGCTGGTCCGCAACGGCGGAAGAACTCAGCGAGTTGGTCCGCAACGACGGAAGGACTTGGTGAGATGCTCCGAAAAAGGGAATTTCAGTCGTTTTCTAGGGAAAATTTTCAGGTGCCGAAAGTTGAAAAATCGCTTTGAACTCCTGTGCCGGATTGCGCGAAATTGAAGAATTTACCAAAAAAAAAAAAAAAAGGGCACTGCCACAAGGGGGCAAGCCCCCTTGACCCCCATCGTCCCCTAGAGACTGTTGTTGAAAGAGTGAAATGCATTCTTGGGATGAGAAGCAGGAATTGCATGGAAGGTTTGTGGAAGCCTTATTAAAAGTAGTTGGATGTGATATGCATTTCGGAAGAGCAATGGGAGCAGCAAAGCAATGTTGATAAGAGGGAAACTTCTCACCTTAACTATTTCTGTTATAGTGTAGGAATTTCATGTTGAAAAGTAGTAACTAAGAATGATTTACATTTGTATTAAATTGCTACTTGGTAAGAAATGACAGCTAATAATACCTTGTGTGCATGGTAGAGAGCCCATGAAATCGGATCAGCTATGATGTAGAGGAGGAACTCCATGTCATAATGAGGAAATTGGAATGGGGCAATTCCTTAACTCCTCTCTTACTATTGTTTTTTGTATTTTACAAGTTTTATATGCATAAACGCTATGGCATAGGAACGCTGAAAATGCAAAGGATCATATAGACGAAGTAAACATGCAATAGATATTGCATAGTGCATAAAAAAGTGTTTATGCATGAGGATGATGTTGCATATGGGTAAGAAGGCGGTAAAGTGAATATGTACTAGCTGGAATACTAACAGACATTGCATAGTGCATGTGACAATGTTTGTACATGTATATGATACTTCCTATTGGTAAAATAGTGAGGTTTTACATATGCAATGAACCACTTAAGATCATTATGGTGGTTGCTAATAATTAGTTTTGTTTGCATTGGTTGTAGGACCAAAGAAAACCAAAGCATGGCTAAAGATGTGGATGATGATTGTTGCATATGACCAACAACCTTATGAAGAAAGGATGGTGCAACAAATCTATGATCATAAGGTTGGAAAAAGGACTGTGTAGCATGGGTAAGAGGCCAATTGATCAGGTAACATCAACGATGTTAATGACAGCCATGAAGGTAATGGATATTTGTGCTTAAGTGCATGGATGTTGAAAGAGGATTTGGTAAGATCCATTCAACTAAGTTTAAACTATGTTGAATTGGTTTGCATGTGGTATTGAGTGTTTGAATGTGAATGTTAACCTACCGAGTATGGTGAGGTGTGGGTAAGTGGAGGAAAGAAGCCTTACACCCTATAGTTTCTTAGAAATCTCAATGCATTCATATGAAATAATATCATGCCATTGTGTATGTTGGTTGTGAGTTAAACAACCAAATCAAGTGATAACTTATGGTCCTATAATGGTAGTGCATGCTATGTGGGGAGACATGGTTAGGCCATAATATGTTTGAAGGCATAATATTCATGAATTAATGCAACGTGGCATTGAGGGGATGTGCATTAAAAATATTCTGTACAATTTCATGGTTATGCATTGAGTGGGTTCACATTAAAAGATTATGTGGATGCTTGGTTGTGGTGTATGTTTTATTGCACTTAGATAATAGACGAAATGGTGAGCTATTTAATGAGCTGTTGTGAATGCAGGAGAATGATTGAATATAGAAGGTAGACATGTTGATGGGCTACCAAGAGTGCTATGTTGAAAGGACAGAAATGCATAAATGATACAGCTATGAAGTGATGAGTATCTAAAGCTTCATTTAAATTGCATAAATGATGTGACTGTGTCTCACAATTTTATTATGATGATGATGCATATATATATATGTATATTTCGTTGCATTTCAAATGTTAATAGCTGAGGGTGTTTGAGTTATTGAGTGTTATAATTCTGAGATCACTTCAGTGGCTGTTGCAACAATGAACTATTATATGCACAAGAGACTTACAAAATGTTTGGTTGATTGAAGTTTTAGATTTCAAGTAGATTGTTTTGGGCATCGAAAATGTGGGTAAGTCCATGATGAAGATTGGAATCTACCATGAGAAAGAGCCAAATGATATGAGAACAGACTCATGGCTAAGCAAATCAATTTCTGTAGAGAACATAATTGCAAATTCATGCTTGAATTTAATTATTAATGTCATCGAATGATTAAGGAAAATCATATTTGAATTTTATTGAATGCTGTTGACTATTTGATGATTTGATAAATGTGCCAGGAAGACACATTGTAGGAAGACCATGTGTGATGACCTGCAGAAGCCAAACTCCATGGGAAGGACCCCATGCTTTGGAAATGGGTTTCGGGTGAAACACCATTACATCTATTAAGGATGACATCTCAGCTGAGCTGTATGATTGAAAACCACGAGAGTGAGATGGTAAAGCTATGCCAAGAAGGCATGTGTGGATTATGGAACATGGAAAGAAGGGAGCCCCCATTCTTCGCAAATGAAGGAAAAGACACATCTACAAAAATGAATGAGTATTCTGTGACCCTAGATAAGAACATGCATATCTAAATTATTAGGGGTTAATATGCAGATCATGCTCTATTTTATTTATATCATTTTAGACTGCTTGAGTATGATTAGGGCCTACATGGCTCACATTGGAAAGGGGGTGCACACCTTTTCTGGTGGCGGGTCATGATAGGGTTGTGAATATTGACTACACCCTAAGGGAATGGATGCATTCCTGGTGTTTCAATACTTGATAGTGAATGTTATGGAATGTGGTTGCGATTTTGAGATGCAATACTGATAAGCCTGCTTATCCTTCTTGTGTTGTCAGCCTACACAGATGCCAATTGGTACTACACATTAAGTGGCAAAGTGAAGAAGGGTACGTAGAAGGACTGTATAGGAATTGGAAACCTTTCTATGCTGACACTAAATAATACTGGAAGGGATGGACAAACCCAGGGAGATGTGTAGTGAAAAGGGGTATCATCCTTATGTGAGTGGGGCCATGTTAACCTGCAGTCAATAAAGTCACCTATAAAGTTCAGGTGGTGCATTTTCATTCCATTGGTCGATGACCCAGACGAATGTGCTGGCTCGGCACTGGAGAGGGCCAACCAGGTATGGGAATAGTTGGGCACCACTAAATGCTTGGTAAATCCAGCCGATGGGGAGGTGTACTGGTTAAGCATTAACTACATCAAAGTCCATAGGCCATTCCAAGGCTTGCAAAGCGAAGTAGGACCTTGTGGACCAGAGGGGAAATGCACAATACAGATAAGTATTCGTTTTCATTTATGTCTTGTTTGGAATAATGAAGATTTCAGGTATAAGTCTTCTAATAGCTAAGCTGATATGCTACTGTTTCTTTGTTGGAAACCTTGGTAGTTGTAGGAAGGCAAGACCCGAAAAACTATAAATTGCTGGTAAATCCAGAGAGTAAACGAGTGGGTGATATAAATTGCAGGTAAATCCAGAGAGTAAATGAGTGGGCGATATAAATTATTGAGAAATCCAGGGAGTAGTTGGTTGAATGCTATAAAGTTCTTGATAAGTCTAGAGAGTGACTAGTTGGGCATTAACTACTTGATATGGTAAAGCAGCATGTACACTGGCCCAACACCCCTTAAACAAATGATAAACCCAATCGACATACTGGATTGGCATTGCCTATTCGAATTATTGTGGAGTAGCCTACGTGCTGGCCCAACATTCATAATTGTGTCCACAGGAAATCCAAGGCTCGTAAAGCAAAGAAGGATCCTGTGGAATAAAGTGAAGACATCCAATACAGATCAGTATTTGAATACCTTGCAACTTCTTGCTTATAAATATACGTGTGTATATGATTTGGTTATGATTTCCTAAACTCTTGTTTAGAGACAAACCCCATGAAAATAAACTAAACATGTGAATTGATTCAATGTTTGAGTGTAGGTATTGTTGGAAGCAAGGACGAGGAAGGCATCATAGGGATGCAGATGGACATGTGACCATCCTAAAGAGCTCAGTATGAGCAGTAATGAAAGATGGTGCTAGTGGACATGAGTAGGTCATAGCAGCCAAAGGTTCTGTAGGCAACTATGGAGGAGGGTTCCTAGTTGAAAATCCTTAGACAGACCTTAGACACTAAGTGTCATAGCCAAGAAAGGAAATTCAAAGCATTCACATTGAAGTGAAAGAGACTAAGGAGCATGAAACCATAGTGATGGTGTAGCTCCATAATAGAACAAGACTAAGAGGGAGAAACCCCTACTTTTCTCTTTCCTTTTGATTGATGCATTTATAAAACAAAAGATTGTTGAGTGCATGTCATGGCTGGAAATAGATTGTGTTTAATTGCTTGAGATGAATTGTGAATGCTGAAATAGTAAATTTCCTGTGAAAGAATGAACATGAATGAGTTCATGTGTATGTTGGAAAGCATGGACATTCCATGTCAATTGGAAAAATAATTGACTAATTTTAATGTTTATGTTATGCTTGTCCTAACAAAGGATTTCCATGATGAATTTCACAGGTAAGAAAGTGAAACAATTGGTTGCAGCCGGCACAAGAAAGTGTTGCTAGTAAGCAAAGTGTGTTCAGTTGTTTCCATTGACCATGGCAGCAGACCGAGGGCTATTAGAGTTGGTTGAAAGTCTTCTTCAAACAATTGCTAGGACCCAAGAAAATCTTGGAGAAATGATCAAGCTGCAGAGGCAACAGAATGAGATGAACCACAAGGTTTTGCAGGACTCTATTGATCTGCAAAAAGAGGTAAAAAGCATTATGGGAGCAATCAGTAAGGGAAAGGAAAGTGAATCAACGAAGAAGCATTCATCCAATCGGTCGATTAAGAAACGTTCCAGGTGGGAAGACTCAAAGGAAAATGAGCAGGAAAAGGTAAAGCCGCCAGTAAAATGTTGGGGATGTGGAGGAAATCATTGCCTCCGCGACTGCCCAACAATGAAACATCAAGAGGGTAGTCGCCATAAAGTTTCCAGACTTGTAGATCAACGAGAAGGTAAAGAAAGGGAAGGGATTATTTTTGAACAATGCCCTCATGCAGAGCTAGAAGGTCCCAGCCAGCAGGAGCAGTTTGTAAAGACCAAAGTACTTGGTCCCGAAAACCCAAGTAAAGGGTGAAATGCAGGACATATTTACCATATTTTTGTGAATTTTGGACATGTATATAGCGTGTATGTTTTCCTAGGTATTGGAACACCGAGGACAGTGTTATTCCAAGGGGAGGGGAATGTCACATCCCCCATTTTGACCGTTATAATATTTTGGGCTATAATGTAAATAATGTATGCATATTATGTATGATTCCTAGTGTGGAGCTCAAGGACAAGGCCTCGCTAGTGAATGCTCGATCTAGAAGAGGCAAGTATTTGATATTATGCTACCCATATGCTAGTGAACCATGGGAACTGTAAATATGCATCTTAATATAAATTCCTACAAATAGCTATGCAATGCAACAAGAGATGGGGGCATGATGTTGCAAGGAATTGGGAGGAAAATATTCAAACCCTTGAACCATTCAAGTCAAGCCAAGTGTCAATAAGAGAACCCATGAACCCTCAACTACCCATGTTGACTTTTGTACCCAATCATTGATTTCTCCCAAGAGTTGGTTGAGGTAGTTAATGCCTTAGGGAATGGGAGGTATGGCTGTCCAAATTCGAGTATGGGAAAGCCACTCTTCCTAGATTTTCGTGTTTGGCTTCTTGGGCAAGAAAAGGGCCACAAAATTGCTCCCCAAGCCATTATTCACCTATCAGTTTGCTCTCTCACGAGTTGGGACCTTCCTGGGTAGTTCCCTCCATGGTTTTGCTGTGTTTACCTTCATTTTCCTAGCTGGGAAGGGCGTTTTTGCTATGGCTAATAGTGGGGAAGAAGGGGAAAATGATTTGGGGTTTTATTGAGGCCGTTTGGACCACTTAATGCTCATACATCTGTGGGAGAAATTGGTTTTCTTCCCTGGGATTGATTCCCTCTTCCCACAAATCCATTTTTGGTTTCCTACGTTCTTGGGAAAACCCATGTCCATCTAGCTTCTATGTCCCATTGCTGAAAGTGTGTTTCCAAGCCTATATCTGAGTTTTGTGTTCAAGAGAATTCTAGGGTTGAGTTGGGTATCCATTGCTTTGGGCTATGCTGTGCTTGAGGGTTCCCTTTTTCTTGTAGATATCATGCCCAGCTCGGGGGTGGTCTCTGAGGGTTGAAAGAATACAGGCTGGGCAGAGACCTATGGTTGGGAGGAATGTTGTAGCAACATAGCTAGTTGTTTGGGACAATTGCACAAGAAAGATAAGTGTTTTCTATCTATGTGTTTTACCTTTGCAGTGTTTAAATTAATGATTGTTATTGATATATTGAGTGCATATGAAAACATGTGTGTGGATGATTTTATTTTGGCTGTGCATATTTGTTTGATTTACATCTACACACATCTGTTTTATGGCTGTGAATCTAATGAATTGGCTAAGTTTTATGAAAATCCCCATAGAATGGCATCATGTTCCCTTCCTTGCATTGGGTCCAAGGGTGGGTACGTGACAAATGGTATCAGAGCTGCTGGTTGCAGCATTGGGCCTTCATGGGATACCTATCACAGCTTGCAGCGGTAAGTATGCTTCCTAATCATTATAGACCATTAAGAAAAAAAATTCAAACTTTCAAATTTTCAAAAATTTTCTAAGTGTTTTGCCTAACTATTTCAGCGAGTCTCGTGGAGTTGAGTCGACGTGTTTCGGCGAACCTCATTGAGTTGCGCCGAAGTTTCTGGCTAGAACTGGTGAGTTTGCGTTGAATTTGGAAGCGAAACTTGGCCAGTTGCTCCGCAAACGAAACGGCGGAAAAGTTAAGAGTTTTGGGCCGAAACGATGGAAAAAGTTGGCGAGTTTTCGCTGAAACGACGGAAGGAACTCACGAGTTTTTGCTGAAATGGTCGACCGAAAATTTTTGAAGTTTTCGAAACCGGAAGAACTCGGATAGTTCGTCCGCAACGGCAGCGAAACTCAGCAAGTTTTTCTGCAACGGAGGAAAAAGTTGGCGAGTTTGCACTGCAAATTCGAAGGAAGCTGGCGCGTTTGCGCCGCAACGGCGGAAAAAGTTGGTGAGTTTCTGCCGTAGTGTTGGAAGGAATTGGCAAGTTCTGCTGTAGTGACGGAAGGAAAAGCTAAGTTTTCGACCGGAAGAACTCAACAAGTTTGTCCGCAATGGCGGAAGAACTTAGCGAGTTGGTCTGCAGCGACGGAAGGACTCGGTGAGTTGGTCCGAAAATTTTTCTAAGTATCTTTTGGCGGAAGAACTCGGCAAGTTGGTCTGCAATGGTGGAAGAACTCAGCGAGTTGGTCCGCAACGATGGAAGGACTCGGTGAGTTGCTCCGATACAGGGAATTTCAATTGTTTTCCAGGGAAATTTTTCAGGTGCCGAAAGTTGAAAAATCGCTTTGAACTCATGCGCCGGATTGTGCGAAATTGAAGAATTTACCAAAAAAAAAAAAAAAAGGGCGCTGCCACAAGGGGACAAGCCCCCTTGACTCCCGTCATCCCCCGGAGACAGTCGTTGAAAGTGTGAAATGCATTCTTGGGATGAGAAGCAAGAATTGCATGGAAGGTTTGTGGAAGCCTTATTAAAAGTAATTGGCTGTGATATGCATTGTGGAAGAGCAATGGGAGCAGCAAGGCAATGTTGATAAGAGGAAAAATTCCCACCTTAACTATTTCTGTTATAGTGTAGGAATTTCATGCTAAAAAGTAGCAACTAAGAATGTTTTACATTTGTATTAAATTGCTACTTGGTAAGAAATGACAGTTAATGATACCTTGTGTGCATGGTAGAGAGCCCATGAAACCGGATCAGCTATGATGTAGAGGAGGAACTCCATGTCATAATGAGGAAATTGGAAAGGGGGAGTTCCTTAACTCCTCTCTTACTATCGTTTTTGTATTTTACAAGTTTTATATGAATAAAAGCTATGGCATAGGAACGCGGAAAATGCAAAGGATCATATAGACGAAGTAAACGTGCACTAGTTGGTACATTAATAGATATTGCATAGTGCATAAAAAGGTGTTTATGCATGAGGATGATGTTGCATATGGGTAAGAAGGTGGTAAAGTGAATATGTACTAGCTGGAATACTAATAGACATTGCATAGTGTATGTGACAATGTTTGTACATGTATATGATACTTCCTATTGGTAAAATAGTAAGGTTTTACACATGCAATGAACCACTTAAGATCATTATGGTGGTTGCTAATAATTAGTTGTGTTTGCATTGGTTGTAGGACCAAAGAAAACCGAAGCATGGCTAAAGATGTGGATGATGGTTGTTGCATATGACCAACAACCTTATGAAGAAAGGATGGTGCAACAAATCTATGATCATGAGGTTGGAAAAAGGACTGCGTAGCATTGGTAAGAGGCCAACTGATCAGATAACATCAAATGATGTTAATGACATCCATGAAGGTAATGGATATTTTTGCTTAAGTGCATGGATGTTGAAAGAGGATTTGGTAAGATCCATTCAACTATGTTTAAACTATGTTGAATTGGTTTGCATGTGGTATTGAGTGTTTGAATGTGAATGTTAACCTACCGAGTATGGTGAGGTGTGGGTAAGTAAAGGAAAGAAGCCTTACACCCTATAGTTTCTTAGAAACCTCAATGCATTCATATGAAACAATATCATGCCATTGTGTATGTTGGTTGTGAGTTAAACAACCAAAGCAAGTGAGGACTTATGGTCCTATCATGGTAGTGCATGCTATGTGGGGAGACATGGTTAGGCCATAATATGTTTGAAGGCATAATATTAATGAATTAATGCAAGGTTGCATTGAGGGGATGTGCATTAAAAATATTCTGTACAATCTCATGGTTATGCATTGAGTGGGTGCACATTAAAAGATTATGTGGATGCATGGTTGTGGTGTATGTTTTATTGCACTTAGATAATAGACGAAATGGTGAGCTATTTAATGAGATGTTGTGAATACAGTAGAATGATTGAATATAGAAGGTAGACATGTTGATGGGATACCAAGAGTGCTATGTTGAAAGGACAGAATTGCATAAATGATACAACTATGAAGTGATGAGTATCTAAAGCTTCATTTAAATTGCATAAATGATGTGACTGTGTCTCACAATTTTATTATGATGATGATGCATATATATATATGTATATTTCGTTGCATTTCAAATGTTAATAGCTGAGGGTGTTTGAGTTATTGAGTGTTATAATTCTGAGATCACTTCAGTGGTTGTTGCAACAATGAACTATTATATGCACAAGAGACTTACAAAATGTTTGGCTGATTGAAGTTTTAGATTTCAGGTAGATTGTTTTTGGCATGGAAAATGTGGGTAAGTCCATGATGAAGATTGGAATCTACCATGAGAAAGAGCCAAACGAGATGAGAATAGACTCATGGCTAAGCGAATTAATTTCTGTAGAGAACAGAATTGCAAATTCATGCTTGAATTTAATTAGTAATGTCATCGAATGATTAAGGAAAATCATATTTGAATTTTATTGAATGCTGGTGACTGTTTGAGTATTTGATAAATGTGCCAGGAATACACATTGCTAGAAGATCATGTGTGATGACCTACAGAAGCCAAACTCCATGGGAAGGACCCCATGCTTTGGAAATGGGTTTCGGGTGAAACACCATTACATCTATTAAGGATGAAATCTCACCTGAGCTGTATGATTGAAAACCATGAGAGTGAGATGGTAAAGCTACGCCAAGAAGGCATGTGTGGATTATGGAACGTGGAAAGATTGGGGTGGAAAACCGAAGAACTGTTGACTCAGAGAAGGGAGCCCCCATTCTTCGCAAATGAAGGAAAAGACACATCTGCAAAAATGAATGAGTATTCTGTGACCCTAAATAAGAACATGCATATCTAAATTATTAGGGGTTAATATGCAGATCATGCTCTATTTTATTTATATCATTTTAGACTGCTTGAGTATGATTAGGGCCTACATGGCTCACATTAGAAAGGGGATGCACACCTTTTCTGGTGGCGGGTCATGATAGGGTTGTCAACATTGACTACACCCTAAGGGAATGGACGCATTCTTGGTGTTTCAATACTTGATAGTGAATGTTGTGGAATGTGGTTGGGATTTTGAGAAGCAATACTGATAAGCCTGCTTATCCTTCTTGTGTTGTCAGCTTACACAGATGCCAATTGGTACTACACATTAAGCGGAAAAGTGAAGAAGGGTACACAGAAGGACTGTATAGGAATTGGAAACCTTTCTATGCTGACACTAAATAATACTGGAAGGGATGGACAAACCCAGGGAGCTGTGTAGTGAAAAGGGGTATCATCCTTATGTGAGTGGGTCCATGTTAACCTGCAGTCAAGAAAGTCACCTATAAAGTTCCTAAAAGGAACCACCGATTTGCACAAGAGAAGGAGTGGCGTCCTTGTATGAATGAAGAGTTGATGTGTGTGTGAAGGGTTATGGTGCAAGAAGGTGTGGTGACATTGGTGAAGGCATAAAATCTCTATTGGGTCAGCAGTAGGAGGGCGGGCGCCAAGACTGACTAAAAACCCTAAGATGCTTATGGATCCATAGTATAGCCTTGAACTATAATGGTCAGGTGGCGTAGTTTCCTTCCATTGGTCGATGACCCAGACGAATGTGCTGGCTCGGCACTGGAGAGGGCCAACCAGGTATGGGACTGGTTGGGCACCACCAAATACTTGGTAAATCCAGCCGATGGGGAGGTGTACTGGTTAAGCATTAACTACATCAAAGTCCATAGGCGATTGCAAGGCTTGCAAAGCGAAGCAGGACCCTGTGGACCAGAGGGGAAATGCACAATACAGATAAGTATTCATTTTCATTTATGTCTTATTTGGAATAATGAAGATTTCAGGTATAAGTCTTCTAACAGCTAAGCTGATACGCTATTGTTTCTTTGTTGGAAACCTTGGTAATTGTAGGAAGGAAAGACCCGCAAGACTATAAATTGCTGGTAAATCTAGAGAGTAAACGAGTGGGAAATATAAATTGCTGGTAAATCCAGAGAGTAAATGAGTGGGCGATATAAATTATTGAGAAATCAGGGAGTGGCTGGTTGAATGCTATAAAGTTCTTGATAAGTCCAGAGAGTGACTAGTTGGGCATTAACTACTTGATATGGTAAAGCAGCGTGTACGCTGGCCCAACACCCCTTAAAAAATTGATAAACCCAGTCAGCGCACTGGCTTGTCATTGCCTATTCCAATGATTGTGGAGTAGCCTATGTGCTGGCCCAACATTCATAATCGTGTCCACAGGAAATCCAAGGCTCATAAAGCAAAGAAGGATCCCGTGGGATAAAGTGAAGACATCCAATACATATAAGTATTTGAATACCGTGCAGCTTCTTGCTTATAAATATACGTGTGTATATGATTTGGTTATGATTTCCTAAACTCTTGTTTAGAGATAAACCCCATGAAAATAAACTAAAAATGTTAATTGATTCAATGTTTGAGTGTAGGTATTGTTGTAAGCAAGGACCAGGAAGGCATCATAGGGATGCAGATGGACATGTGACCATCCTAAAGAGATCAGTATGAGCAGTAATGAAAGATGGTGCTAGTGGACATGAGTGGATCATAGCAGCCAAAGGTTCTGTAGGAAACTATGGAGGAGGGTTCCTAGTTGAAAATCCTTAGACATACCTTAGACACTAAGTGTCATAGCCAAGAAAGGAAAGTCAAAGCATTCACATTGAAGTGAAAGAGACTAAGGAGCATGAAACCACAGCGATGGTGTAGCTTCATAATAGAATAATACTAAGAGGGAGAAACCCCTACTCTTCTCTTTCCTTTTGATTGATGCATTTATAAAACAAAATATTTTTGAGTGCATGTAATGGCTGAAAATAGATTGTGTTTAATTGCTTGAGATGAATTGTGAATGCTGAAATAGTAAATTTCCTGTGAAAGAATGAACATGAATGAGTTCATGTGTATGTTGGAAAGCATGAAAGTGTGAGAGTCCCATGAATAAAGCGTGGACATTCCATGTCAATTGGGAAAATAATTGACTAATTTTAATGTTTATGTTATGCTTGTCCTAACAAAGGATTTCCATGATGAATTTCACAGGTAAGAAAGTGAAACAATTGGTTGAAAAAATACATATTTAATACTATTGTGAAGATGAAAACTCTTGTGTGTGGCCAGCATGCAAGAATTTTCCTCCTTCACTAATACATTCAACGCCCTAATTACTACATGCTCTTGTTTAATTACCTATGTTCTAATATGCAACCATTCATACAAATTATGCATTAGCTTCACAATACATTTCATAAACATGACATAAACAATAAATCAAAACCGACTTAATGAAATAGAAAGACATAACACATCCCCCCAAAACTTCCTCATTCCTTACTCACCATCTCCCTGAGAATCATACCACCCGAGCAACCTCCATAACACTCCACATCAACACTCTGGGTGGTCCCGCTCGCTAAGGCACGGGCCCTCTACTGTAACTATCCATGGACAGTACAGTAGGCATCGGAAGCTTCACGATTAGCATAATTGCTAAACCGATCTATGGACCTCATCGGCCGCAACGGATTTTGGTCGACTTCCGGTATCTATTTTGACCTCATCGGCCGCACCGGATTTTGGTCACATTTGGTCACCTCATCGGTCGCACCGGATTTTGGTCAACCAGGCATCTCAAAAGGTTGGCCCTGACACCCTCCATATCCCTCCAAGGAAACCAACCCCAGGCATTGGAAGTCCTGTTCCATATACCTCCCTCTATGGCCGATGTACCTCAAGCCGTGGACTTCCGGTATCAGACCTCATCGACCGCACCAGATTTTGGTCGACCATGCATCGAAACTGTATCTAGCAAGGTATTATTGAGTGAGTTTGTCCCTAGCCCATGCTCTCTCATTGTTATGGGCTCCCATGAGATCGTGGTTTTTAGAATGTCCCGGCCTTGAAGGCCCTAGAGTGGAATTCCTGTAACACTTCCACTCACCATCATATAGTCAGTCATTAATATTCACAAAAGAAGTCCACATACCGCCCTCCATATACAATACCCCATCACTTCTTAATCATATCAACAATCAAGTGCCAATATTGCTTCACTTTCCCTTTACTCAACAATTTAAGTGATACAGTTACCATAAACCATCTCATATCGCAATAAAATATGTCCTCATGATCATGACTAAATTTCATATCATTGCCTAACCATCCTTTAATTCATCATAAATACTAGAAATTTGCATGTAAAACCACATGTTGCCATTGTGGATTAATTCTACACAATACCACATGCTAATCAAACATCTTACATAATGACAAGTATAGTATCAATCAGTGAAGCAAAATACAAACATTGTTCCTCGATATAGTATATCAAGTGCATAATGTATGAAGAAGTAATAATGTTACCAACTATATGCAGTTACAAATCATCATCATGATCCATTACTCTTTCATTATGATGGGACACAACATAATAAATATCATAGACAACATGAATCAATTGAGAGTAGAACACAAACTAATTATATTTTCAGTATATCATCATTTCAATACCCTCATAAAAATATAAACTAGCATGCCTCATCTCAAACATGAACCCTATAATCATCAAGAACATCAAACTTAATCCCTCATAACATTATCATCATAAAAAATACATATATACATGCTAAATACAAAAGTGGTTCAATATAACACATATATAGATACACCTACTCGTAGATGTCATGCCCTCAACTTGCCATTATCATTCAGCTCCCACTCATTATTCATGGCAAATTATACTCCAACATCTTTTTGATTCAGGATTATAGTCATACTTTCCTTACCAAAATAAAATTTCACACCTACCCTGGTTTGTCACGTTTACTCCATAATGATAGATAAGTTATAATTGCAAGAAATTTTGTAACTCCATAATTCACTTAATCATGGAACTAATAGGTGATGCATTCATATTATAATTTGTATATTTATACCAATAACCTTTTCATTATTAATATTTTTTTTCACTCTCTCTCCTTCTCTTTAAAAATAAAATAAAAAATTACATATTTTTGATTTTGTTTTAGGTTGCATATATTACCTAATCTCGCAATAGATTTTATTATATTATATCATGAATTTCTATGAAGATAATAAAAATCCATTTATAATGTTATGATTTAAAAAAAATAAAAATCTTACATTTATATAAAATCTAAAATTACTTTTGTGGTGAGTATTCCATAAAATATTTATTTCAATGGAATCATGTAATATAAAAAGTATTAATAAATAGATAAGATGACCTTTATAATTAACAATTTGGATGTAATCTATATTACATCCATCAGGTGAGAATTAAAGTACAAGGACTGACATAAAATTATGTCAAAAATTTTAATCATAAGGTTCTTATATTAAACACCCTTGATCCTTTTTACAAAGTAAATACAATCTAACTTACATTTAACTAGTCAAATAATAAAATTCCAATTATTTTATTTTTATTTTTTTTAATTTTCATAATCTTTTTCTTAAGCAATCCATAACTTGAACAATGAGTTTCATAAATAAATAAGGTTTTTCAAGACTGACTCTATCATATGTAATATAAAAAAACTCAACAACTATCTTTTAAGTACAAAGTGTGAGGGAGAAGCGTCTCTACTAAATATTCCCCAAACTGGAATATTTTAAGTATGACATTATAAATTTTTGTCATAATAGATGGTGCTACACAATTTTTTTTTTTTTTCTTTCATACCTAAAATTCTATATATACATAATTATTTTTCTTAAAAAGTGATGTATTATATGGAATTTATTTACAAATTAAGAACATAATCATTATAACAATTATAATATAAAATTCATCGTACAACATTCATTATAACACATGAATTCTAAACACTTTAAGACAATTATTATAAAAATAACATAATATAACTTGTTTTAAGTTTTAGACAATTTCACTCCATGTCAATTTATTTTTAATGTTATATGTAAATGTTAATAAAATATTTTTATAAAAGTTTAACTCCAAATGTACAACAACCACAACAAATAAATTAATTCTAAAATCATAAAGAATAAAAGTTTGGGAAAATCCGAAGGCCAGCTGAGAACTAATAAAGCACAAACTCTAAACAAAGGATCACTCTGGGAAAATGTCACATGGTAACAGTATTTATTCTTTCTTCCCATGCACTGCAATGTCTCAAACCATAATTTCCATGACCAATACAACACTGATTCTGTTATCACTCCAGCAGTCTTTCCCTGACTGTGAAGGGAATGAGCCCGGTAACTTAACTATTCTTGTAATGGTTCACTCAATAATGAGTGTGGGGTTGGATCAAGATGAATATCTAACTAATTGTACTATGTATTCAAGGTTGTCTATGGATATCAAACACTATTAGTCCTTCGAGAGATGCAATCAGACAGGTTGTGTATCAAGTAGAACATAAACTAATCACCTAAACCAGATCATACATATATAAAACAATAAGTATGATGGGTCTAGAAACTAGTAAAACAACTTATGATCCTTTGCCAAATAATCAGATAGTGAGATGACAGTCACTTATGGATTATATAAGCACGGACAGAGAATTTCATTCAACTTATAAGCATAAATAGATAAGAGAGAAGAAATATGATCACATCAATGAAAGAAGCTGCAAGTTTAATATATTAAGAAAAGGTCTCTGTTTACAGTAGCAGCATAGTAGAACTCAAAATCCAACCCTTGTTCTACATGAGTCACAGGATTTATATCCTTTACAGAAAAGTTCAAGATCCTGAAGAACTAGATCGAATTTGCTAAAAATAGAAAATCAAAACCGTTTTCAATAAACTAGCCAAATTCCTCTTTAATTTGGCAAAACTGCTGAAAAATGAGGCTCAGAGATCGATTCGATTCTCCCATTCTGTGACACCTGTAGGAAAACTGAGAGATTTTATTGTTCTCTGATGTGCTAGGCACAAGCACCTCCGATTATTTTGCAAAATAAATCTCCAGATGCTCAGAATCATCATTTTAAAATGATGACTCTGCACAGTAAAAACGCCATTAATTTGGCCAAACTGCTGAAAAATGGGGCTCAAAGATGGGTTCAGTTCTTCAAATATGTGACACCTCTGTATAAACCGAAAGAATTTATTGTATATTGATCTGTTGTGAGCAAAAACCTCTCTCAAATCATTGAGATTCGTTTTCATTTTCCCGAGATCTGCATTTCAAAAACAGATGTCAAACAGGAAAATATTGAGATCCGAAAATTAGGGCTCGGAGATGGATTCGATTCTCTCAATATACAACACCTGTAGGAAAATGGATATAGGTTATTGTTCTCTAATATGTTAGGAACAAAAACCTCCAGGATTTTTGAAAAATGATTCTCCAGTTGCTCAGAATAATCATTTGAAAATGATGACCTTTCAAAGTAAAAAAGCCAATTTTTTCAGTAAATATCCTCACCTCCAACTTGATAGTTTTCATGTTTTCGACAGCTGTAGAAAACCTCCAAATGCTGATGGATCAGGTCGAAACTGCCACCTGGAGGACAGATCATTATTTTTCCAAAAATAGACAAGAAGCTTCATCTTCTCCACCTTGCTGGCACCTTTAAATCTGGAACAGAACCTTGATCATGATGCCTTTAATTATTATATAACATTATAAACCACCCTTGAGGTGTTTGGATCAGTAACAATCATATCTGTGCAAAAATGGTAACATTCTATCCAGTTTTTTAGCTTTCGGTGGCTAGGAAAGCCAAAGTCCGAATCTGTAAGCTACCGTGCTTTCCGTGGCTAATGAACAATTGCCTTGTCTGCCTAAGCCACCGAAACTGTTCCACGATACCTGACACGTGCATTTCCTTTCGGTAGCTGAAGAGTTTTGTCTTCCATTCTGTAAGCTGCTGAAAGCTGGGTTTTCGGTAGCTAATGAACCATCTCCAGGTCTGCTTAAGCTATCGAAACCTGAATTTTCTTTTGAAGAAAAAATGATATCCAATGTTGTTGCAAACGTTATTACATACCTCAAATGTTTATAAAAATGAAGAATTTAAAGACTTCCTATCACTACATAAAATAGATTTGACAAATTTTATTGGGGAGATAGCATCTGGCTCCTACTCGGGGATGGAATCCTCCCTGTGAGGTTCCAAGAACCCAGTAGCTCTAGTCGCCTTTACCATTGGGCTATGGAGTCATCTGGCTTGTGTAGCTGATCCTATGCAAACCTGTAGCCTTTACCATTGGGCTATGGAGTCATTTGACTTGTGAAACCAATCTCTGAACATCTTCAAAAACGGCCATCCTCAAAACCTGCCTTTATTCTCATAAGCTGACTGATATTTCTACTGCAAATTGGAAGAAAAGAAATGCTCAGACATCGAGCTTATTTCCTACACTACTCTACTCTAACCTTTTCTGCATTCGGGTTAGGTAAATGCTAACTTCCATAACAGCCATCCAAACAACTTTAAAACTGAAGAAATATCATCTTTATCACTGATTAGTAGCTGATGTTTGAAATGCAACAGTAGTGATAAGAAATCATTCAGGAAACCATACTTACCCACAAACAATGGCAAGCTAAGGAAATCTGAATTCTTCAGGTTCTCTGAAAAGTATAAGTCCATGAATGCTGACACTAGATCTTTGAAACTGAAATCAGAAACTTGCTGATCTTCGGGAAACTGTTGCGCTTCAATGATTGCTTCTCTGCTAGAAAATTGATGACCTTCTTTCTCTCTTATGATCAAATCTTGATCGTCAATCGTTAAAGTTTCTTTTTGAGAATAGTCCTCACGAGAGGATAATAAAACAGGGTTTACATCATATGCATAAAGATCAGTTGAAAACCTATAATTTCCTATACAATCATCAATTATCATAGGCTCAGCCTGGTTTTCAAACTGATCATAAAATTCAGACTCATACCTTACTCTGCACACAATGAAAAATCTGATTCTGAATCTGAAGTGAGCTCATGTATTTGTTGTTGTTCCAACTCTGCTTCATACTCACTGCTTTCTTGCTCTGAACCTGAAATGTAGTGACATTCTTTTTGCTGGTGTTCCAAATCTGCTTTAGACTTGTTACTTTCATAATCTGCCTGTTCAAAATCTGAGCCATACTCACAGTTCATTTGCTTTTCTGCATGCAGGTCTTCAAAGTCAATCTGCTCTCGGATCTTTCTGGAAGCATGGATGTTTTCCTCCACCTCTTGAGAATCTTCAAACAAGCTCCTTAGAGATGAAGACCTTCTTTCTACCAAAAGAAGGGCAAGTTTTGAATGCAGTCCTATCACATAATATATCATGGCAGCTGTCTCTGTGGGCCTGATCTGTGATGGCATGACATGATAGATGCTGCAAAATCTCCGATTGAAAGCAGCCAAAGTTTCATTCTGTTCTCTCTTCAAAGCATGGAAATCAACAAGGTAAGAATCTAGTGATTTATCTTCTCCCCAATGTTTCATAAAAACATTAGTGAATTCTATCCAAGAGCCAATGGAGTCAGCTCTTAAACTTTTGAACCATATAGCAGCATCTCTGATCAATGATTTAGAGAAAAATCTCATGATTACATCCTCATGAACAATCTGAAAATGCTCAATAAAATATTCAAAAGATTCCAAGTGCCTTTCAGTTGAAGCTCGATTCTCTCCAGAAAACCAAGGGAGATATTCATAACAGTCAAGAGGATAAGGATGAAGACGAGAGGGCAGTTTTAATGGCTTAAACATCTTCATCCTGATTTTGATTTGAAAGGCCGTGCGCTGATCATGATGGAGAGCAATTTGCTGACAAAGTTCAAAGGTTATGGCAACAAGTGCTGAGCCTTGCATAGGTTTTGAATCAGTTTTGATTTATTCAAGGTTACACGGATGCTCAAATTTAGAAGGAATTTGAATGCAGAAATCTTCTTTAGGAATAGGATGAGGTAAAGATATGGAATTAATATCAACCACACAAGGAGGCTGCAAACCTTCCACTTTCAAAGATGGGTATACGAAGGTAGGTTGATGATCATCGGAATAAACAAAACATAAGATAATCCTCTTTATATGTGAAGGGAAAAGCATGAAAGAGCTGATAAAGAACAACAAAAGTTCATGAAGAAGACTAATGAACTGATACCTGGATTTAAAATTTAGTCTCTTCATCTTCTGTCAACCGGTCCTCCCCAGTGGAGTCTTTAATCGTGGAGTCGCCAGGCAGATGATATAGTCAATTCTTCATCCTCCCTTTGTCTTCCATCAAAAGTTGGGTCTATGTCATTCTCCCAGGGAAAATATCTTCAATCTCCTCTCCTTGGCAACGGCGCCAATTTGTTATCACTCCAGGAGTCTTTCCCTGACTATGAAGGGAATGAGTCTGGTAACTTAACTATTCTTGTAATGGTTCACTCAATAATGAGTGTGGGGTTGGATCAAGATGAATATCTAACTAAATGGACTGTGTATTCAAGGCTGTCTATGGATATCAAACACTACCAGGCCTTCGAGAGATGCAATCAAATAGGTTGTGTATCAAGTAGAACATAAACTAATCACCTAAACCAAATCATACATATATAAAACAATAAGTATGATGGGTCTAGAAACTAGTAAAACAACTTATGATCCTTTGCCAAATAATCAGATAGTGAAATGACAGTCACTTACGGATTATATAAGCATAGACAGAAAATTTCATTCAAGTCATAAGCATAAATAGATAAGAGAGAAGAAATCTGATCACATCAATGAAAGAAGCTGCAAGTTTAATATATTAAGAAAAGGTCTTTGTTTACACTAGCAGCATAGTAGAACTCAAAATACAACCCTTGTTCTACATGAGTCACAGGATTTATATCCTTTACAAAAACGTTCAAGATCCTAAAGAACTGGATCGAATCGGCTAAAAATAAAAAATCAAAACCGTTTTCAATAAACTAGGAAACATCCTCTTTAATTTGGCAAAACTGCTGAAAAATGGGGCTCAGAGATGGATTCGATTCTCCCAATATGTGACACCTATAATAAAAATTAGAGAGGTTATTGTTATCTGACATGTTAGTCACAAAAACCTCCGATCGTTTTTCAAAATAATTCTTCAGCCGCTCAGAATCATCGTTTTACAATGATGACTCTGCACAGTAAAAACGCCATTAATTTGGCCAAACTGCTGAAAAATGGGGCTCAGAGATGGGTTCAGTTCTCCAAATATGTGACACATGTGTATAAACCAAAAGAGGTTATTGTATATTGATTTGTTCTGAGCAAAAACCTCTCTCATATCATTGAGATTCGTTTTCATTTGCCTGAGATATGCATTTAAAAAAAAAATGTCAAACAGAAAAATCCTGAGATCCGAAAATTAGGGCTCAGAGATGGATTCGATTCTCTCAATATGAAACACCTGTAGGAAAACGGAGAGAGGTTATTGTTCTTTGACATTTTAGGAACAAACAAATCCGAGAGTTTTGAAAAATGATTCTCCAGTCACTCAGAATCATCATTTGAAAATGACAACCTTTCACAGTAAAAACGCCAATTTTTTTCAGTAAATATCCTCACCTCCAACTTGATAGTTTTCATGTTTTAGACAGCTGTATAAAACCTCCAAAGGCTGATGGATCAGGTCGAAACTGCCACCTGGAGGATAGGTCATTCTTTTTCCAAAAATAGACAAGAAGCTTCATCTTCTCCACCTTGCTGGCACCTTTAAATCTGGAACAGAACCTTGATCATGATGCCTTTAATTATTATATAACATTATAAACCACCCTTGAGGTGTTTGGATCAGTAAAAATCAGATATGTGCAAAAATGGTAACATTCTGTCTAGTTTTTTAGCTTTCAGTGGCTAGGAAAGCCAAAGTATGAATCTGTAAGCTACCGAAAGCTCTGCTTTCAGTGGCTAATGAACAATTTCCTTGTCCGCCTAAGCCACCAAAACTGTTCCATGATACCTAACACGTGCCTTTCCTTTCGGTAGCTGAAGAGTTTTGTCTTCCATTCTATAAGCTGCCGAAAGCTGGGTTTTCGGTAGCTAATGAACCATCGCCAGGTCTGCCTAAACGACCGAAACCTGAATTTTCTTTTGAAGAAAAAATGATATCCAATGTTGTTGCAAACGTTATTACATACCTCAAATGTTTATAAAAATGAAGAATTTAAAGACTTCCTATCACTACATAAAATAGATTTGACAAATTTTATTAGGGAGATAACAGACTCCCTGTGTATACTTTCGTTGAAATTTAATGAATTTGGTGTTATTGACATTTTCATTCGAGAAATCATTCATGCTAATCCTTGATTTTTTGGAGGAAAAACTCCAGGTATTGCACTTTTCATGTATGTAGATTCTCCATTGCATCTGCTACTGCAATTTTCCCAACAATATAGTGGGTACCTTCAGTGAGGAGGAAGACTAAGTTTCAGAGCGCATAGCACATGAAGACCAATTTTCAGAGGGCAGATCGCACATGATTATAAAATAGTTTCATGGATCAGAAGAGGAGTTGGAATGGAGCAATGGAACGACCAAGACCACATGTATAGTGCATTAAGTAGCAACCACCTTGCACCTTGCATGCCATGCAGAGAAAGCGGAATTCCAAGTGGAGTGTTGCATGCACCCTGAGTGCTTCAGATTACAGAGTTGTCGGGAATTTTTCAGGACTATCCACATCGTAGAGTTTTCAGCAGCCCCCTCCCCCTAGGGAAACTAATAAGGTTTTTGTAAAACATCAATTTTAAAAATTCGACAAAATATTATAGACTTCAAACTATAGTTTAAACTTTATATATAGTAGTGGGAAATTTTTTATAGGTTTTAGAGACAAAATAATAGGAGCTTGTATATATATATATATATATATATATGAATATATGATCTCCTTAGGGAACATAATAATTAGAACAATGAAAAAAATAAACATAACTCATATAATGGGCATAAAAGGGATCCAATAAAAATAATAATTCATAAGGTTGCTCAAGCAACACTCATAAAACCCTAGCGCTCTGCGTGAGCCCTAGAGCTCGGCCCCTGCCGGCTCCCCCTGCGATGGCAGCCTCAGAATTGCCCCCTTCGTCCCCTAAAGAGCGTCAACGCCTCTTGGATGTTTCCTTTCATGCCTTGGTCGACGCCTCGCCCCCACTCTCTGCACCCTCAGACCCGACAGATCTCAGCTTCATCAAGCATGTTGCCGCTCCCCGCATACAGATCCTGTCGGCAACTTCAAAGCTTAAAGCTCTTGCATTAGGTGACCGTGGCTTAATAGGACAGTTCACTGGAATTTGGCTGTCACCAAAATCCATGGACGCTTGGATCAATAAGAACTGGATGCCTCTGATTTCTGGCGGATTGCATCATTGCTTCTGTGGTAAGGGATTTTTTACTTTTATTTTTGAGAACAAAGCAGATCGTGATCTCATTTTTCACAGCAGGCCGTATTTCATGGGGCCCCGAGGCCTCTACCTGAATCATTAGAGTCTGTCCGTTGATCCTGAGAAGGATGTCCCTTCTGTTGTTCCTGTTTGGGTCCATCTCCCTCATCTTCCTCTCCATTGCTGGAACGATGACACTCTCCAGGAAATTGGAAACTCTCTCAAAAAATATATTGACAAAGCCGAACCTAAAGGGCCCCTTTTCTCGTGTGCAAGGATATGTGTGGAAGTCGATCTGGAAAAAGGATTACCAGAGGAATTAAATCTTTTCATAGATGGATGGGAGCATCTGCAAAAGGTGGACTATGAAAAACTGCCCTTCAAGTGCAAAAAATGTCATGAGTATGGTCACTTCGTCAAAAACTGTCCCAAAAATGTTCAAGAAAGCCCTGAAAATAGTTCTCGAAGATGGATGGCAACAGGTAAAGAAGGGGAAAAAAACACTCAAAATCGCCCTCCCACGAATGATTCACATCCCAACAACTCTAATGGCTCTTTGATGGAACCTCATGTGGAAGCGGCAGCCAACAGGTTTCAAGACCTGCTTATTGAAGAAAGGGAAATAAATATTCTAGAGGAAATAGCATAACCAGTAAGTGAAGAGACCAACATCCCCAACCCTCCTCTCATAGATGAAATGGCCAAAACAAATATCAGAACCTCCACCACCCCCGGTGGTTCGTGGGCTGACAAGGTCAAAAGCAAATTCATTCCCTCTTCCTCGCCTCTGGATCTTTCTTTGGAATCCTTCGATGAGTCAAATGAGGTTCAGCCCCCCAACACCAGAGGATAAAAGTCGCACAGGTACCATAGAGAAAAAGAAGCGGAAAGAGAATTAGAACTGGGCAGGAAAAAAATCCTGGAATATATGAAGCTACTCCAAAATACAAAAAATCAAGCCGGAGCTAAAGAAGGAAGATCCCGAGCAAGATATCAGGCCACCAGGAAGTAATGTTAATTGTCTCTTGGAATTGCAGGGGAATGGGTGGTCTAAACAAATTTTAAGCCCTTAAAAGTATGGTTAGATCCGAAAAACCAGACCTCATGTTAATCCAAGAGACTAAAATGCAGGACGTGGAGATCTTGGCTCTCACACGTTCCTTGTGGAAAGATTGCCAAGGTTATGCTCTCAGTACTCGTGGGGCCTCCGGGGGTATTGCTACCCTGTTCTCCCACAAATTCTCTCTTATATCATCTTCATTGAATCCCTTCCAGCTGCTAACTGAATTAAAAGACATTGATAGCAACGACCTCCTATTCATTTGTAATGTTTACGGGATGAACCATTACCGGGATAAGATCAATTTCTGGAACGATCTCAACAATCTCAAAGATAGCATGATTGGAAAAAACCTTATCATTGCTGACGAATTCAATGTCACCAAATCTCGACAGGAGAAGAGAGGAGGCAGCCTCGTCCGCGATCCCTTTGGTGAAAATCTTGAGGACCTCTCCAACAATCTGGACCTCATATATATCCCCCTCAAAAATGCAAAGTACACTTGGACAAATAGAAGATGTGGAGCAGGACATATTGCTGCTCGGTTGGATCGTTTTCTGGTAAGTTCCACTTTTTTCAATTCTGATCTTTTATTCAGTGCTTTCTCCTTGCCTTGTGCTTCTTCGGATCACAAGCCCATTTGCCTCTCTATCTCCCCACCTGAAAATCTTGGCCCAATCCCTTTTCATCTTAATCCACTCTGGATCCTACACCCCAATTTTCTTGACATCATCTCTCAAGCGTGGTCCCAAACTGTCAAAGGCTCTCCCAGCTTCATTTGGGAGTCCAAAATACAAACTGCTAAGTTTGCTCTCAAACGTTGGGCAAAGTCCTCCTTCCAAAATCCTAGCCGCTCCAAGTTGTGTTGCCAAGCTAAACTCGCCTCTCTCCAGCAAAGGCTGGATATTGAAGAAATTTCTCCCCCCCTCTTAAGACAAGAACTTGCTTTGGAACAAGAAATTCTCAGCGCTTCCAAACTTGAGGAGGAAACCTGGAGAATAAATTTAAGACAACTTTGGCTCAAAGGTGGGGATAGCAACACGGAATACTTCCACAATCAATCCAAAGCTCGCCGCAGCCATAATGCCATTAGAGAATTGAAAAATAACATTGGGGAAAAAATAAGTGGTCAAGAGAATCTTCAAATGCATCCCTACAACCATTTCAAGGATCTCTTCACGAACAGTGGAGAAACTGATTCTGAGGCTCAAGCTGATCTTATAGAAGGCATACCCAACTTAATCTCAAATAGATCCAATAGAGAGCTTACAAAACCAATTCTAGAGTATGAAATAGAAAATGCCATTTGGTCTTTGCAAATTGACAAAGCTCCCGGCCCTGATGGTTTTACCATAATTTTTTTCCGAGCAGCTTGGGAAATCATTAAGGAAGATCTACAAAGAATGCTCAACTGGAAAAGAAAAAAAGACAGAATAGGAGGAGCAACCAATTCCTCCTTTCTTTCTCTCATCCCCAAAGGAAAAGCCCCTTGCTCCCTTGACAGGTTCAGGCCGATTTCTCTGTGTAACTCCTCCTACAAAATGCTCTCCAAAATTTTAGCTAATAGAATGAAAAAGTACATGGAAAATCTGATCTCAGATTCACAAGGAGGCTTCCTAGCTGGTCGCCAAATCTTGGACAATATTATCATGGTTCAAGAAGCTATCCACTCAAGTACAGAGAAGAAGCATCAAGGTATGGCCATCAAACTAGACATGGCCAATGCTTTCCACAAAGTGAATCACAACTTCCTTTTTGAAATCATGCTCAAATTTGGCTTCTATAACAGATTTGTAAGATGGAACAAAGCTTGCATCAACAATCCATGGATTGCCCTGCTTATTAATGGCATACCTACTGATTTCTTCATGGCCGATAGGGATCTGCGTCAAGGTTGCCGATTGTCTCCCTTCCTCTATCTTCTTGTTGCTAAATCTATGAGCAGGAAACTTCAAGATTTACAAGTCTCCAGAGATCTCAAAGGTATTCGGGTGGTCCATGGAGTAAAACCGGTTAACCACTCCCAGTTCGTCGATGATACTATAATGCTTGGAGGTGCTTGTTCGGGTACACAGGGTACTACCAAAGGACCGAACACCAAGAGAAACCACTTCACACAAACAGATCACAGATCAACACACCGATGTTTTGACGTGGTTTAAACCCTCTTGAGGGAGACACTCCACGGCCCTGGCCAAATAGCTTCTACGGGACAATTTATTATGCAAAGAAAGAAAGTTACAGGTGAGCTTCTCATAATCGATCAACTAAAAAATGACCCTCCATGCTCTTTAAATAGAGATCATGGACCAATCGGGTGCTAAGCCACGGATCAAGGTTAGGTTTGATCTAAGAGAAGTTGAGCCGTCGGATCACTCTATGTCGGGAACATGTCGTGACCGTCGGATTAAGTATTTACAAATGCATATTAATGCATACTAAAGAAACACACTATCCCTAACGGATCTATTACACAAGTTGATCTTAACTAACTCCTAAGTGTTTAAATATCCTAACATCCCCCCTTAAGAACAACTTGGGATAGGATTGAAGGATTTACAAAAGTGACACTATTAGGAGAAGGAAGGAGGCATTAGAGCCTATCCCCCCTTAATGACAAGTTCATGAACTCCTAACATAGATCAAAGTTTAGAAAACTTCGCTTTTGTAAGAGACTTGGTGAAGATGTCTGCAACTTGATCATCTGTAGGGCAAAAGAGCACTTCAAGAACAAGATCATGAACAATATTTCTGATGAAGTGCATATGTAGCTCAATGTGTTTGCTGCGTTGATGTAGAACTGGATCTTTGGCAAGCTTGATGGCACTTTGATTGTCGTACCAAAGTGGAGTAGGCTACTACTGCTTGAATCCAAACTCTGAAAGGATCTGTCGAAGCCATAAAGATTCCTGACTGGCATTAACTGTTGTTCGATATTCTGCCTCTGCTGAAGAAAGAGCAAGAGCTTGTTGTTTCCTACAAGCCCAAGTAATAGGTCCAGATACCAGACTGAAAACATAACCTATAGTAGACTTTCGATCATTAGGATCACCGGCCCAATCTGAATCAGTGAAACCAACCAACATAGGTTTCCCCCCTGTACTATAATCAATCCCAAACTGAACTGTACCTCGAATATATCGAAGTATTCTTTTAGCTTCTTTCCAGTGACTTTCATGAGGTGTCTGCATATAACGGGCAACACGACCAACGGCAAAGGAAATGTCAGGACGGGAATGAGTCAAGCATAAGAGACTTCCAACAAGCTGACGATACAAGGTGGCATCGACTTCAGGTGAAGTACAAGTGGCAGAAAGTTTGACTCCAGAATGGAAGGGAGAAGGGGCTGGTGTACAATCTTCCATGTGAAAGCGACGAAGAAGGTCACACGCATACTTAGACTGAGAAAGAAAGATTCTTTCTTTGGTTTGCAGGACTTGGAGACCAAGAAAATAATGCAAATGTCTTAAGTCTGACATTTCAAAATTTTGTTTAAGACTGGATTCCACATGGGTTATAAGCTTAGGGTCACTACCAGTAACAATAAGGTCATCAACATATAGAACAAGTATGATGAGATGGTTTCCTAATTTCTTGGTATAGACATTGGGGTCAGAATAGCATCTAGAAAAACCAATGTCAAGGAGAAAGTTATCCATTTTGGCATACCAAGCTCTAGGAGCTTGCTTAAGGCCATATAAGGATTTCTTAAGACGATAGAAAAGGCTAGAGTTATTCTGAACATAGCTAGGAGGTTGTTCCATGAAAATTTCCTCCTGTAAATCACCATGTAAGAAGGAAAACTTGACATCCATTTGATGGACTTCCCAGTTGTGTAAGGCAGCAAGGGAAAGAACAAGGCGGATGGAGTTCATTTTTGCGACGGGAGAAAAGGTTTCATTGTAGTCAATCCCTTCAAATTGGAAAAAACCTTTGGCAAATAACCTTGCCTTAAGTCTTTCAACACTTCCATCTGATGCACACTTAGTTCTGTAGACCAATTTACATCTAACAAGTTTTCTTCCTTTTGGAAGAGGTACAAGATCCCAAGTATCGTTCGCCATTAAGGAACGATATTCTTCATCCATGGCTGAATCCCAATCTGGATTCCCTGAAGCTTCTGCAAAAGTTTATGGATCATGATTCTCGGAAACTTGAGCCAAAAGAGAAGAGGCTCGCTAAAATGAGAATGTGTTCGACGTTGATCTCTAGGATCACCGGCAAGATCACCAGCTACTTCACATGTTGAAAGGACCCATCGAGGAAGCACTTGTGCTGGTGCAATTGGAGGAACATGAGCAGGCGGAGGTGGATTTTCATCCTAACTGTCATCATCAGAAACTGGAGTTGGAAACCTGTCAAGGAAGTTGGAAGAAGAAGAGGAAGGCACAAACGCCGAATCAGGCTCGCAGGCCAAAGATGGAACAATCGCCGAGTTAGGCTCGCAGGCCAAGAGATTTTCATCAAATTTAACATCTCTTCTAATGAATATATCATGAGAATGTGGTTGAACAAGTATATAAGCTTTTACATCTTCAGAATATCCAACAAATATGCACTTTTCACTTTTAGGCTGCAATGCTTTCCGTTTTTCATCTGGAATGTGAGCCCATGCTTCACTACCAAACACATGGAAGTGACTTACATCAGGTTTAGTTTTACTCCATGCTTCTTCCGGTGTTATACCTTGTAATGCTTTAGTGGGGGTGCGATTAACTATGTAATTTGCACAATTAATGGCTTCAACCCAAAATTGAAGACTTAGTCCCTTAGATTGGATCATACAATTAGTCATTTCTTTTAAAGTGGGGTTCTTCTGCTCAGCTACACCATTTTTTTGTGGTGTATATGGAACAATGTGCTGTTGTTGGATGCCTTGTTCAATGCAGAAAGTAGTGAACTTATTGTTAACATATTCTCCTCCATTGTCAGATCTTAACTTAATAATTTGATGACCAGATTGTTTTTCCACAAGGGCCTTGTAGGCCAAGAACATGTTAAACTTCGCTCTTAAGTTTTAGGAAATAAACCCAAGTGCGTATGGTGTAATCATCAATGAAAGTTAAGAAATATTTGAAACCAGAAAATGAAGCAGATGGAAGAGGACCATAGAAGTCACTATGCACAAGCTCCAAGGGAACCGAGGCGTGCCAAGAGGCATGTTTGTCAAAACTGTCCCGATGATGTTTTCCGAGTACACAACCGGAGCAAACACCATCCTTGCAAGATACCATCGGAAGACCTGTCACCATATTTTCTTTACATAGTTGTCGCAATGAGCGATAATTTAAGTGACCAAATCGCTCATGCCAAATTTTGCTCAAGTTATCACTATGAGCAACAATAACTGAAGGGAAAGGTGATGACCCAAAGTTGTTAAACTTGTACAACCTAGTAATATCATCAACAATTCCAGTAGTTAGGACCTGTTGAGGATTTTTGAAATCCTTGATTACAACTTGGTGAGGTGTAAAGGTTACAGTTTTACCTTCACCAGAATGAGTGATCTGACAGACTGATAACAAATTGCAGGAAATTCTTGGAACACATAGTACATCACTAAAATGACCATTATCTACTGGAACTGTTCCAGCTCCTACAACACTTAGAGATCTATCATCACCAACAAATATTTGTTTGGTGTTACATTCATGCATAGTAGAAAAGATGGCTTGATCCTTAGCCATATGTTAAGATGCTCCAGAATCAATGAGCCATTCATTTGAAGTAGAAGAAGAAGATGCATTATAAGAATAACCAGAAGCACAAAGTGCATGTCCATGAGAGGTAGATTCTGAAGACGAATCTAGGATGATGTGGTGCTTCTTCATTGTTGCTTCCAAGGCTGTCATCTTCTTGAAACACTTAGATTCATCATGATTATCTTTCCCGCAATAGTTGCAATGACGTTCAGTCTTCTTGCCTTTTGGCTTGGATCCTTTGTCATTTTTTAAAGGAGCTGATTGAGAGGGTTTTGGACCCTTGTTTGACTTACTATTGCGAAAATTTTGTTTCTTGGGAGGCTTGGACTTTTCTTTCTGTTGGGACAATAAGGTTTTCACAGATGTATCTGCATTGTTGATTATTCCAAGATGAATGAGTTTATCTTGTTCTCTAATCAAGAAATCATAAAAGGATTCAAGACTAGGCTCTTGATAGCTAGCTGCATTCAAGGATGCTTTCATGGAGTAAAATGTAGATACAAAAACAGAATATGCAGGTCCAGGTTTGGAAATAATATGATAAATGCATTGTTTGTCTTCCCTCTCAATCTTACATTCTGCACATAAGAGTTTAAGAGTTTTGTACTTAGATAAATAATCTTGAATGCATGAAAAGTCACTTGGATTTAAAGAAATCAACTCATTTTCGAGTTGGTGACCTCGAATTTCATTTTTTTTACCAAACACAGATTCCAACTTGTCCCAAGTAGCATTAGGTTTATCAATTCCAGATATGTGGAATCGCAAATCAGTAGAGATTGACATCCCAATCAATCCACGAGCTTCATCACATCTATTTGCCCATTTTATTTTCTTATCATCATCAGTGGGTTCTTTTTCTTTCCCTGAGGTAATTCTGAAAAGTCCCCTACTTCGTAGAACATCCTCCATACACGATTTCCATGAGAAATAGTTGGAACTGTTAAGTAGAATATCACAAGGGGCGGCCATATTTATAAATTAATGGCTATAAAATCAGAAACCAATAGTCTGGATGTGAAGAGCTCGAAAAAATAGGCGGTTTAAAAAAAAACGGCATTGAAAATTGACTCTATATGATGAAGTTATGCTTGAACAAAGAAACTGTTGACGATGTCCCCAATAGTGACGTGGCAGCTAGAGAATGTCCAGCAAAAAAAAGAACCCCCCTCTTCCCAAGATGAACCTTTTGACAATCACTTTACAAGAAAGTTGCTTTAAGTGAACCACTTTTGTAAAATAAGTGATTTCACTTTTACAATGATATTATTTTTAAATAGTGCAACAATAAAAAAAACTTAAGTGACTCACTTGTATTTTTATTTTTTATTATTTAAGTGAGATGCACTTTTACAATAAAATAACTTGAAAATAGAAATTGCATGCACTTTTTCTTTTAAAAGTAACTTCCTAAGACTTGAACTCAAGACCTATTAAGGAATAAAACAACTTTGAACCAAGTGAGCTAGATTAAAAGGTATGTAAAATATGGGAATGAGGAAGAGTTTTTTTTTTTTTTTACTCTTCTTGCTCGGTTTGTGTGTTTGCCCTTTTTCCTGCAAAAAAACTTTTCCACACTTGTGGAGTTAGATCTTGTTAGCTTGCTTGGAAAGTCTATGTTTTCTCTCTGTTTCTGATTTGCCGAGATCGTGCAAGGTGCACGGCAAAGAGCATACGCACCCGAGAAAAACCCTTTCCCTTTCTGTTTCTGATTTGCCGAGATCGCTCAAGGTGCACGGCAAAGAGCATACGCAGACGGGAAAGCAACAATCCGAACCAAAAAAAAAATCTAATAGTAAAATCATACAATTTCACAGGGTACTACCAAAGGACCGAATACCAAGAGCAACCACTTCACACAAACAGATCACAGATCAACACACCGATGTTTTGACGTGGTTTAAACCCTCTTGAGGGAAACACTCCACAACCCCAGCCAAATAGCTTCTACGGGACAATTTGTCATGCAAAGAAAGAAAGTTACAGGTGAGATTCTCATAATCAATCAACTAAACAATGACCCTCCATGCTCTTTAAATAGAGATCATGGACCAATTGGGTGTTAAGCCACAGATCAAGGTTAGGTTTGATCTAAGAGAAGTTGAGCCGTCGGATCACTCTATGTCGGGAACATATCGTCACCGTTGGATTAAGTATTTACAAATGCATACTAATGCATACTAAAGAAACACACTATCCCTAACGGATCTATTACACAAGTTGATCTTAACTAACTCCTAAGTGTCTAAATATCCTAACAGTGCTTCCACGATTGTTGCTGGAAGATTACATCTCATCCTCTCCTCCTTTCTCAGGGCCTCTGACGACAAAATTAACTTTGACAAATCCAAAATTTATGGTTGGAATTGCTCCCCAGGAACCCTGGCGAGAATTTCTAGAATATTAGGATTTGAAGCAACAGAAGAATGGAATTCCTTCATTTACCTTGGCATTCCCATCTTTAAAGGAAAAACGAAATTGGCAGATTGGCATGGACTCATTGAAAAATTAAAAAATAAAATCAACGCCTGGGGCTCTAGATGGCTCAATCCAGCAGGTAAGCTTGTCCTCATCAAATCTATCCTCTCTGCATATCCTCTTTTTTCCTGCTCAATATCACTTGCTTTGAAGACGGTGACGATGGGAATCACGAAAGAACTCAAAATATTTTTATGGCAGGGAGGTAAAGAAAACAAGACAAAAAAATTGTTGGTTGTGGAGCCAGATCTTCTAGTCTCATAGATGATATTGTATCAGCCGTGTTTGTACCCCAGTTTTATATGATATGTAGGTGGACTGTACAGTCACCCCAGCGGGGGGGCATCACCCCCCCATGGGGTTTTAGGGGGGACCATCCCCCTTAGCTGGGGGGTCCGGGGGCAGCGCCCCTGAAGAAAATTTTTGGGGCTGTTTTCGCCAGCTGTTTTGCGGGCCCATGGTTTTGGGTATTCAGTGGTATTTTTCCATTGTATTTCCCTTATAAAATAAAGACATTGTAATACGGCTAGGCATAATGATGAGGATGTATTAGGTTTTATGCATTGTAAAGATCTCTGAGATCAGGAGAGAGACTGTGAAACAGAGAAGAGGAAGTGTAGTGGTTGTGTTGCAGGTTGTATCCCTTCACCTTGCTGGACAGTAATAATAATAAGGACTGGCAAATTCAGTGTGGACGTAGCCCAAGTTGGGTGAACCACGATATATCTGTGTCTCTCTTGTAATGTGTATGTGTGATTATATTTGCATTTCTATTTATTGTTATTGCTCTGCGATCCTGTTTTTCTAACAATTGGTATCAGAGCCAAAGGTCTATTTGGCAGTTAAACCTGCAGGAAGCTAGGGTTTTTGGTTCGAGTGGGAGCAATGGCAGAAGAAGGAAAGTTTAAGGTCGAGAAGTTTAACGGCCAAAACTTCGGGTTATGGAAGATGCAAATGGAGGACTATATGTACCAGAAGGATCTATTCCTACCATTGGGAGGAAAAGCAAAGCATCCGACGGCTATGAAGGACGAAGAATGGGAGGTTCTTGACAGAAAGGCTCTGGGAACAATACGGTTGAGCCTGGCTTCGTCGGTGGCTTTCAATATCTCAAAAGAAACGACAACAGAGAGTTTGATGAGCGCATTGGGTAAGCTGTATGAAAAACCCTCGGCCTCTAACAAGGTATTTCTAATGAAGCGTTTATTTAATATGAAGATGTCAGAAGGTGGATCTATTACTGATCATTTAAATGAGTTTAATACGGTTACAAATCAGCTAAGTTTTGTAAGTGTGAACTTTGATGATGAGGTTAGGGCTCTTCTAATCTTGTGTTCATTGCTAGAAAGCTGGAATAGCTTGGTCATGGCTTTAAGTAACTCTGTCTCTGATTCAAACACCTTGAAATTTGATGATGTTATTGGTGTTATTCTTAGCGAGGAAATGCGAAGAAAAAGCACAGGTGAGACATTAGGTAATGCGTTGACCATGGAGAGCAGGGGAAGACAAAAGGAGAGAGGAAAGAGCCAAGGTAATCGTGGAAAGTCTAAAATGGGCAGATCCAAGTCCAGACTGGGAAAGATAGAGTACTAGAACTGTGGAAAGAAAAGACATCTGAAGAAAGACTGCAAATCTCTAAAGAACAAAGGAGATGCATAGAAGAAAACTACGTAGGAAGCAAATGTAGCAGGTGATGTGTTACAAGATGCTTTGATTTTTGCATTAGATAATACTAGTGATTATTGGGTAGTAGATTCAGGAGCTTCATGTCATGCTACACCCCATAGGAAATACTTTCATGAGTATGTTCCTGGCGACTTTGGACATGTTTTATTGGGTGATGATGATCCATGTAAAATTGTTGGTATGGGTAAGGTATGGATAAAAGTTAAGAATGGAACTGATTGGTTGTTGAAAGAAGTTAGGCATATTCCTGCTATGAAAAAAAATCTGATCTCAACAGGGCAGTTGGGAGATGGCGGCTGTCTATCTACGTTCAAAGAAAAGTGGTGGAAGATCATTAAAGGATCAATGGTGATAGCAAAATGAGACAGAGTAGGTACGTTGTATTTATGTCCTCATAATACTGACCATTATATCTCTTTAGCTTCCACAGGAACAGATACAGCATTGTGGCATCATAGGCTTGGCCACATGAGTGAGAAGGGGATGTAGATTCTCCACTCAAGGAAGTTGCTGCTGGATTTGAAGCAGGTAAGTTTGGAATTCTGTGAAAACTGTGTTTATGGAAAACATAAGAGAGTCAGATTTCTCAGGGTTGGAAAACAGAAGAAGAATGAAAAATTAGAGCTTGTGCATACAGATGTATGGGGACCGTCTCAGGTACAATCTCTTGGTGGCTCTCATTATTATGTTACATTTATTGATGATGCAACTAGAAAAACTTGGGTTTATTGCATTAGACAGAAATCTGATGTGTTTGCTACTTTTAAGAAGTGGAAAGCTTCGGTTGAGAATGAGACAGGAAAAAGATTGAAGTGTCTCAGATCTGATAATGGAGGTGAGTACTGGGGCAAGGAGTTTGATAGTTATTGTTCATACCATGGGATTCGTAGAGAGAAGACAGTCCCATGAACACCACAGGAAAATGGTGTGTCAGAAAGGATGAACAGAACGATCATGGAGCGTGCAAGGTGTATGAGACTGCATGCAGGGTTGCCCTTACAGTTTTGGGCGGATGTTGTAAATACTGTTGTTTATTTAATAAACAGAGGACCTTCAAGTGCTTTGGATGGTGGTATTCCAGAGGAAGCATGGACAGATAAAAAGGTAAACTACTCATTTCTGAGAACGTTTGGTTTTGAAGCATTTGTCCATATTGATAAAGAAAATAGAACAAAGCTTGAAGCTAAATCCAAGAAATGTACCTTTATTGGATATGGGGTTGATGAATTTGGTTATCGTTTATGGGATTATGAAAATAACAAAATCACCAGGAGTAGAGATGTGATATTCAATGAAAATGTCATGTATAAAGATCAGTTGCAGGGAAAGAAACAGGAAAAGGAAAACACAGAGTACATATTGCTTGATGAATATAAAGAAAATGAAGTTTTGAAGGTGCCAGAAAATCAAGAGCAGCAGCAAGTACCTGAAACTCCTGCAACTGTAAGAAGATCTACCAGGTTAAGTAGAATTCCTGAACGATACTCTCCTTCAATGTATTCTTTATTGATGACTGATTCTGGTGAACCAGAATGTTATGAAGAAGCAATGCAGGTGGAAACTAGAAAGAAGTGGGAGCAAGGCATGAATGAGGAAATGGACTCATTGGTAGGAAACCAGACTTGGGATTTGGTTCAGTTGCCTGCTGGTAAAAGAGAATTGCAAAACAACTGGATTTACAGGTTGAAGGAAGAAGAAGGAGGTAAGAAGCGGTACAAGGCCAGACTTGTTGTAAAGGGGTTTGCACAGAAGAAAGATATAGATTTTGATGAAATATTTTCTCCTGTTGTTAAGATGACTTCAATTAGGACTATCTTAAGTCTAGTGGCGGTAGAAAATTTGCATCTTGAACAGTTAGATGTAAAAACAGCCTTCCTCCATGGGGATTTGGAGGAAGAAATATATATGCAGCAGCCATAAGGGTATGAGGTCAAAAGTAAGGAGGATCTGGTATGCAGGTTGAAAAAGAGATTGTATGGCTTGAAGCAAGCTCCAAGGCAGTGGTATCTAAATTTTGACAGGTTTATGACAGAACAAGGTTATAGTAGATGTCATTTTAACCACTGTGTTTATTTCAAGAAGCTAGACAATGGAAGATATATTATCTTGTTATTGTATGTGGATGACATGCTTGTTGCAGGGTCTGACATGCAGGATATGAATGTACTCAAAAGGAAGCTAGCTAATTCATTTGCGATGAAGGATTTGGGTGCTGCAAAGCAAATCCTTGGTATGACAATAACGAGAGACAGAAAAAAATCACAAATTGACATTGTCAAAGTGAGTACATACAAAAGGTGTTGGAGAGGTTCATAATGCAGAATGCAAAACCTGTAAGTACACCTTTGGCTAGCCATTTCAGTCTAAGTAAGTAAATGTGTCCCAAGACACAAGAAGAGACAGATTACATGTCCAAGATTCCCTATCAATCAGCAGTTGGCAACTTGATGTATGCCATGGTGTGCACAAGACCAGATATTGCACATGCAGTGGGAGTTGTGAGCAGATATATGAACAATCCAAGTAAAGAACATTGGAAGGTAGTATAGTGGATTCTCAGGTATTTGAGAGGTACTACCATTGAGGCATTATGTTTTGGAGGTTCAGACACTGTTCTACAGGGATATGTTGATGCAGATATGGCAGGTGACAAGGATAGCAGGAGGAGCACCACAGGGTATGTGTTTACTGTAGGTGGAATAGCAGTAAGCTGGATTTCGAAACTATAGAAGTTTGTTGCACTTTCAACAACAGAAGCAGAGTATGTTGCCATTACAGAGGCTAGTAAAGAGATGATTTGGTTGCAGAGATTTATGGAGGAAGTGGGTAAGAAGCAGAAGGATGGCAGATTGTATAGTGATAGCCAGAGTGCCATTCACCTTGCAAATAACTCAGCATTCCATTCCAGGACTAAACATATACATCTCAAGTACCATTTCATACGCTCTGTTCTGGAAGATGAACTGTTAAAGCTGGAAAATATACATACTAGCCAGAATCCTGCAGACATGTTCACAAAGGTAGTGACCAGAGAGAAACTGAGTTCGTGCTCGGTTTCAGTTGGCTTTCTAGCATGAAGGTGAAGAGGAGAAATTTTCCAAGTCCAAGTCTAGCAAGTGCAGCAGTGGTGGAGTTGCTGTGATCAGTCTCCAAGTGGGAGATTGTTGGTTGTGGAGCCAGATCTTCTAGTCTCGTAGATGATATTGTATCAGCCGTGTTTGTACCCCAATTTTATATGATATGTAGGTGGACTGTACAGTCACCCCAGCGGGGGGGGTGTGGGGGGGCATCGCCCCCCGTTGGGGTTCCAGGGGGGACCATCCCCCTTGGCTGGGGGTTCCGGGGGTAGTGCCCCTGAGAAATGGGGGTTCGGGGGCAACACCCCCGAACAAAATTTTAAGGGCTGTTTTCGCCAGCTGTTTTGTGGGCCCATAGTTTTGGGTATCCCGTGGTATTTTCCCATTGTATTTCCCTTATAAAATAAAGACATTGTAATACGGCTAGGCATAATGATGAGGATGTATTAGCTTTTATACATTGTAAAGATCTCTGAGATTAGGAGAGAGATTGTGAAACAGAGAAGAGGAAGTGCAGTGGTTGTGTTGCAGGTTGTATCCCTTCACCTTGCTGGATGGTAATAATAATAAGGACTGGAAAATTCAGTGTGGACATAGCCCAAGTTGGGTGAACCGCGATATATCTGTGTCTCTCTTGTAATGTGTATGTGTGATTATATTTGCATTTCTATTTATTGTTATTGCTCTGCGATCTTGTTTTTCTAACAAAAATTCCACCTCATTAATTGGGACATTTTTTGCAGACCTAAGAACTTTGGAGGCACAAGAATCAAAGACCCCTCGCAGATGAATTTAGCACTTGGTGCTAAAATCCTATGGAGAATCACTTTCGGCAAGAAGGCCTGGTGAAAGGAAATATTCTACAAAATATGCATGCCGGGAGCAAGAAAACGATGTGTGGAAAACATAGATTTAGAAAGGAAGGGCACCTCCATCTGGAACCTCTCTAAGCGGGCAGCCCATATTATCCAAAACAACCTAACTTGGACTCCTGGTAATGGAAAGCATATCAAAATCTGGAAGGACAAATTTTGCACAAATCCTCCAGCTAACTTTCTTCTTGAGTTCAGGGATCTAAAGCGTTGGATGGAACAAGCAGGTATCCACACTCTTTACGACTTATCTAGGTGGTCTGAAAATGGGGATTGGATTAGCTAGCGGTCACTTAATATTCCGGCCCCTCCTCAGTCAGAATACAATTCCCTCTTGTCTCTCTTTCATGGGGCTATCCCTATTCATATTTCTATGAAAGACTGTCGCAGTTGGGGGAAAACTGGTACTTATTCAGTGAAGGATGGTTACAATTACCTTGACTCTCTCAAAAATCAGCGCAACAATGACAAAAGGTGGGAAAGAATCTGGAACAAGGACGGGCTCCCCAAAGTTAATTTTTTCAATTGGTTATTAGCACACAGAAAGGTTCTAATAGCACACAGAAAGGTTCTAACAGCAGACAACCTAAGAAAAAGAGGTATTGCAGGTCCTACTCGATGCATTCTCTGTAAGAATGCTGAGGAGACCATTGACCACCTCTTCTTGGAATGCAATTTCTCCAAAGAGGTCTGGCATGAGGCTTTTTGCAAGATTCAACCGGATCTCATCCTCCCTACCAATTGGAACGACTTGTTTGCAAATTGGCATTTTTTCTATCACAACTCACTCTCCAAGAAACCGGATTTCAAACGAGCTTGGGTGGCCTTTCCAAAATTGCTATGCTGGAAGCTTTGGAATGCAAGAAATAAGGAAATATTTGATGAAAAAAGGACCTCCCCTAGTATGGTGCTCTCTTTTGCAAAAGATCTATGGGCCGAATCACTCATTTCATGAGGTTTGAAAAACCTTGCTAAAGAACCCTTAAGCTTCGAAGAAAAAATATGGGTGGCCGACCTCCTGGTCCCCCAGACCTCTCCTTTACCCATCTTCCCCAGAAGCCATAATTCTCAAAATTGGCAGATCAGAATGGAGCCTTCTGAATTCAAGAACTGGAAGAGAAACTGTCATACACTCTTCTTCGATGGTGCCTCTAAAGGCAATCCTGGGTTGGCAGGTGCAGGGGGAGTTCTTCTGGACTCCGAAGGAAACAAGATGACTGGCTACACATGGGGGATTGGGAGGCAGACTAACAATGATGCGGAGTGGCTTGCCTTTATCAAAGGAATTGAAATAGCTAAGGAAAATAACGTGCAGGAACTGATTTCTATTGGCGACTCTCTCTTGGTGATCAAAGAAGCAAGGGCCTTAGTTAATAACTCCCGCAAGCCCGCTTCAAAGTACCACTTTCATTTCTTCCACAAGCTCAAATAAATAAGATCCATATCCCTCCTCCACATTCTCAGAAAAAAAAACCATCAAGCAGACACCATGGCAAATATTGGAGTAGGGTTAAATTGTGGTCTTATGGTTAAAAATGGACAAAATTTTGATAATGTTTGGGTCCCATAGATCTTTGGGTGATCTTGACCCTCCCAGCACTCATAACTCCCACCCTCGACCTTATTGGGCCACCGCATTGGAATTTAGACCCCACCTCTACTGCTCGATTTGCTTTGGATCCTCGCCCGACTCCCAAAGTCATTCTCGGCGGTGTCCTCAGTCTGACTCCACCTGTCTCGCATGCGAGACTTCAATGTAGGCAGGTGCCAGGGGATGCAGCTCCTACTTCTTCGATCAGGGTGACGAATATGCCCTCATTCTCCTCACTCATCTTTGCCATCTTTGCCGCTTTGCGTCTGAACGTTACAGTATGGCCTGTGGAAATGATGGAAACTTCTACTTTCCAGCTTTGCAATGCAATCGTTGCAAGGCCTGCATTCAACTTAATTATGGGGAGGCTGGATTGAAGAGATATCTCTCGGCTCTGGAGGTGGTGCAGGGCCATGACAACACTGGAAAGGAAGCTCACGGGACGAACAACAAGTCGGCCAAGCAGGTTAGGCGTGGGTGCCCTAGAAATGTGGAGACAAGAAGAAATTGGTATCCTTTGGACAGGGGCAGAACTTTAAACCCACTCCAAATGGTGTTCATTTTGGCACTGAGCAGGATCATAGTAGGAATTAGCAACCTGTGGATGTAGGTACTTGTCTCGTTCAAGGTGGCGCTCTGCAACAAGTTCATGGCAACCATGAAGATTTAAACAATGGCAAGCTTTGGAATCAAAATGGGGAAATCAGGGGAGTGGTGAACCTGGACTCTCCCCAGGAACCTGACAGTCCTTCATGTGGTGTGCTCTCCCATCTGCAGGACATAGAATCTCAGGCTAATTGGCTGAGAGGGAATTGGGGACATGAAGAAGTCAATCTCTCATCTGGCCACCTTTGTCCATATTTCAAACTCTGACATTAGGAACAACTGCACCAAGATGAAGGATTATTATGAAGGACTGGTTGGCAAAGTAGAGTCTGTGCACAACTGCTTAAGGATAATAGAAGCAAATTTTGACTGCGTCAGGACCAACAAAAACAACAGCCCTGCGGCAATTCTTGGCATGGACACCGAGGACGTGGGAGAAGGAAGTAAGCTCAAGGCTCGTCAGATGAACACCAAGTGATCTCAGTTATGAAGTTTTTTTCTTTATGTTATCGGCAATTAGAATTGTTTGTTTATTTTCCTTGTTTGATAAATTCTCAGCTATGTATGAACTTAAAAGACTGGTTATGAGGTGCCTTCAGGCCTCCTTTTGGTGGGTACAGTCTTCCTAATCTTTTTGTAAGAACCTCTTTTTTTAATATAATACTTATCAGCGATTTCTGTAAAAAAAAAATAATAATAATTCATAAATACCTTCATAAATAAAAGGAAGACACATCCAAAATTACATATGGAAAACAAATTAACTTGCCTATAAAAAGAGATACAAACAAAAAGAGGAAAATGGAGACACAAATAATTATCTAAATTTCAACAAACAATAATTACAGTACATGGGGGATCAAACCCTTTGTAAGATTTCATCTCCTGCATAAATATGTATCAAATACATTTATTATCCTTGAGCAACAAGTGTAGTACATGGGATCTGTTAGCGCTAAAAGTTGTCTTTGTTAGCGCTAAAAGTTGTCTTCCAGCTGCAAGAGGGACAAGTTTAGCACATCTTGAATCTAAGATGATTTTGATTAGGAAAAATGAATGAATGGGATTGATTAAGAAGGATGAGAGGGGCGGAATGTCTGGCAGAGGAAAACAAAAAGTGCTTTACAATGTAACAATAACACACCATTGATCCAAAGGCTTTGCAACCAATGAATGAATGTGATCTCAAGCATCAAAACAGAGCTAAGATTCCATTTCACAACAGTGTTAAGATCTGGAAAGGTAAATGATAACATAACATATATCCCAGGCAACAAATGTTTAAAGCTTAAATGTTGTTAGAACTGGAAATAACTGGTTATGCAGCACATAAACAACCTCTGTATCCGAATAAGATATCCCACAGCAAGATATGTAAGAGGCACAATTAATCACAGTCCAAATGATTTTCAGGCATGCATGAATTACTGCATTTCAAAGAATTTACAGATGTTTCAACTTTGGCTTACAAAAATCAAACCGCTCTATGCTTCCCAAGGAAAAATTCCCCTTTACATCTCTATCTTCTCATATTTATAACACAAAGGGTTGTCTTTTTCACAGTTATAACAGCCAGTTACATTAAATAGGATCGAAGACCCTTTTTACCCAAAATAAATTAACAAGAAACTTGCTCTCGAATCTACCAACTAATTATTGCTGACATGCGTTGAAGATAAACATCTCTAGATAGGCCATAAGCATATCGGGAATGTGTTGGAACTGAAGAATAAGATAATCTGTTATAAACCTTAATTTGGAGGAGATTACTTTGACTAATCTTTAACTCTTTCAACCATTTACTTGTATTTGATTAAAACAAATTGACAGCGGTTAGGCTTGATTTTGGATTTCCCTGAAATCTGGAGATGATTCCCCTTCTGCAAATCTTTCTTCTGATTGCCACATGTATCTTTGAAGGCTCGAATGCTACCACATGTCTTTGAATCTGGATTCAATCCATTGTTGACTGCTGATAATGCTTGGAAATCTGAAATTGGTCCTCTTCTTCTGGAGCTCATTAAATTCTTTAAATCCTCTGCTACCTGTACATGCACCCGTAGCTATCGATACTCATGTTTGAGAAACTCTCCAGCTTCTAAATCCCGAAAGGAGAGTGATTGCTTCCATGTCAAACTAAAAAAAACTTAGCCAAGATTTTATTAACATTTGGCTCATACTGCTGCCTGGCGTCTGATCGCTTTCGTGAGCATTCTTTGACATGGCACTTGGATGCTTTAACGGTAGTAGCTGGCAATTTCATGAAATGCTGTCATTCCAATTCTCATTTTCTATCTATGGTTTTCTACCGAGACTAATAAATCTGCTACAGCATTGATGTCCTTAGGTTTTTGTGTAAGTGCTTGTATAGCTAAACTTCTATCAAAACCCATAGTAAGTGCAACTCTGAAATTGTTTATCCTCAAAGACCCATAATTTTACTAATTCCTAAGCTTTTGAATGGCCACGAATCATGAAAAAAGCAAACGGAAATATGAATTAATATAAATATTTTTGCATTTCTTAATAAAAATTGTTATTTTAATAAAGGATTAAAATATCTTTCCTTAAAATAATAATAATAATTATTTAAAGATCATAGTTCCAGTTAATAAATGATAAATGACGAAATTGGAGAAAACAATGACTCATTAGATCAAATTTTGATAGAAGGGATCTTGGTTCCCATAAGCACTAGTCTTTTTGCACATTGAGCAGTGCCATTCTTTATGTATGTTGGGGAATCATGGAACCTAGCCAAAATTTTTGATGTGGTATATTTAGGTGCTCAAACCCCATGGATCGAATCCTTTGCAATATTTTATCTCTTGCATAAATATTAATGAAATACATTTATGCATTGATTAATGTTGTTACAATCAAAAATATTATTTTATTCTCAAGAATAACAGATATGTTGATCTAAGAGATCATATCCTATAATTAATGCAAATGTTTTGCTCTTGGGATTTATTTCTCGAGGAATAAGTATCCTCACGTCCTTAAAACTAGCGTCTTCATTAATCCCAACCATACTTCTAATTTATCTTTAATGGTTATGTCCATGAATTATGGTCTTTCAATCAAACCTTCCTAAACTGTTGGCCATATCGTTAATATCTTTTGTGCTTAATTATGGTTACCAGACATCCTCTCAAGAAGCTCCATAACCTATAATAAATGCATAAGTCATTCATTCATTCTATTGAAACGATAAATAACCAACAAAGAGCAATATGCATCAACCTAGGCATTCATTAATGATTTTAAACTCTTCAACTTCCTTGGCATGTGGAATTATAAAATTGGTCTCCCTATCATAGGGACCCCATTCAATTTTTTGTACAAGTCACAAACTCTCCATAGGTCTTTCTTTCTAAAAAATGACCAATAAAAACCTTAGTTATAGCATATTGAAAATGATATACAATTGTCGTTGATATGTACCCAAGGCAACTCTTGATAGTCAGATCCACATCATAAATATTTATACCACATTGGCATTGTGAAACCATACCTTTGGTGTTTATATTGAAAAATTACTCCTCATTACATTCAAGCGATAAATCCCAAGCTATGTCACCCTTGTATTTGTACTTCCACATGATAATTTTAGAGCCTAGTTGTCATTCCCGTGCCTATTCACAATGTCATGCCCATGCCTAGTCACCAAGCCACATCATTGCCTCAATCCCATTTGTCAATGCCTTGTCTTAGTCCTTGCCCATGCCTAGTCACCATGCCACATCACCTCAATATGATTTGTCAATGCCTTGTCTTAGTCCTTTACCATGCCTAGTCGCCATGCCACATCATTGCATCAATCCAATATGTCAATTCCTGTGTCTTAGTCCTTGTTGGGTTCCATGCCACATCGACATGACTAGTCACCATGCCACATTATTGTCTCAATCCCATATGTCAAAGCCTTGTATTAGTCCTTTCCCATGCCTATCACCATGCCACATCATTTCCTTGATTCCATAGGTCAATGCCTTGTCTTATTCCTTGTTGGGTTCCATGCCCCATCATTGCCTTAATCCCATACATCATTGCCTCATCTTAGTCCTTGTTGGGTTCCACCTAGCTGTGATCTACCAAAATATGATGACCGTCCAAGTACCTTGCCACATTTCCAGCCAAGGCCACATGTTTGGCCTCCATATTGCCACTTGATATCTCCCTTGAGTCCTTGTTGGGTTCCACCTAGCTTCAATATGCCAAAATACAATGACCATCCAACTATCTTGGCCTTGGAAAGCCACATCATTGCCTCAATTATTTCCTTGTACTTACTAGTGAGTCCATTGGCTTCCATATTGGTCATATAGACCCACCTACATCGAACCAAATTTCTCCTCTTAGGAAGATGTACCAACTCCCACGTGTCATTGTCAATGATGGATCGATATTCCTCATCCATGACTGCTTCCAAATGTGGATTGCCATAAGCTTTTGCATGTGATTGAGGATGAGTAGTAGATACCATATAGAAATGAGTGGGAAGCAATGGCTCTGTAGTAATAAGTTTATGTGGGGAAACATGAAACTATGACCGGGTCCTTCATGCATCGGAAGTATCTCCAACTAATTTTTATGCTTCTTCAAGAGTTTGTTCTTCCCAACGAGGTTGAACTATTGGATCTGCAATACTCTGTTTTTAATTGTCCTCAGTTTCTTCTTCATGTGACTCTAAGGGATCATTCAAATATCAAATTTATGTTGATGAAATGGAGGAATCAATAGAAACATCATCATGAATAAATAGTGGTGCATTAGTAGGAGTAGTTGCATGCACGAGAACTTCTTCAAACTTCACACTTATTTCAATGAAAATCTTTTTAGTTTTATGGTTTAGTAACCTATACCCATTTACCCTTCAGGATAGCTTACAAAGATGCACTCTTCACTTTGTGGATCCAAGGCCCTCCTTTTCTTGGAAGGAATGCAAGCCCATGCACAAGATCCAAACACCTAAAGTTCTTTATTGTTGGTTTTTTACCACTCCAAGATTCGATTGGAGTAACTCCTTTCAAGCTTTTATGATGAACTTGAGTTTGAATGTAGTTAGAACAATTGATAACTTCGACCCAAATATTTGGAGCAAGTGACTTGGATTGTAACATGCATGTGACCATATCCTTCAAGGTTCTATTCTTCCTTTCCATAGCTCCATTTTTCGGTGGAGTATAAGGAATTGTATGTTGCAACTCAATGTTGGATTCTAGACATCGATGTTGTACAAGGCTTATTGACATACTCCCCCCCATTATCTGTATATAGGATTGTGATTCCCTTCCTTGACTGCCTCTCTACAAGGTATTTGAAATCTTTGAGGCATTCAAATATTTATGTCCGAGGAAGTACACCCATGTGTATCTCGACCAATTATTAATAAGGTAAATACATACTTGGCCCTACTCATGGATGGGTGGGGGAATATTGGGCTTGTTTTGTCACTATGGACAAGTTCAATAATGGAAGAGGCTCTCCATTCCTTCCCTTTCTCAAATATTTCTTCAGGATGCTTACCAAGGGCACAACCTAGACATACTCCCTCAGAATACGTGATGTCAGGAAAACCTATCACCATATCTTGCTTGCTTAGATGATACAAGTATTGGTAGTTGAGGTGATCAAACCTCTCATGTCATAACCTACTTACTTCATTATAGTGAATTAGAAGTACAAATGAAGGATATTTGGGGACAAAGTTAGAGAAAGCATACAATTTTGATTTGTGGTAGCTTTCCCAATAGCAACCTTTGATCCATGAGCCATATCTGAGATGAATACTGAATCTTTGGTGAACTCCACTCACTTGTTGATCCTGAGTAAGTAATTTGATATATAGAAAGAATATTCTTGGACAAATAAGGTATACAAAGCACATCTTGAAACAATCCATCCTTTTGATATTTCTCCCTTTCCACATACCTTTATTGGAGTGTTATCTCCCATGAGGAATTCCTAATTGGTGCATTTCTCAATGGAAGAGAACATGTCCTCAGATGAGGCCATGTGATTGGAGGCTCTAGAGTCTAGGATCCATGAAGATGATAACGAAACATAAATTGTCACAAGCGCATGACCTCTATATGTTTGATGTCTTTCAGCTCCTTTGTTGCACTTCTTCTCTTCTACTTCTTCATTGAAATTCTTGTATTTACAATCATGTTCTCTATGTAGGACCATCTTGCAGTATGCACATAATGGTAGCTCCTTCTTGGTCTTTCCATGTTTGGAATATGAATTATCATGTGCAAACCTTGGATTTGGTTCCTTTTTTCTTTTGAATGGTGGTCTTTTCTTTCTCATCTTATTGCTCCCCTGATCAGCTGTAAGGGCATGTGCTTTAGAGGACTTTGGGAGGCCCATTTAGTTAAGCTTATCATGCTCTTGGAGAAGTGAGGCTGCAAAGTTATCTAATGTAGGCATTGTCCATGAGGTACCAAGTGCCAATCTTATATATTCGTAGAAAGATGAGACATAGACAAAATAGTCGGGTCCCAATTTTGATATAATTGAGAGCACTAATTGATCATTATCCTTCACTATCATCAATACTACAAAAGGGCCCATTTTACCACAACTGACCGACAACTCGTTCAACGTACAGAGGTTAAAAACAAGTGGATTAGGAACATCGAAAATTTCTCATTGCACATCTAACTTCGACTTACATCGTCGTTATTACAACCTTGTTCCAACGTCGACCTTGTTCCAACTATGTGGTAGCTAAATATATTTTCGAAGGCGTCGATATACCAACGTCAAATATACATCATAACAATGTATTTCCAAAGAACTAGGAGTGTCGGGATGGTGTCAAAAAAATGTTATTCCACTAACGCTAGAACGTTGAAATTCCTAAATCGTTTTGACACAACGATAACATCCATACTTTGCCCATACATCGCCGATACGTCGTAATTTCGATGACCGAATGACAACGTAGTTCATTGATACAATTGCAAGTATGTTGCCAAGACATCAACATTTCGTCGACCTACCGACAATACAATTCATTGATATTGTTGCAAGTATGCTACTATGACGTCAGAATTATGACGTGCATCCTATGATCAAATATTGAGTTCTGTTGACTGCCCTTCGCAAATATCAAGATTGGATTTATTGCTAAGGTTGTACTTGTCCTTTGGAAGTTTACTGTCCAAGACAATACATAATTTATCCAGGGTTAGAAGTTAGAGGACATGGAAATTGTAAAGGTGATTGATATATCATCTTTGGGGCCAAGTGCATGCATGATAATAAAAGTTGCAGGATTTTGCTAGATATGAACCAACAACTTTTGTGTTAGTAATGAGCACAAGATCAACCTCTCGTTCTCATTACTTACACATAAGTTGTTGGGTATGTACCATCAACTTATGTGTAAGTAATGAGAATGTGAGGTGATCCCATTCTCATTACTTACACATAATTTGCTAGCACATACCCAATAATATCCTGCAACTTCTCTTAGCATGCATGCACTTTCCTGCAAGGATGATACATTGATCACCTTTACAAGTTCCATGTCCTCTAACATCTAAACTTGGATAAAATCTGGATCATCATGGCAACTAAGCTTCCAAATGACGGGTGCAACATCGACAATAAATCCAATCTTGATGTTTATGAGGGACATTCAACAAAGTCAATATTTGACCAAAATATTGTACAAGCAAGTACATAAGAACAATCTTTCCCTTGCAACTATACTAACTAGTAAGTTTCTAAACTTTTCGAAGCACATTGTCAGCTTTATTTTCTCAAGCGAATGCACAATTGGATATGAAAATCCAGTTGATTAAAATCTAGTATATTTGATGAAACATATAGTAGTATTATTTCATTAAGAGATTAGGGACTTTGCTGAAGTTAAGGATAATTGGTGTAGTCTCCAAGCAAATAAGAAGCTCTATTCTTTCAAACAAACACATATATAATACAATGTCACAATCTAGTTGGATAAAATCTAATATAGTTGTTAAGATATCTAATAATATTATTTACTTCATTGATTAGGGAGTTCCCTAAAGTTAAATATGGTTGGTCATGTAGTCACCCATCAACAATTTTTCTTTTAATTAAGTAATTACATAAAAAATGAAATTAAAGACAATTTTTGTAATATCTGACATCAATGTCTCCTTTAATCAGGAATATTTTATAAGGTTTTTTCATTAATCACTTGAAGTAGTTATAGGAAGAGTTGCCGGAATCGACCCCCTTGCTCAGATTCTGTACCGAAATATTTTCTGGAATAGACGAATCGTACCAAAATCTAGAAAAATCACAAAAAACGATTCATATTCGATTCCTAAAATCAGAAGCAATTCTTCGTCAAAGGGATTTGGTTTTAATTTTAGGAATATTCAATTGAAAACAAGAATCCAGTTTCAGTTGAAGGAACCAATTCCTAAAATTCAGGAATCAGTTCCTTCAATCGGAACCAGACCCCCCTTTAAGAAAAAAAATTTAAGAAGAAAGAAAACAAAAAAATTTAAGAAGAAAGAAAACAAAAAATTGAGGTAATAAAGCTTGCAGGAGAACTTATTGATGTAGGAATTCTTAATAGGTTCAATACCACAATATAATTCCAATAAGCCTGGATCTAGAAGCAAAGAAGTCCTCACAAGAATTTATTTAGAGATATGCAAAAATAATAAGAAATATTGAAGCAGAACCATGAGAGATTGAACTCAACTGATGTAAATATCATCTTTGTATTATTCAACAATATGAATACAATATATAATACATCCTCAAGAGAGAATTTGAAATCCTTGGAGGCAAGTTTGAAAATCTCACAAAAGGCAGGCTTACTAAAAGCTAAAAAAAACCCAAGGTAGCAAAATCACTTTCGAAATCAGTCAAGGACCTCACGAATTAGCTAAATTAGGTATGGAATATAATGAGTGATGAAAAAGGAATGTGATGATGGTTTTTGGTGAGAAAAATATGGAGGATGTGTTGGCCAAAAAGTAGACAACTTGCCAAGTCCATAAAAGCACCTAGCTTTATCCTTATCCACTTAAAAGAAGAAAAAGTAGGACAAAACTGTGTAAAGGCAAGAAAGCGCTCTTACTAATTCATGACAGTCATAAAAGCAGCATAATCTTATCCATAGCCTTTCTAAGTGCACTCATGTGGATAATGAAGGAAAGTGTGGGCCTAAAGAGGCAATAGGTGGCCAACTATCTCGTCAAAACACATAGGAAAGTATCAAAATGATTAATACTTTATATCCTAAGTCTAAAATGGGTTTTTAATATTATAACACCCCCTTTAAGCCTGATGTAGAGTGAGTAAAATATGACGAGGGCCCAGGAAACTATGGCCTTTGGTTACCCTTTACAATAATTTATTAGTCCATGTAGGTGAGGAAAGAAGGAAAACCACTTGGGAAGAAAACCTCCCCTCAAAATCAACATGGAATACACCATAATAAGTCTCTCCAAACTCCAAGCAGGTGAGAACTTGGTCAAATGTCTGGAGGAATCTTACTCTTGGGAAGAAGTGGAGTGTGCTCAATAGACTTGAAATTCCTGATATCAGGTCCAAATGAGACTTGGTGATGTCCTCCATCTTCTGTGCAACTGTGAGAGTAGGTGCCAATAATCATGCAGTGGATCAGAAGCATGACAGTACGAGCGAATTCAACCACTCCAAACTGTAATTATTCCTCCATAACATCCAATGACACACCAAAAATCAATCCAAAGATATGTTTCGAGTGTGTATGAGCTGCAAGAACTGGCTAATGATATTCATAATTCAAATCAAAAGACATCGAAGAGAACTGAGAGGTATTTCCAACTTCTTGAGAAAGTGTGCCGGCAATCATGTAGGAACTGGCAGGAGCATGGATAGTGGAAGTGAGAGTGCAACTAACAACCTCACATTGTATATTGGAATTCCAAACAACCATTAGATCACCTTCTTGGATACCAATGACTGGAAAATGATCCTCAATATCTGAAGTGTAAGAGGAGAACAATGACGAGAGGTGGAAAGATCTGAGTTCTTCTTCAACGATATATTTCTTCCATTTGATATTCAGTACCTGCCAAACAAACTCTTTGAAATCTTATACTGGAAGACTAATTTGATCAAGAAACCTAAGATTTGATACCATGTAGGAATTCTTAATAGGTTCAAGACCATGATAGAATTCTAATAATCCCGGATCGAGAAGCAAATAAGTCTTCACAAGAATTTATTCAGAGATATGCAAAAATAATAAGAAATATTGAAGCAGAACCATGAGAGGATGAACTCAATTGATGTAAATATCATCTCTATATTATTTAGAAATATGAATACAATATATAAACATCCTAAAGAGAGAATTCGAATGCCTTGGAGGCAAGTTTGAAAAGCTCACAAAAAGCAGGCTTACTAAAATCTAAAAAAATCCCCAAGGTGGCAAAATCACTTTCCAAATCAGTCAAGGACCTCACGAATTAGCTAAATCAGGTATGGCATCTAATGAGTGATGGAAAATGAATGCGATGATGGATTTTGGTGAGAAAAATATGGAGGATGTGTTGTCCAAAATGTAGACAGCTTTCCAAGTCCATAAAAGCACCTAACTTTATTCTTATCCACTGAAAAGCAGAAAAAGCAGGACAAAACTGTGTAAAGGAAGGAAATCGCTCTTACTAATTCAGGACAATCATAAAAGGAGCATAATCTTATCCAAAATATTTCTAAGTGCGCTGATGTGTATAATGAAGGAAAGTGTGAGCCTAAAGAGACAATAGGTGGGCAACTACCTAGTCAAAACACCTAGGAAAGTATCAAAAAGATTAATACTTTATATCCTTAGTCTAAAATGGGTTTTTGATATTCTAACAATTGACCCCACACTTCACTCAAACCCACGGGAGAGCCTACCATCATAGTCACAGAGTAGAGAGAAGAGGACACTCGACTTTAGGAGCCTGGAGCATCAACTGAGAGCAGTGAGCAATAGGAAATAACATTGGACCAAGGACGACCCGATGCACAAGTTGAGGTAAGGTTGTAAGATTTTGGAATCTGGCTTACGTTTCATTATTCTGAGTGTCCTCCTCTGCATTATTTTACTATTTTACTGAGAAGGTGCATTTCTACAACCCGGGTGGGGAGGGAAGTGTCCGCCTGTCCAATAAAAAATAAAAAATAATAAAAAGAAAAGATAAGAATGCATGCATCAATGTGTTGTAGCATACTGGATCTCGGGTGGGGAGAAGTGTTCCCATAAAAAAAAAAAGAACGCATGCATTAGTGTGTCGTAGCATATTGGCGAGAGGGATGTATGATGTATTTTAGTGGTGAAAGGTTTGTGAATTTGATCCCTCTCGACGCTTTGTAGAACTAGAGTTAGATGGGTCTATACTGGTTTTTAGTTTTCACGTTTGGCGTTTGGGTAGCTTGGCTGTGCATTGTGCATTTCCTGTGTATGCCAACAAGCATACACAAGACTGTGTATTATTCCAATGTATGATTAATGTTGGCATACATAGGATCCATGTGTATTCTTGTTGGCATACACATGATCCCTATATATTCCAAGAGGGCACACACAGGACTGTTGGGATGCCTGAGCCCTATGTATGCCAACATGGCACACATAGTCCTATTGGCAGGCTTGAATAGGCCTGTGTGTGCCTTGTTGGAATACATAGGGATCACGACTTCCAACAGGCCCATGTGTTCCCTGTTAGCATACACAGGGATCCTGTGTATGCCAACAAACATACACAGGGATCCTTTGTATGCCAACAAACATACACATGGTGCCTGTGTATGCCAACAAGCATACACCGACATCATTTCCATGTTGACACAAACATATTGATATACCGAATATTATGGATTTATTCTATTTGATGTTATGATTCAAGAATCTAAATCATGACGTATCAGTTACTCAGTATGATTATACGATCAATATAATTTGACAATTGACATTGATGTTAGTCTTTAGATGTATGTAACATGTTACATGTATGATGAATTGATGAATGATGAATGATGAATGATGTATGATGTAAGATGTTAAATGTTAATGTATGAATCCTTGTATATGTATGATGAATCATGATTGATGTTAGATGTATGAATCTATGATGCATCAATGTATTTCCTATTTGGTATTTTAGAATCCATGATTTTATAATTTACATGATCCTATGAATAATTTTATTTTGAGATTTTATTTTTTTATTTGCATTATAAATTAAAATTAAAAAATATAAATATAAAATATATATTTATAAAAAAATTAAGGTTAGGGTTATGATTCCCCAATTCCTATTCACGAGATGAGTGCCAAATCCATATTGGATTCTTCAGCTAATTCCGACCACACTCACGATTATTGTAACCTTGGTTATAGGATTTGTATCATAGCATAGAGAAAGGATTTTTCTTTTTTTCCTATAAGGTGTTTATAATTCATAAACACCTTATAGGAAAAGCAATTATAATCAACACAAGGCTATTCCTCCTTGATGGCTACACCGAATACATGCTCATGATACCTCTTGGAAGGATGTTGGTGTTTATACTATGCCACTGTCATACAACTGCTTTGTGATGACATTACTACTATAATTTTCAATGGTATGATGTATGATGACAATGGGGTTGTGGTCTCCTTTGGGGAGTTTCACCTATGTTATAAGTTTGCACATATGACTAATAAATTCTGGTTGTATTGTGAATACAATGGGTTCCTAGAGTTATAATATTCATATTTCATGTGCTTGTAGTAATGGGATACGATGCAATGGACCTAAACACGCAAATGTGTGGAGACACAAATAAAGTTATACATGTTTGGTTGATTTTTCCTAGGTTAACTAAGGTTAATGGTTAACGGTTTTATGGTTCTCTCATCATTCATTTTTTGCACTCTCTAGATGGACAATAAGGCCTAAAAATATATACTTGAAACATAAAATTCAATTTAAAATAAAGAAATAACTAAATTTTTGAATGAGAAAATATACAATAGAAATTGTCAATACTTGAATCATCCAAACATCCAAAGAGACAATGACCACAGTTCATAAGATTTACAACATTGTTGGAACATTAAAATGTATCATTTGAACAAGGGAACATAAGATTATATTCTACTGAAAATCTATACTAGATATCTGAATTTAGTTAAAAATAAAGAAATAACTAAATGTTTGAATGAGAAAATATTCAATAGAAATTATCAATGCCCGAATCATCCAAACATCCGTAGAGATGGTGACCATAGCACATAAGATCTACAACATCGTTGGAACATCAAAATGTATCATCTGCATACTGGAACATAAGATTCATAGTCAACAAAAAATCTATACTATATACATATAATTTACTTAAAAATAAAGAAAGAACTAAATTTTTATCTTATTAATAAAATTAAAAATGAAATATGTGAAAGTACATAATTGCTTTAGCTTCGTTTGGTTTCAAGAATAATTAATTCTCTATTGAACATGGGGAACCACGTGAAAGTGGAAGCTCATTTGTCCCCTCACATCACTCTCAATTCCCCATAGCCCATCTATCTACTAGCATGAAAGAAATTAAATTAACATCAAATAATTAAACATCTAGATTCCATAAGAAATATCATTTACAAAATAGTACCAAATATATTATATCAACAAGGTTCATTAAATGATTCGAACCATTTTAGGGAGCGACCATGACCTTGATACAGGTTTTTTCATGCACCTCGCAGCCGTTCAAACGAAGATCTCTGATTCTTTTTCCGAGCCCCAGCCCTTGGGCACATGCCCCTCCTCTCTTGGATGCCCTCCCTAGAAGCGTGCGTTTGACCTCTCAGGCCGGGCTGGCCTAACCCTACTTGCTCCTTGCAGTCCTGCCCTGAACTTTCGGTTTCCCTAGCCATCATGGCCTCGCTTGATGATACTGGAACCCCCCTCCGACCTCTCTAACCTCATGAAACTCATTTCAGTACAGGGGAAGAAGACCCTCTCCATTGCACAACAAAAATTTGTAAAAAATATCTCCAAGATCCCGATGGTGGCTTTACCTGTAGAGAAACCCTGCAAAGTTTGTCAGAAAGGGGTTTAATCGACCAATTTACAGGTCTTCAGCCAATTTACAGGTCTTTGGCCCTCACCAAAAACCACTGAGACTTGGGTTCAAAGAAATTGGAAGCCCCTGATCACTGACGAAGTGAAATCCTACTTCCTCGGAAAGGGCTTCTTTGCTTTCATCTTCAAAACCAAACAAGATCGCAAGCTGATCTTCACGAATGGACCATATTTCATGGGTCCATAAGGACTCTACATAAACAAATGGAATCCCGATTTCAACCCATCCCACGATATCCCCTCCGCCGTCCCTATATGGGTGAGGCTGCCCCATCTGCCTCTCCATTGTTGGAATCCCGAATCCTTAGAAGCCATCGAAAACTCTCTCAGAAAGTATATTGACAAAGTAGATCGCAAAGATCAATACTGATGCGCCAGAATATGAATCGAAGTAGATCTGGAATGTGGACTCCTAGAAGCCATAAAACTCATAGTAGCAGCTTGGATCCATATCGAGGAACTTGACTACGAACAAATTCCGCTCAAATGCAGGTATTTTCATGAATACGGGCACTTCGCATGATCCTGCAAAAAGAAGCCCACAGATCCGGAAGCAGGAGGAAGAAAAGAGCAATGGACAACAACACAAAAAAACCTTGCACCCATATCGGGACCAAAAACGACATTGAAAGGACAAAACTCAAGAAAAGGAGATCAACAACACCAAAAATCAGCAACCATCAACAACGACAATAGATACAAAGTCTTGGAAACTATTGAAACTCAAGACAATGTCGAACCACCTGAAGAAGGAGAAATATCAGAGCAATTCGAACACCAAAAATCTCCACAATCCCTTGAAGATCTAGAAGAAATCCAACCCCAAATCACTCCAAGCCCTAAAAGTATCAACTTGAATAAAGATACGCCCTCTCCCTCTTACGCTGAAATCACAAAAACTAAACCGATGGCCACACCACCCTCTCCAGAGGATCTGATAGACAAATCATCCAAAAAACTAGGGCAGAAAACAAGTAAAGACATAAGGAAAGAAGAAGTGGAACGCGAGAAAACTTAAGGATGACAAGCAACAATAGACATGGAATTCAACAGGAATACCAAAGCCAGATTAGCAAGAAAAAAAATAGGAGATCAAGCAGGGGGAGGCCCCTCCTCTGCCTACAAAAATAGATAATGAAATTGGTTTCTTGGAACATCATAGGATTGGGTAATCCTAGTAAAATTGAAGCTGTAAAAGACCTTCCAAAAATTGAATTCTTAGACATTCTCTTGCTTCAAGAGACCAAACTCAGCGATCCGGCCAGCTTGTCCACTGGAAAAGATAATTGGAAGAAAAACTCAGGCATGGAAATCAGTGCTAGAGGGGCTTCTAGCAGCTTAGCCACCCTCTGGTCTTCTGACAACTTCCAGTTATGCGATTCCTTCACCACACAACATTGGATTTATACTGAACTCCTCCATATCCGAAGCAAAGCTAAAATTGCTCTCATCAATCTGTACATACCAAACTTGTATTCTGAAAAGAAGGACTGCTGGGGATTTCTCTAAGAATTCGTCGATGCTTACAATCCGCACAATCTCATCCTCGCTGGTGACTTGAACGAAAACCTCTCCAATGCTGAAAAGAAAGGAGGCCTCATTGGAAAAGATGTCTTTAGATCTCAGATTGACACCCTCATACATAAATGGGACCTTTTGGATATCAATCCTAAGAAAGGTAAATTTACATGGTCTAACAAGCGGAGAGGGAATGGAAACATAATGGCTCACCTCGACAGATTTCTCATACAAAGCATCCTGCTCTCCTGAAATCAAATTGTTATCCCAAAACTTCTGGTCAATCTTGCGTTGGATCATAAGCCGATCCTTCTCCATATGCAAGATAAAGAAGATTATGGTCCCATTCCCTTTCGATTCAACCCCCAATGGCTTGACTCAAATAGCTTTTGGAACGTCCTAACAAACGCATGGAAGATCCCTGTCACTGGTTTCCCGAGATATGTCTCGGAACAGAAGTTAATTAACACCAAAAAAGAGCTAAAAAAATGGGTCAAAAGCACTCGCCCCCCTCCCAATCCCACTACGACGGCTGCCAGCGATATTGAAGCTTTGCAAAACTCGATGGACAAAAGCCCTATTGACAGCATAACTGTTCAGGAAGAAGCCAACTACCAAGCAAAACTCCATCAAGCATTCAGAAGAGATGAAGAATATTGACATCTTAAATCCCACAGTACATGGCTTAGACCAGGAGACAAAAACACGGCCTATTTTCAAAGGCAGACTAAGGCTCATATCTCCATTAACCATATCGCTGAGATCAAGTCAGGTGACATAATTACTATCAAAGGCCACGATGAAGTCCAAAACAAAGCCTTCAAACACTTCTCAACACTTTTCAAAGAAGAAAACAACGACAATGAAGAAGGAGGCCACACCTTCCTCGACCACATACCGAAGATGCTCACCAATAATGACAACGCGGATCTCCTTGAGCAATTTTCTAAGAAGGAGGTAACCAATATCATCTGGTCATTCGACCTTGATAAAGCGTCTGGTCCCGATGGGTACTCTATCCACTTTTACAGAGCATGCTGACACCTAATTAGAAAGGATTTTATGAGAATGATCAGAGATTTTCATTGTAAAGCCAAAATAGGTGGATGCACAAATTATACTTTCCTTTCACTTATCCCGAAAGAAACAAACCCAAGTTTCTTCGAAATATTTCGTCCAATTGCTTTATGCAACGCCTCCTACAAGATCATCTCCAAGATGTTAGCCAACAGAATGAAGCCCATCCTTGCCAAAATCATTTCGGACAACCAAGGTGGATTCCTCCATGGAACACATATTCTCGACAATGTCATTTTGGTTCAGGAAGCCATCCACTCCAACACATATCTCAAAGAAAAAGGTATGCTGCTCAAACTAGAAATGGCTAACACCTTTGACCGAGTCAAGCACTCTTTTCTCCTTAAAATTATGAATAACTTTGGCTTCAACATTTCCTTCCTAAATTGGATCTCTGCCTGCATCAATCGGCCTTGGATTGCCCCACTAGTGAATGGTCTCCCTACCAACTTCTCCCAAGCATCCTGTGGAATCAAACAATGGTGTCCCCTGTCATCCTTCCTCTATATCATCTTAGCTGACTCCCTCAGCTGCAAGTTAAATTCCGATATCAGCATTGGCCTCAACCTCGCCTTCAACTCCATGCCTCTAAACCACACTCTTTTTGCAGATGATTCCCTCTTACTGGGAGGAGGCTCCTCCATAATTGCTCGAAACTTAAAAAAAAACATGGTTAACTACTGCAAAGCCTTGGGGGGGAAGATAAATCTACACAAAAGTGCAGTTTATGGATGGAATCTAAACAAAATTGTTGCTATCAACATTGTCCGCATTCTAGGAATCAAAGTTCATCAGCAATGGGACAACTTCAAATATCTGGGCCTCCTAATCACCCACGGGCACTCAAAATCCAAGAATTGGGATGATATAATCCACAAAATTAAATCCAAAATTACGAGATGGGGTGGGCAATGGCTCAACAAAGTAGGTAAACTGATTCTTCTAAAATCGGTCCTCTCAGCTCTTCCAATCTATAGATCCTCACTCTTTCTAGCACCCAAAGGAGTCACTGAACACATCAACAAACTTATGAGATATTTCCTCTGGATGGGAGGAAAAAATAATGAGCGCAAAATCCATCTAGTTAATTAGAAAACCACCATTCAACCAAAACATGCCGGTGGACTTCAAATATGAGACCCTCTTCAGGAAAATAAGGCTCTAGGCAACAAGATTCTCTGGCAAATTCTAAATGAAAAAAACCACAGAGTCAGTCTTTTATTAAAAAAGAAATACCTGAATGGAAGCACTCTCAGATGTCTTGACAGCAAACTGGAATCTAAGGGATCCTCAATTTGGTCTCTCTGCAAAACAGCTTGGGATTTCTTTTCCCAAGAGTTATATTGGTACCTGGAAACGGGGAAGAAATTAACATCTTTTCTGACAAAATCATGGGAAAAGAAAAACTCTAGAACAACCACCAGCTTCAAGATATCAATCATTGGCTCAACCATCATGGAATCAAAACACTTAGTGATCTCAGCAATTGGGATCCCTCTAGCACTTGGAACAACTGGAAAAAGCTAAATACCCCAGCAAATCTTGAAAAATTCAGAATCCTTCTCTATGAAAACTTGATAGGATGTGCTCCCACCCACCTTCAAGACACGGATGGTCAAGGCTGGGGACCTACCGGAAAGTATACCACTGCCTTGGGGTTCAAAGCTCTCCAAAATCAAGCCATACCCAGGAAAAGCATTTGGGGAATGGTATGGAATTCATTCGAAATTCCCAAAGTAAATTTCTTTATCTAGACTCTTGCACACATAAAGATTCTCACTGGTGACAACCTTACCAAAAGAGGTTTCATGGGACCTCACTGGTGCCCACTTTGTCACATCAATGCAGAGAATCTTGATCATCTCTTTATCAATTATGCATTCTCAAAAGATGTATGGAATTACATGCTCCAAGAACTTGATATCGCAATACCAATCTTTGCCTCCACCACTCGCCTCCTTTCAGAATGGAAATCTATTTACCCAACCCCTATCTCGAAAAGGAAACTCTGGTCTTACATATGGACAACCATTCCCAATATCACTTGCTGGAAGATATGGATTGCCAGAAATAATGCTATTTTCCAAGATATTCGCTCAACGCCATTACAAGTTGTTGGACAAGAAAAAGGGCTCTTAATCGAATGCATAAATCAATCCAAATTCAGAGCAGACACGAATCTCTCCAACACCGAATTGAATTGGATTGGATCCCTCCATCCGATCCCTAGAGCTACTGTTCCAAAGCATCGGGAGCTCCCATCTTGGTAGATCAGACTCCCTGATATCGACTTTCAAGCATGGAGAAGCAATCAACCCATGGATAGCCTTCATTTCGATGGTGCTTCAAAAAATAACCCTCGTCAGGCTAGAGTTGGTGGAATGCTATTACTCGATGGAGGAAATATGAAAATCAAATACAGATGGGGACTGGGTGTCTGCTCAAACAATCTAGTTGAAGCGTTAGCACTTCTATAGGGATGTCAAATTGCCAAACACCAGAAAATTGAAAATATTCAAGTCTTTGGTGATTCTCTAGTCATTATCAAAGCTTTTAACATGCCCACTCAGTTCAACAATTTGGCCATCGACAGGATCATAATGCGCATTCAGCAAATAGAAAATACCTTCAAGAAATTCAAAGCTTACCACATCACTAGGAATTTAAACTATGAAGCAGATGTGGAAGCAAAGAAAGCAACCTCCCTTGCTCCTGGCACGATTGAACTCACAAATGGGGAAACAAATTACTTTCAAATCCCTTAATATTTCCCTCACTGGAATGTTACTTTGGTTTTTTCAGAAACAATGCAGATTTCTTTAGACTTTGCACTCCATCCATCTCAGGCATTCTTCATAGACGCCATCAGAGCTCAACTTTATATGATATTTTTGCAGCTTATCATCACTTCTTGACTTTTTAAGGACAATCTTAGCCTCGACAGCTACTCGAAGTTCATCAGTTATTTCAGACATCTCATGGACCATTTTTGAAACCAACACTCTTTGATTGGCTGTGTATTTTTCTCCATCTCTTTGTTAACTCTCAGACTATCCCAAAGCAACTATCCATCATTCAACACTCAGCTTTTGCACAAGAACTCTTTACAAGATGTCAGTTCAATAGCACTCTCGGCTGCCTTATGGACCTTCTCAGAGAATTTCACTCACCGCTCAATTACAATGAATGAAGTACTCACAAGGTTTATAACAGAATCACTCAAACTATGTATATTCACATCTCACAACATCTCTGGACTTCCTTAATATTTTATCACATACTTGCATTTCAATAGCTCTTCCCATCTCCTAACAATTTCTGCTCAACCACCATAATTCATCACATTCTTTGCTAAGCCTTTGTCATCCATTTAGACATCTCATTACAATCATGAAGCTGAACAGCACTCCAGAACATCTCAAAGGCACCTTCAGAGTTCAACACTCACCACTCAACAGACTCTATTTTCAAAATCTATGACAATTTCAGCATCGATTGAAGTATTATCCATTGACGGACAACAAACACACTCTGTTCACTTTCAAACTTTCCTTAATTTCTATGATTACTGTACTCAATCGTTTGGTGTCAACCACAACTCAAGCAATTTTTTCTTTTTTTCTTTTTTAATATATTATAAACGTTTTTGTTAAAAATAAAAAACAAGGTTCATTAAACAAAAATTAAAGTACAAAATGTATTATGTCAAAAATGTTCATTGTACATCACTTCTTATGAGATTTCTTATTCTTAAACAAAAACATAAGAAGCACATCATCCTCTATTGTGTTTGGTGGACGTTGTTAGTCTGAATCTATTGATTCTTGTTGCCTAACATGGGAACAAAAAATATGTCTCTAGTCACGTACAGGTTGAGTTGGACCAACATCTACTATAAAACAATGAAAATATATATAAATAATATTCATAATAAATGTTCAGTGTTAATATTGAATCAAGGTTTAGTATTTTTTTTTTGTGTGTGTCTATATATATATAATCATCATTTATTACCTTCTTGAAGTGTATATGCCATGGTTTGAGGTGCATTCACCTCTTCTTCTCTTCTTCTTTCCTCACCTACAACCTATGCCCCTAAATCAAAATGAAAGTTATAATAATACAAAATCTAATCTTAAAATTCAATATCTTATAAATATGATAATTATATAATCATAGTACCATGATGAGGTTGTTGATCTCTTCCAACATCAATACTACTCGATCTCTCCAACATTATTAAAATGAAAACATTGAGTTATAGGTTTTTGATTTTGTAAAAAACATTGCTTTCTTTTTTGGAAATGAGGCTAAGCATAAATATCATTTTCAAACTAACATTTTTGTGGTCTTCAAGTTGCACCCCAGCTTGGACACGTTCAAGCACATATTGAACTATGCATTTGAAAGTGAATTTCCTTTTTTCTTCCTTGGGTGCCCATTTCATGACATCTCCCTGACATTCCAAAACATGTCAGTAATGAACATGTTGCATCTTTTTGAGTAATTATATGTTAAAACCATTGTCATACTTACAAATCGGGCATACAATTTCAAGTATCCACCCCAACCAAGTGTGTGATGGATGTGATTCTCTAACCCATTCCAGGTGGCCTTGGATGTATCTTTAAGCCTACAAAGAGTTTTAAGGACATCATATAATGCAATTTTAATTTTATGTTGAAATTTTAAAAAAATCATACTAACATAGATTACAAATGTTATACCTCCCTCCATCTGGAGGTGTCCTTCCTTGTCTTCTCATACCTTTTTCCCTTGCTCCTCTTGGAGAGCCTTCCACTATCTCTTAGGTACCATAAGAGGTAGATCATACCTAGGGTTTTTTATAGATTAAGCATATATGTGTCTCTTATCATTTTCAAATATTTACTTGTAATAATTGTTAGTTGTGATTGGTTGAAAACATATCCAAATAGACCAATCATGTAATCCAAAAGCTCCTTCTTCAAATGAGACGGTTGTTGGCTATATTTGGTACGAATGGTTGGCCCAAAAAGATCTAAATCCCTCTCTCGTAGGAGCTTCCAAAACATATTATTTCCTATAAAACCAATAATATTATAATTGATTAATTGTTTTCTTGTAAGGCTTGTACCCATGGAGTTTCGAAACAATGAACTTACACAAGGAGTGCCTGTTGAGGCCTCGGGTGTGTAGGGTGTTGGAATGGGTTCCAAAGCTCTCAATAGAGGAAGAAAACCCAGCCAAAGGATTTAGATAATCCCGCAAAAGTATTACCCTATCCTCGAGCTGTATGGAATAGTGATCTCCCACGGATACAAAGGCCTCCGCTGGCACTTGTGGTTTTTGATCCTAAAAGGATCTGTCTTCCAATGAAGGAAAACAAAGTTTGTTCAGTTTGAAACAAATCTACCTGGAAAGGGAAATCTAAGCTAAGTTAGACCTACTCTAAAAGGTGTCTTGTTTAAGTGCAGATCAATTTGATATGAAAATAGATAAATATGTTCATCCACTTGACATAAATGTAAAGGTGATTAATTCCTTATCTTCTCAAATTACAACCAATCAATTAAAATTAACTAAAAGCAATATTATGTGTTTAAGCTCATTCAAGATTAACCTATAATTGATATGTCAATTGAAAAATTAACATAGATTATAATTTACTGCGAATCATTTGCAGAAATAGATAAATATTTTAGTTGAATAAATTCAATTAAAACCTACTGCATACACGGATCAGAAGTAAGGACAAATCCAGATCAGAGATCTATGCATGAAATAATAGTTGCAAAAGATTAAACAACATAGATAACAGTCTGAAGTAAAAATCAATATTTATCAAATAAACTTGATCAATGAACAAAAGATGATGCAAGAGAATAAAATTACTGAATTACAAGCTCAACATAAAACAGAGTATCTCCAGTCTTCTTCTATCGATTTCTACCCCAAAATGATCATCATCCCCTCTCTAAGAGATATCAACCCCTTAAATAATAATTTACAAAAATAGCACAAAAATAAATTCCTCATAAACAAGGATTACAAAATCGGACTATCCTTATTAAGTTAGGAAATCTTGCCACTTGGCCCAAATTTCCATCAATTCATCTATATCTAGATAATTAGGAGATTCGAGCCCCAGCTGGGCATCACATGTGGATCCTTCGATCTCATTTTTGGCCAATTTATGCCACATGCGGATAAAAACATAGATATTCCCTCCATGGAGACAGGTTGCCTGATCAACCAATCCATGTCTTCGATTTGGATGTGCTCAATCCGCATGATCTTCTCTCTGACTTCATCATGACGGGCTTCAACCTGCTCTATCAATAATTTTGGTGGATCTACCTTTTAGATGAGCCCCATTGTAGGGAAAGCCAACATCTCCATGAGATTGTCTGAGGCATACCATCTTCTCCTACAATTTTCTTGAGCCTGATTGATGGTATCCTCTACCATCTCAATGAAATTCTCCCAAGCCCACACAACAGTCCCGATCCTTCTAAATTTGAGACTGTCCAATTCAGGGATATCAGTTGGATTATCTTAAATATACTTCTGCCAATCCATGATGTCTTCTACAGCTTTAGAAGCCTATTTTGTTTTCTCTACTTGCTTGCTCAAGGTACTAGACATCTTGTCAAAGGAGATGTAGGTCTCATGAATTTCACCCAAGGTGGTAAATAGATCAGCTAGAAGCTTATGATGCTCCTGGTTAACATGATTAGCTAGGTCCTTGAACTCTTTCTATGAAAACCTAGAAAAGGAAGAGGAGGCTGCACTTGCAGTTGCATCCTCAAGTTTTTTCTTTAGTACAACCATTCTTTCCTTGTTGACATCATTTTCTGCTTCTGCATCATGTAGTTTAGCTTGGAGAGAAGCATTCTGCAACTACAGATCTTCCAACTTGTCTTAAAATATCTTCCTTAAATCCTGAACATAAACTTCATGCTCTTCCTTGGTTGTTGCCAATTTCTCTTGAAGCTTTTTCAGTTCTTCTTTTTTCAAGTCAATCTCCCTGTTCAAGGTCTTGACTGAATCAAAATTTTCCCCTGCAAATGCAACTAAGGCTGCAGCTGTATCCACTGCTTCTTCCTGGATATCATCAGACTGCTTTGTCCATATTATTTGATTAGGAATGGGTGCCTCCAGTTCTCCTTGATCTATGCTTCTACTTTTTCCTTTCTTCATGACTGCCTTGGTTTCCTTACTGTAAAAGTAATCTCCCAGGGGAACAATTACACCATCTTCAAAAGTAGCCACCATATCAGTGGATGATGTGGTCATATCTGTTGTTGTAACCAAAAGGGGTGTCTGGGTGACAATAGGACTAGGAATAGACATATCAACCTGAGATGAGATTTGGGAAGAAGGGAAAGCTTCACTAGTTGATGGTACAGTAGTTGGTGAAGGAATGGAAGTAAGAACTTCATGTAGTGAATCTTGAGTGTCAACAACTGAAGGTGGAGAATGGGAAAAGGGATTTGGGACATCAGTAACTGAGGGTAATGAAGGAGATGGAGGTGATTGTAGGGGGACGGTCGAAGACTGGACCTTTGCAATGGTTGATGGGGAAATAGGGAATGGAATTGTCGAAGCTGGAGGTGTAGGAGTGAAAAAAACATCAAACAACTGAGACAAGGTTGTTGGAGGTGTCACGTCAGAAGTTGTAACAAGAGAAACTTCTGCTGAGGGAAGTGATGTCGCTGAAGTTATTGCATCAAGAACAATAGAAACCTGAGACATACTTTCACCTAAAGTAGGTTCATCCATATCTATGGTGTTCAACAAATCTGAGACTACCTGTGAACCTTCAGTGATTTCTTCCAATACAGGTACGGGAAAAATTACTTCATCCTCCCTATCACTATCAATTTCAAAAGTGGGAATCTAGGAGGGAGTAGTTATGAGATTTTGTCTTTTTGCTGGATTACTTACCACATTCACTTTTACATCATTGACTGAGCTATATGGATTGACTTCTTTGGTGTGCAGCACTGAGTTCATTTGTACAAGTTCTTTCTTGGCTTGTTGGGCAGTTTGCATTAATTCTCTATATTGTTCAGAAATCTTCAACTATGGAGACTCCTCCATAAGTCCTTTGTCTTTATCACCATCAGGATAAAGTCAACATGAGAGGGGTTTTAGCTTGCTAAGATTCATTCTCTTCTCTTTCCCTTCTTACATGCTCAATCAAATCGAATTCCATTTTTCTGTAGCTGAAAACCTTATTTTTGAGCTCTTTCTGATACATCAAAATCTGGTTTTTTTCATTCCTGCTTTTAGCCTTTCCAAGACTTCAGAAAAAGTATTGACTCCCAGGTAGATGGAGTCATCTGGGACATATTCATGTAAATATATCATATTCATATGATTGTGCCTGAAATGGGCATCTAGGAATCCTTTAGGATCATGTCTTCTTTTAGGAGCATATACTAGTTTCAAAGAAGCAATCTTGTTACCCAATACTTGAGCCCAGGTAGAAGTAGGGATAGATAAAGTTCCAAGGTTCAAGGGGAATTTGGGCCAACCTCTCCTCTTTGGACCTATAATTTTGAGATCAACCCCTTCTATCACAGTCTGATATGATACTTCTTCAATCAACAACCTATTTGGAACAATTCTAGGCAGCAGGTGGACATCACTACTTCCCCATATTCTAACATAGGAGAAAGATTCCCCTACATACCAATCCCCAATTGTGGCAATGAAAAGCTTGGCATGGGCTGAGAAAGCTGGTGCATCTTCCTTAAATATCTTGAGATAAATGGCACCAAGGAAATGATCACAAATGTCATATAATAGAGGCACATAGTTATCCTCCCACAGTGCAGAATGATATATGTGAACATGAGGAGCAGCGGGGGTCCAATTCCATCCCATATTGGGATATTGAAATTCAACACAGAAAACATCCAACACATAGGCTAAAAGGAAGAAAGAGGGTTTATGTGTAGTAGGAGATTTATGATACTTTTCAATTGTTGTTTTAAACTCGAAAGACAAAATAGAAGCCCAAGGAAAAGATTCACCTGTAGTTAAGACATGATGAGCCACATGAGCCCATTCAACTTTAAAAATTGAGGAATTAGGAAGGCCATACAACCGAGAAAGCATAGCTTCCAATGACGAGTAGGGTTCTTTAAACCATGACACTGGGTATAAGTTATCAGGCCTACGCATAAAGCTGGCTGGTTTGTGCATCTAGGATTTGATCGTTTCATTGAAATTGAACCTGGTATTGGTAGAATCCAGGAATGCAGTATTAAGGATCTACACAGGTGGTCTAAGGGAAAATGCCCTGGTGAATACCTCTGGACGGAATGTGGTCAATTGAACCCGTGCTATCATTGAACGAGCGGTCTTTGGGGTTGGCATGCTCTACTATCCATTTAACTGCATCGGTATAAGGAAAGATGGCAAGCCTAACAACAATTGCATGAATCTGAGAGTTCCTAATTTTCTCGTAGGCTTGGCGGTCATTCTCAATGTTGGATAGGTCATCATTGTCAAATATTGAGTAAATTTTAGACCAGTCCACCTGGTAGGTTTCAGTAAATTTCCCACTGGTGTCTGAGAAGATGCCAAAATTTGGGTCCTTGTTCAACTGGTCTCTCAGGGTAGTCTTAGAACGTGTGTTGCGCGACATGTTTTCAGACTGGAGAAATATGACGAATGGATAAACAACAATAAACAACAATCCAAAATGATTAAAACTGTAAATAACTGAAAAAGGAACAGAGAAAACCAACCTACTTCAGCTGAAAATGGCAGGTAAGGGACCCCTAGTAAAAACTCATAGTAAAATTCAAGTAGCAAGGTAATTTTCCAAATTCATAAATGATAGCGAAAAATAAGAAAAATGACCTATTTAATAATTTGAACAGGTGAAATCTGAGCCGTCGGATCAAAATCGATCAATAGCTGAGATCAATTCTTGAGATTTGCGAGAGATGAGTTGTGGGAGCCATTTTCGTAGGTATGTACATCCTTCCCGCAATCCACAATCCGCAATTGCAGGTTGCGAGATCGAAACTGCATTTATTAAATCAAAAGATAATTCTGCAATCCGCAATCCAAAAATTGCGGGTTGCGGGATTGCAAAATTCAAAAATATATTCAACAACTTCCCGCAATCTGCAATTGCGGGTTGCAGGATGCGGGAACGCAAACAACCTTTGATATGAAATAACCTTTCCACAATCCACAATACACAATTGCGGGTTGCAGAAACACACAACACATTTTATTACTCAAATCACTTTCTGCAATCCGCAATTGCAGAACGAAAAGTTCAACAAACATATTTACACGGTCTTCCCGCAATCTGCAACTTGCGGGTTGCGAGTTGCAAGATGGAAAAAACTGAAAAAAGAGGGAAAACAAACTCTTGCAATCCGCAATTGTAGGATGAGAAACGACCTTTTGCAGGGAATCAAATCTTCCTGCAACTTTCAGAAAAACAGTGAAAAACTGAAAATTTTTGAAGGGAAAAGCTCTAATTAAATGAAAACAATGCAAAGGCATAAAATCATAATAAACATGATGAAAACCACATAAGGACAAAGGAATATAAACCATTACCTTTGTGGTGAAAATTTTTGGGGCTCTCGTGTTCCATTAGAACATGGGATCTGTTGTACCTACAACAATGCCTTAACAACACACCCATTCACCGTTTATTCTATGCCCTTTGGCAAGAATTGATTAAAAATTAATACAATTATATTATAATGTTATAGCATATAGATGCATTGTTAGTTACCTGGGAGTCTCTGTAGCTTCAATGGAACAAGGTTTTCGTCCATGATAAGCTCAATGGACAATGTCCCACTTCTCTTAATGCCGAACGCTTTGTCGAAGGCTTCACCTGAACTAGGAATGGGAACAAAACCTCCACCAACACCTTCTTTGACAACACTTGTGCCATGAGCAGGTGTGTCATATGAGTGACCAAAAGTTGACACAAGAGTATCCAATACAAGAGTCATACTAGAAGTCATTGGGGAAGAAGACGACGCAATGTGAGCAGGAGGAAGGGATGGACCTAATTTTATTGCTATGTTACAGGTGGTGGTGGGGGCATGTTCTAGCATAGCTGCGTGTGTTGCATGGCTGCTTCCAACACCAGACTAACGATGTTCAGTCTGTTGAAGAAACACTTGAGACTCTTGTGACAAACAATTCCATTTTTTGTTCCAGGTTAATATAAAATTAAATAAAAATATAAAATGTTGAACATGATAAAACAATCAAATGTAATTATATCTTACTTGCAATCTCCTTAGTCTATCAACCAAAACATTCTGCCTCTATAGTTTTTCATGTGAGTCGAATTCAAACAATGAAAACAATTCGTTATTCGTCTTCCTTATAATCGTACATATAATTTCTCATGTGTTTGGATCATTGAGAAAGCTATCATCATCATCACCCACATTTGGTTCATTGGTGGATTCCTTCCCACATATAACACGTATATTTTATTATAACATTAATCTTAGAAAAAATACAAAAAAAAACAAATATAAGAAATCAAAATGAGCTAGGATTTTAGAGGAGGTTATACAGTATGTGTGGGTTCCTTCCCACGATCATCCTACCAAAAAGGGAGTTATGTAGATAAATGAAAATTTCATCAGTTCAATATGTAAAAAATAAGATGTATTTACCCCAATGATTGCAGGGTTTGACACTTCCAACATTCGATTCAAATAATAATCTATCAACAACTCCTCCCTTGGTGCTATTGTCTTTATCGCACATACCACTACGTAGTTTCATTTACATGCCTCAAATATGCAATTGGGAGGATTTCTAGCTGTCCCTAGTTTTGTATGATTTATAAACCTTGCAATATTTCCAAAATGTTTTGGCCTTTAATCAATATATATAGTTTCTCCTTGATTTTGATTAGAGTCTTTTATTTGAAGACTGTTTGCAGAAGCCGCATATCTACGCATGCTTTTCATATATTGTGAAATCCTAATCCAAACTCCATAATTGTAACATGGTCCTACATATTCCATTGATTCAATTACCCCACCAATTGACCTTTATGCCATCCATGGAAAAATAGACCAAGACCATGTATAGATGATGGCACAATGCGATATATTCTTTCATCCAAACAATAGTCAATGTCCAAGTTCGGAATTTGTATCGGTTCCCATAGTTTGACTAGATGTTGGTACCTTGAGGGGACCTCAGTCACCTTTTGTCTCATCATCATAATTGCAAGTCCATCCTTGAGAAAGAATTGTTTTTATGTGTCTAAGAAATTTTATTCTTACCTTTTGACCTCTAGTACATGATATGGAAATATTACAGGAAGTGGACATCTCACTTTCCCCCATTCCTCCTAAACTATCCGATATATTTGACAGATACCTATTTCGCTGTACCTACAAAATGCAGAGCTAATTAGAAAATGTCAAACTAGCCATGAACACAATTCATTCATCAATAGGAATAATTAGCAAGGGGATAATGAGTCGAAAACATTATCAATGGGAAACAAGCATCATAAAGTACATAATATATAACAAACAATCATAACCAACATAGCACAATGGTTTTAGGGATATTCCAATCAATGATCACAAATTTTTTGAAGAGCATTTATCCTCTATGAGGCTATCTTCAATAATTTAAATTGTTTCAAAATGAATCCAATTTAGTGCCATTGGGTATTTTGATTCACTTACTAGTTTCATGTGAATTTGGTATAAGATCACTATATATATGAGTTTATAGTAATGAATATCCTTACTTCACAAGCCCTAAATCGTTGACCCCAATTGCATTCTTCAAAGCAAAACAAATTGAAATTGTTGTTAAGATTCTGATTTTCATAAAAAGACTAATCTTTGGTAGTGTGCTTTGAAACCATTGTCATATTTCACTATTGAATGATTAAAAGAGGAGGTATGATTGGGAGAAGGTTCCCATGGTATGTTTTACTTTCCATAATTCTTTTTATCTTGCAAAATGTCAATGCACACTAGTGAAAGGGAGTGGGAATGTTCTTTGAAACCCTAAAAACTCAAATATTTTTTGAAACCAATGATCATGAAGAACCTAAATATGACCATGAAAAATGTATATTATTTTGTATCTTCATATGTCCATTGGATGTAGCTCGGGTGGTTGGGAGTACTGATTGATAACTTCCCCACCCTGGCTCAATTCCTTGTAAGTGACATATGATGCTCCTGTTGTTGAGCCCCTAATATTCCGACTAAGTTCAGCCTCTCCACATGCCTCACGGTATAACAGGGAAGTAATGTGGATGTAGAAGCCTCTTGAAAGATAGAGGGTGAACCACATGGGAAAAAATATTAGTTAGTATCTTCCTAAAGTAGCGCCGTAAATACATTGCACATTAATTGCACAATGAAGATCCATGTTGGTGAGAAGGACAGATCTACCATTTATGAATCACAAGGGGTATATTTTTGTAAAGACATTGGCACGAAGGGATACAAAGTTCAAACACTATATGGTCTATATCAAGAACAAGTTTGGAAGCATTTGTGAATTCTTTGACTCTAACAAATGTTTTTATTATCCATTTCATAGACACTCTTGCAAAACCAAGTATAGCTAAGGGTTGGCGCATACTTAAACAATATATCACTATTTGGAAGGGTTATTTTTTATCAAGAAAATATGGAGTTATTTTTCCCGGTCATGGAAAAAGTGACTAAAGTGATCAATAAAACTTTTTAGCTACGAAACGCTCTAGGTATAGATGGCCTCCCTAATTAGTTCTTTATAGGAAGTTGGCACATGGTAAAAATGGAAGTGATAAGGGAAATATAATAATCCCATGCCTCTGGTAATATGTTTCAATATTTTAACTACACTTTCATTGTTCCAATTCCTAAAGTCCCTCGTCCAAACAATTTTGACCATTTGAGACCTATTTCCCAATGTGACCACATACACAAAATCAATTCAAATGTGACAGATTCATTGTTATTGTTCAATATTATTTCAAATGAAAAATGGTGTTTATGGAGGGTTGTTAAAGCCTTATATTCTCTCTTAGAGGTGGTTGGGACAAGGGTATTGACTTGTTGAAAATTTTAAATTTTGTTTTTGGAACCACAAACTCTCATACATGAACAATTCATGATCATTTTGGAGGGTTTCCCTCTACCCTCCAAACAATATGGGATAATCTCATTTCAAATTGCTTACACTTTGAGATATCAATGCTTTACCTCCACCATAGTGTGAGTTAAAATAAATTCTAAATATCCTTACTACAGGACAATGCGACATGGTGTTGTCAAACGATGGTATTTTCTTAATCACCTCATTGTTCATATGTTCAATCAGTCAATATCCTTTAAATATCCTTCTATTCATTCATGGTTTATGATCCTCTCTTCTCAAGAATCCATACCTTTTAGTACATGTCTAGTTATCTCTTAGGCATAAGAATTTCAACCTATATGGATGTGGAAGGGCACCTAACAATGCATTTGAAATTATGTTTTCATTCTTGTTTTCCTTCTAGGTAGGTTGACAAACATATAGTACCATTAAAGTTTTGTGTCCTCTATGTAGGACACAAGCACATATGTATCCATGTCATTTGTTGCATATACAAAAAAAAATATGGATCACTAAGGGTGTAATCAAAATTTTCTTCACAATATGAACTTCTTGTTTTTCCACCAAAAAATGAGATTATAGCATATGTCATATTTAATTGCAATGTTTGACCCTTATTTTATCCCCATTATTTAGACAATAACAACTATGATTAACATGCACATTTTCTACTACCATGTCCATTATTATGCTTTTCACTAGCATTTGATACTAGTTCACAACCAAGTCTTTAATCATTCCTACACATTTGAGTTGTCTTGACTCAAAAGAATACAATTTTTTATATGGCCTCATGATTTCTAGACCCAATTTATCCATCATTACCTTTAGCATGAGATTATGTGATGCCTTAGAGTCTAATATATAGTCGTGTAGGAGATGTTCTTACATAGTCAAAATACTATAAAAGGGAGTTATAATATAATTTCTTTCTTCATAATGTAGACCCACTGGAACCCGAGGAGAATCATCTTGTAAACTCATGGTGTCATTGTGAATTATGGGTTGAGCACTACACACCAATCTTGCTAACTGTCCCTTAAAAGATGTAATATTTTCTGTCTCAATCAAAGGGATAATTATTTTGATTTTGTTGAGTTCATATATTAGATTAAATGGAGTAGAGATTGTTTTGAGCTTCAACTATATTTTCTGAAATTTTATTTATCAATGCATTAACTTTCTCAGTAGTCTTTTGGGATGAATTATCTAGTTTATTTTTTTTGGTACATCAATTTGAGATTTTTATTTTTGATTTGGATCAAAGGCTTTTGGAATTTGATTTCCTACATCAGGCCTTGGAATAAGGTCATACCTATTGTCCTTAAACTTGAAATGTGTTAATGAATAACCTAATCGAAGCAATGTTAGAAATGATAAAGAAAAAATCCCATCATCATCATAAAACAACAATGATTTATGAATGTGTTGTAATAGTGAGACCAACTCTCTCAAGTATAATTGGTATAGGAAATTAGGGGAAAGTTCAAGAACTCATGAAAATGTTGATGCTACAGAACCATCCGCATATATGACCCCCAACATTTACATGAAGAACGGTCCTACCTCACGAAAGATTTCCTAGACAATGGTTACTCCCTTAACCAAATCAATAAATATTTTCAATCTATCATTCACCCCAAGCCCAAACCACCTCGTCCCATAACCTCCTCTCACACTTTAATTTCTCTTCCCTATATCCAATGTATCACTAATCAAATCTCCAAACTTTTAAATAAAAAGGACATTAAAACTGTTTTTAAACCTCACAAAACTCTCAAACAACTATTTCAAAGTGTCAATGATAAATATGACCCCCTGCTGTCCCAAGGGGTTTATCAAATTCCCTTCTCGTGTGACAAGTTCTATATTGGCCAAACAGATAGATCCATTCAAGATCACCTCAAGGAACACATCATCGACACTAATCACAATCGTCTTTCCAATTCTGCCATTTTCGAACACTCGTTTCATTCCAAACATCTCATTTGCTTCGATCAAACCAAAATTCTTTCCCATACCTCTCATTACCCCTCATTCCTTATTTGGGAATCCCTTGAAATAGAAAATAATCCTAACAACTTCAATCGTGATGATGGATACAAGTTAAGTCAGTCATGGAAGCCTTTCATATATCATCTAAACCATAACCTCAAGTGTTTACCTTGATTTCCTCCCCCTAATCCCTCTTAACGACTATTTTACTCATTTAAATTTAAATTCTTCCTCACTCCTTTCTCACTTTGAATATCTTATTCATGGTGATTCCCTGAATATGGATGGAGTGTCCACTCGAAACGTCGGTCACAAAACTGTAACACAGTGAAAAATCCAAAAACCCAAAATCAAAGAAAAACCACTATGAAAGCCTCCATACTCAACTTCTACATTTTCTAAATAATATTATGGAGAACAAAGTGGTCGTCAAAGGGACTACTGATTTTACTCATTAATAGAAATTTCAATATATGGTTAGGGAAGAAGTTCTAATGATTATCAATTCAATGGATTTTGTTCATCAATCTATGAGTAGGACTAGACTTGCATGGCCTCATCCAAACTACCAACATAATCGCGAGTGACCTGAAAGAAGAAGGAAATGCATTAAGGTCTCAAAGGAAGGTGTGACCCCTATCTATATATGGATATGGGTCCCATTCTGAAACAAACAACTTAAATGGTTCCTTCACATCGAGTCGATCCTTTTATCCCAACTGATAGGATTGAAGCCGACTTGAGGTAATCATACATAATGGATCTTCAATTAATTGATGTTCTGAACATATTACATTTGTATAAAATATCTGGATTGAACAAGTGGAAACACCTTTTTCAATAATGAAGTTGAGGTCATCCATAGCTCCGATCCAGAGATCGTAGTATCTCGATGCTTGGTTATCAACACCTAGAAATATAGTTTGGATATTTGCGTGATGAAGGAAAAATGTAGGGTAAACTATTAAACTCATGGATCCATATTCAAAATGAAAATTTCCCAATGCAATTCAAAACAAGGGTTTAAATTTTTTTCCCAAATGAATACAATTTTTCCCAAGGGTATAATAGATGTCTTCTATGATAAAAACCTAAATCACTTACTGAATGGCTAGAAATTCTGAGGTCGAAATTTGTTTCCTTGGGGTTGAAATTTATCTCCTTTAGCCCAGTTGGTCTCTTCTCCAATCCGATTGGTCTCTTCTCCCTTGTTGATATCCTCTGGCTGGTCAAAATTTGTCTCCTTAGAGTTTAAATTTATCTCCTTTAGCCCAGTTGGTCTCTTATCCAAATCGGCTAGTCTCTTCTCCCTTGTTGGTTTGCTCTGGTTGGTTGGGAAATATGATCCATGGAATGTCCACTCTGTGGTTGGGATGGATACGGTTGAGAACGATAGCTTTATGGTTGGATTGGATGTGGTTTAGAAAAATAGTTCTATGATTGGGATAGATGTAGTTGAGTGCGATATCGATTGATTTGTGTTCAGGGTAGTTTTTGGGGCCGATACTTTGTTTTGGGCATGATATTGTGGTCGAGGCTGTGCTAAATGGTGGTTTTGTGCAGTTATATGTTATATATTTTATATATAACATATAACATAATGCTATATGTTATATAACATAGACACACCCACACTCACACACATTATAGAACATATAACATAACCTATGTTATATAATGGTTTTTTGTAAGCTAGTACCCACAGGGATTTGACTTGTGACCTTCCATTTACAACTTCTCATCTCATACTCATTACCAATTTCTCTACCCCCCGTGGGATATATAAGTTATATATATGTTATATACCATTATATATGTTATATAGTATAACATGCATATTTACATAAACATACATATGTCTGTCTGTATGTATTTATGTATGTATGTATGTATGTATGTATGCATGTGTGTGTGTGTGTGTATACATATATATGTATGTATTTCACGCGCATTCATATATGATATATATCATATATTATATATTATATAATAAATATGTGTGCGTGTATGTTATATAATATATAACATATATGGTGTGCTTTGTCTTTTCAATGGCACAAGGTTAATGGATAGGATCTAGGGATTAACGGTCTAGGGGATAGGGGTTTAAGGGTTAAATGTTTTTGGAGGTTAGGGTTTAGCATTTATAGGGTTTAGGGTTCATCGTCATTTCCATCATCACTATCATGAAAATCATCATTTTCATGATCATTATCATCTTAGACATCATCATCATCATTGTAATCATCATCAACATCATCCCCATTACCATCGTCGATCATTTTCATCATCCCCATCATCATCATCCCCATCAACATCATCATTTTCATGATTGTCACCATATTATATATCATCATCATCAACATCATCCCATAATTTTCATCCCCATCATCCCTATCATAATCGTCATCATCGTCGGGGATTAAGTGTCTAAGTGTTAGAGGGGTTACATGGTTAGTGTCTTAGGGCTTATAAAATCCCTCATCATTGTCATCATAACCACTAACATCAATGCCATTGTCATCATCACCATCATCAACATCATCATCACCGTGATCGTTTTCATCTTTGACACCATCATCATCACCATAATAATCATCATAATAATCATCTTCTTCATCCCCATCATCATCATTTGCATCCCCATCATCACTATTAGGGTTAATGGGTTAGGGGATAGGGTTTAAGGGTTATAGGGGTTAAGACATTGGGGATGTAGGGGTTAGGGGTTTAGGGATGGTATAGGGGTTATAAAACCCCTCATCGTCATCATCATCACCATCAAAATCAATGTCATCATCATCATTACCATCATCGTCGTCATCTTAAACATCATCATCATCACCATCATCGTCGTCATCTTAAACATCATCATCATCACTATAATAATCATCATCTTCATGATGATCATCATAATTGACATCATCATCATCCCCATAATAATCATCGTTATCATGATTGTCATCATCTTAAACCTCACGATGATGATGACATCATGACATGGTTTCAAGGGTCTCACAGGTTACTCAAATAACTATCATTGAATGTGGTTGCCAAGGTCTCACAATTTACTCAAATAACACCATGTGAATTGTGCAAAAGATGGGGTCCCATAACTATTTCTAGTTGGATAGTCCCTTAAGTGTTGAAATATAGTTGTATTTAACTTTAATGCTCAAATGTAAGTTGTTAAAATGGGAAAATTTTGAATATGCGAAGGATGTTTTTTTCTTCATTTTAAGTCATTTTCTTTTTTGAAGTTTGTATAGATTTAATAGCAACGCATGCTTAGTAAGATGTACAAGCAACTAGCCAATGTGGTCACCAATTCCATGAGATCCCATGCTAGGATATGTGGCAAACAGTTATAACCAATATGAAATCAAAGAATAGCTAAACTAAAAGGTTATGAAAGCAAATCTAACTACCATGTAAGAAAAATAGAAGTTGGAGTATGAATTAACAATATATGGTTAAATCTAATTGTTATACAAGTAATATAACCACTAAACTATGGTAATGAATGCCAAAATGAAATTATAGGAGTAAGGTAAGGAATCAATATTTGCACTTACCTAAGCACAAGCGATGCAATGTAATGGCCCATTTTTGGGTGTCCCATATGGGAGTAGAGAGACCACTTGAGCATTCTAGAAAAATAAATGTGAATAATCCAAAACAATAACTACAAAGATAAATATAAGTGAGATAGGTGAAATGAGAAAATGAGAGGGAGAATATTTTGAATCCTTACCCTTGTGCTTACTTAAGGATGATTATGTGTGAGCTTATTGAATTATATATATGCATTAATATTCTAGTCCTTCATCAAAATCATAATCTAAAACATCAAGATCTGAATCGATGAAAGCATTGGTCATAACAACATCATATTCTTCAACTTATTCATTTGACACATCTAACTGTTCATGTCCCACCTCATCTTCAAATTCTTCATCAATGACATCTACCTGCTCTTGATGTGCATCACCTTCAATGTCTTCTTCAAATTCTTGGTTTGACACAACTACATGATCCTCTACATCATCTTCCTAATCTTCTTCATTATCAACTTCTTCTGGTACAATATATTTCACATGCCTTCCTCTTGGATCATACCAAACTACATATGACCAACCTACTTTATTTGACATCTGCGAATATAACACTTGCTCACACTAACTTGGAAGGACATAAGGATCTACACCCGACTCAAATATCCTTGTATTAATCATGGAAAATCCATTACCATGATCAATAAAAGTTCTATTAGGATCACATTCATTCATTGGTAACCTGTACCAAAAAACCTCAAAGAGAACTACTTTGAAGTATTCAAAGTCTAACTGAAGTATATCTTTCAGGTAGACATAGTATCTATTTTTAAATACTTTTGGATGCCTGCTAGTGCTAGAGGAAACATTAGTAACCTAAAAAACTATAATTATTCTAGAATCTGAGGTTTTCTTTTTATCATCCAACTGCTTGAAAATATCCTTGTAATACTAATTATATGTTGGTCAAAATCTTCAAAATGCAATATTGTCAACTAATAAACATATCTATACTACTAATTGCTTAAAATTTTGAGAAACAAATAATACTAGCACATTTAATATACATAACAAAAAAATGTGGGTAATGATCACTTGTTTACTCTTTGCACCATTCATTAAATGAATTTCCCTTTGCATAAGATATATATCTCTAGATTGATGAGATATTTTAATCAAATCCACCACTCCATCCCATGATAATTTACCATAAACTTCTGTACATCGTTCTATCCATGCCCTCATCTTGTCAAGATTATTCACAATGTATAATTGTAGTGCATCCCACTCTCGAGAAGCCGTGTGACAAAAAAAAATTGAATATTTAGGTACTCATAGTAAATGTTAATAAATGATGGATGAATAAAATTTATAAGATTAAAGAAGTAGGAAATTGAAAAAACATATTCTACACTGTTATATAAGTTGATATGATCTAATGTTTCATTACCTTTGACTTTCCTCATTCTACCATTTTCCAAAAAAACTCCCCTTCATATTTTTTCTTAGAATCAACATCCCAAATGTGAGATACGTTAATATGTGGTGATGCTACTTCAGGAAGATACTCACTAATATACACCATGGATTGACATACCAAATATCCCTCAACCATAGATCCCTCAAGCCATGATCTTTGTATAACAAATGCTTTCAATGCCTTCAAGTACCTCTCCACCATCCACATTGATCTTGTGTGTACAAGTCCACATATTTCAATATCCTTAACTTGGTGATGAGGTAGTGTTATTGTGCATTGAAAAATACTGAAGGAAGATACTTTTTCAATTAACACACATTAGCTGAGGAATTTCTCTTTATCAATACCTTATATCTTCTTTATGGATTTCTTTGGACAACATCCACCTAAACATGTTGATGCAACTTAAATATGCAAGAATATCGAATACAATTATATATATACCATGCAAGTAAATCACATTTAGGACAGTTGTGTATCTAACCTTTCTATTATAGGTTGTGAGAGCTTACCTTATGTACTTGCCGAGATAATATATAACTTGTTTTATGCTGTTGTCAAAACTATCTGGGAGAGAAAGAGGTAGGACAAACCGAAACATAGAAGGACACTTACTCATTATTTTATTCATAAATTAAATACAACAACCAAATTCTAGGAAAAAAGGAATATTAACCAATTTACCTTAATAAATGCATGCAAATCATGGGTTTTTACCCCACCAACTTCTTCTTTCTTCGTTAAGATATTATTTATGTTCAAAGAAAAACCAGAGGGAATTTTTTTTAATGTTTTCTTTTACAACATTGCTTTCCTACTCTGTAAATAACCATGGAATATTGTCTAGCTATCCATCATTGGAATAACGAATCAAATTTCCCATTACATGATTAGATTCCATAATGTCGCTACAAACTTTGCTAATTTTATTTTTGTTACTCCTTCCATCTAAGATTCTCCATAATGTTTCTATTACATTCTTCCCAATATGCATTATATCAAACAAATGTATGACTTGTAGGTACTCATAGTAGGGAAACCTATTGAATTGGATGGAGTATCGTTTCATTCCGCGTGCAGGAATCTCATTAATGCATCAATGACCTTTACTGAACATAATTGAACAAAATTAAATATTATATACCATACAAACAATTGAATATTATATATATTACAAGATGTATAATGTTATTACACATGATATGGAATCGAATTTCTTACCTCGACAACGATTCTTATTATACTCCAATTTCTATAGTTTAGGTGTCATTCTTCGGGGTTTTTTCCTAGTCTCTTCCTTCCCATTAAAAATATATTTCTCAGTAGTTTGATAATGATGGTTCTTAGGGAGGAATTTCCTATACTCATCAAAAACATCATTTCCTAATATTTTAGAGCATAGAGATATCAGTCTGGGACCATACACTGGACATGCAAATTTACTCATTGTTTGAAGACCTACAAGATGTGGTATTATGTTAATACTAGTATTATACAAAGAAATTATTCAAAAAATGCTTGAATCATTGACAAAATTAAAAACTGTTAAAGTGCAATAATTTAATACTAATTACCACAAAAATGTGTTAGCCTTAGGGCATCATTAATTGTCCATGTAAGTATTCCATGGAATTGAAATTGTCTTTGATGCCAACCCATAGCTTTAGAAGTTCATCAATAAGAGGCTCAATAAATATGTCCATATCTTTAGCTTGGTACTTACCTAATTATTTGAAAATACAAACATTTATTAGGTTGAACATATAATAAATTATTATAAATAACAAACAACTACCGTACAATGGAAATATGAAAACAATATTATTAATTTGAACAATTACCTAGAACAATCATTGCCAACATTGTGTGCTACTTCTTTTGTTGATGTATTTGTAACTTTGGAAGATATTCTTCTATGTATTACACTTGTACTTTATTATATTCACGATGGAGATGTATTATTCCTCCAATCAGAAGTGTCGTCATTTGTATTTGTAAGTGTCGCAAGTGTTGCAAGTGTCGCAACTTATATTTGATGGGTTATTAGACCACCAGTGTGGGGTCGGCCCTGCTTGTGTCATGTGAGTGGGTTATTACGCTTCCTTAGGAATTTGACCCAGCTAGAATTAAAGGTAGGTTAAGTTGTGTATAAATAGAGAGTGAGTGTGTCTCATTCTATTCATTCACTCACTCATCCAACTCGCATTAGTTGAGAGAGGAGTGCGCACAAGTGGAGGATCAGTAGCTGCTGGAGTCATCTATCTTTTGGGGATTGATCATTGTGATCTTTGTATTGGGGCTTATTCTATCTCTGAGGAAGTTGTGGGGTTTTTCACCTTCTTGGTTTTCCCCGAGGAAACTCTGTGTCTCTTGTGTTTATGATTGTTATGTTGTGCTTGTTATTCTCTTAGTATGATCCTTGATAATGTTTGAATGCAATTATCAAAAAATTAACATCTTTCAATTAACATCCAATGAGGAAGATTATTGTTTGTAACAAAAATAGGTCACACTAAATAAATAGATCTCATATTCCCAAACATATTTATACCATCAAATTCCAGTGAAATCCTAACCTTACACGTTTGTCTTTAAAAACTAGCCATATTTCTTCGATGTACCTAAATGTATCACCATCTGTAGGCATTCAAATAAAACCATCTTAACTTCTATTTCATGCATGGTAATCGATAAATTGTACCATGTTTTTACACCTAAACAATCGTTGGAAACATGGAATTATGGGAATATGACGAAGAACATTGCAGGGAACCTTATTTGTTACTTGATCGGTTCGATATCTACTAATTCCACATTGAGGGAAATTCGAATTTGTTGCATCTTGTCCATAATATATAATATGGTCATTAGGACATGCATCAATGGCTTCATACTCCATTCCTAAATATTCCATATTGAGAGACAATTCTTGGTATGTGCGAGGTAAATGATTTGGTGATGGTAGGAGAATATCACTAAACAATCTAAAACATTCAAACAAAAATTTAAAGTAATGAATATTGCTCATCAATTTTGCATCATCCTTTCTAAACCCTTAACCCCTAACTTCTAAACTCTCTCTCTCTCTATACCTCTAACCCCTAATCTCTCTCTCTCTGAAAACCATAAACCCCAATTTGTCTCTCTCTCCCTAGACACCTAGCCACCAATCTCTCACTTTCTCTCTCTCCCTCTAAAATCCTAAAATCTAGTCTCTCTCTCTCTAAATTCCTAACCACCAATCTCTCTCTCTCTCTCTCTAAACCATTAAACACCAATCTCTTCTCCCTCTAAACCCTTAGCACCAACCTCTCTCTTTCTCTCCCTCCCTTTCTCTAAACCCCTAACCTCTAGTCTCCCCCCCCCTCTCTCTAAACCCAAATCCCCCAATCTATCTCTTTCTCTAAACCTCTAATGTCTACTCTCTCTCTCTCTCTCTAAGCCCCTAACCCACTCTCTCTCTCTCTCTCTCTCTAAACCCATAACCCACTCTCTCTCTATCTCTGAACCCTTAACCCCAATATCTCTCTCTTTCTACCTAAAACCATAACCATCATTCTCTCTCCCTCTATCTATCTCTCGAAACCATTAACCCACAATCTCTCTCTCTATACCCCTAACACCCAATCTCTCTCTCTCTCTCTCTATGTTATCTCCTCAAATATTTTTTTTAAAGTTTTATCATGTGAGGTGATAGGAGATCATTTGAAAATGAAAACACATTATTAAAGTTTGTGTTTAGGCTCATTTTAATAAGTTCTAACTCATAGTACGTCAAGAAACTTTCGAGACAAGTTTTTATTTCAAAAAAACTTAAAAAAACATGTTTCGGTAGCTAAGTGCTTATTCAAAACGGCCCCTAAGCTACTGAAAGCTCTGCTTTCGGTAGTTTAAACAAAATTTTCGAGGCACTCCTAACTACCGAAAGGGAAAAATTACAGCGTGAGTTGTGGGGCAGTTTTTGGTGGCTTGGGCGAACACTATAGTGTTCATTAGCCACCGAAAGCAAAGAGCACTGGCTAAGACCATTTTCTGATGGCATACGGTGTCAACAGTGGATTATAAGCTACCAAAAGGAGAGTCATTTTCACCACCTTTTCGGCAGTGCTCGTGTTCAAATGCAAATTCATTCCAGCTACCGAAAGAGCAAGAGAACTTCACTTGTCATCAAGAAGCTGAGAAAAAATAAATTTTTTCCATTTTGGAAGATTAGTTTCAAAACAGAGCTTTCGGTGGCTCAGGAAGGCTTTCACAACTGTTCTTAGCCACCGAAAGCAGTGCTTTCGGTGGTTTACAGGTTCAAATTTTGGCTCTTTAACCACCGAAAGTGCAAAACAGGGTAGAGAGGCATTATTTTTTGCCCAGATCATGGATTTTGCTTCCAAATGGAAAGAGGATGGTTTTTAAGTGAATATTTTAATTAATAGGTTCTGTTTCAATGTGTTGTTCCAGTTTTGAAGGTGCCAGCAAGATGGAAATAATGAAGAAATGTGGCATTTTTTACTGTCCCAAGTCATCATTTTCAAATGACAATTATGAGCGTCTGGAGAATCGTTTTGCAAAACTCTCGGAGGTTTTTGTTCCTAACATGTCATAGAACAATAAAATCTCCCCGTTTTCCTACAGGTGTTGCATATTGAGAGAATCGAATCCGTCACTGAGCCCCAATTTTCGGATCCCAGAACCTGCCTGTTTGACACTTGTTTTTGAAATGCAGATCTCGGGAAAACCAAAACAAGTTTCAAAGATATGAGAGAGGTTTTTTTTCAAAACAAATCAATGCACAATAACCTCTTTCAGTTTATACACAGGTGTCACATAGCTAGAGAAATGAACCCATCACTGAGCCTCTTTTTCAGTAGTTTCAGCAAAAGTGGCGTTTTTATTGTGCAGAGTCATCATTTTCAAATGATGATTCTGAGCAACTGGAGAATCATTCTGCAAAACGCTCGGAGGTTTTTCTTCCTGACACGTCAGAGAAAAATAAACTCTCTCAAGTGTCCTATAGGTGCCACATATTGGGAGAATCGAACACATCTCTGAGCCCCATTTTTCAGCAGTCTGGCCAATTAAAAATGATTTTTCCTGGTTTGTTGAAAAACGGTTTTGGATTTTCCATCTGGGGTAAATTCGACCCAACTTCTTAGGATCTGGAGAGAGGATGTAAATCCTATAAAGCCTAGAAATCATGTAGAACAATGGTTGGATTTTGGAGGGTGCTACTTAACTGTATTTTGTAAAGAGACCTATTTCTTTAATATGATCAGCCTGCAAGCTTCTTTCACTCATTGTTATCGGACCTTGTTTCTTATTTTATGTGATGTGCTATTGAGTTGAAGGGTATTCTTTGTCTATGTTTGTAATTTGAGTAACTATCATCTTACTATTGATTATCAAGCTAGGATCATTAGCATTCATTGTAGGTTAATTGGCCCATCATATGTAATTGTTTTATATATGTTCTGGTTAATTGATCAGTTTCCTTTATCCTTTTTACCTATCTGATAATAGTCCTTGAGAGCCTTGCATTGTTTGAGTGTATTCGAGACTATCTTGAGTAGATTATACAGTAATCTAGATATTCAACTTGATCCACCTTTTTTATATTATTGAGATATTGATTAAGTTACTAGGCTTCTTCGAGTTACAGCCTAGAAGGACTCCTGGAGTGATAACAAATTGGTGCCATTGCCAGGGAGAGGAGATTGAAGCTCAGCTTCCTTGGGAGAACGACATAGATCCAGCTTTGATGATAGACAAAGCCTGGACATTTTCTTGGTTGTAATCATCTATCTGGCGACTCCATGAAGGACAGATTCAGTGGCAGCTCCATTGTTCAGAAATCTATTAGCGACTCCACTGGTATGAAATGAACCAGATCTTAGCAAAGAGGTATGCATTTTGCAATTTCTCAAGTATTGTTGGTTACCCTAACCCAGTTCCTAGTAGAGATGAATGGGAAAATAGTCTTCCCATATTTCGAGGAGAAGAATGGGAAGTTCCAGCTGAACACTTGCTGGATTTTCATGACTTTATTTATCGACTTGAAATTGTATATGAAGATGTCCAAATTAAGCTTTTCAAGTATTCATTAGAAGGGATTGCTCTTGACTGGTGCCGGTCTCTTCCAAATGCAAGTGTTAGCTCTTTCACAGATTTCCATTCAGCCTTCAATTCCTCTTGTAAAGATTATTTTCCAGTTGAATATCTTTTTGAAGGATGTTGTGAAGAGTTTTCTTCGTATCACAAAGATTTTGCTTGTCACAAAAATCAAATTTGTGATAAAGCTTCTATTATTGAAGATGACATTTTCCACGAAGATCAAGAGGTGTTGAATGATAGTAATGACATAAAAATATCTGGCATCATATCAGATGTGTCTGTTTTTTTAGCTATTGATGAAGATCAACATTTTTATTTTGAATGTATTGATGTTAAAGAACAAATGTATACATCAGCAAGAGAAAGTAGTAAATCTGAGTCAGAAAGATCTAGTGAAAGGGGGTAGAAAGGTTTATATCAGCAGTTTATGATGCATATTTCTCTGTCAGATGTTGAGCAGACAACCCTGTATGAATTTCAAGATCCAATTTCCAATTACATGGAGATGCTTCGCAGTGAGAAAATCTCAGTTGTTGCCATTTTTAAAGTCGTATTTTTGGGTTGTAAGCATGATTTTAAAGACTATGTTTCACATGCTACAGTCTGGATGTCTCTGACTTTGCATAAAGTGGGAAGTCAATTACTTTCTTGGTTGCATTGGAAATTCAGTTTTACCTGATAAATCTGCCTCTAGTGGTTAGAGTAGGAGTAGGTAGAGAGAATAAGCTCGTCCTATGAGCAAGTAGATTCTTTCAATTGTTTTCAGTTTTCTTCAATAAACAGGTAGGCTACATGCAGGTTACAGGTTTGCAGGGGATCAGTTCTAAATGCCAGATGACTCCATAGCCCAATGGATGCAAGGCGTTGCCAGCAGGTTTATAGTTTAACATTTGTGGATAGATTGCAAAAATTTAGTGGCAGTTTAAATGACTCCATAGCCTAATGGTAAAGGCGACTGCAATCACCAGGTTCTTGAAACCTCACAGGGGGGCTTTCATCACTAAGTAGGAGCTAGATGTTATCTCCTCAAATATTTTTTTTAAAGTTTTATCATGTGAGGTGATAGGAGGTCATTTGAAAATGAAAACACATTATTAAAGTTTGTGTTTAGGCTCATTTTAATGAGTTCTAACTCATAGTATGTCAAGAAACTTTTAAGACAAGTTTTTATTTCAAAAAAACTTAAAAAAATAGGTTTCGGTAGCTAAGTGCTTATTCAAAATGACCCCTAAGCTACCGAAAGATCTGCTTTCGGCAGCTTAAACAAAATTTTCGAGGCACTCCTAACTACCGAAAGGGCAAAATTACAGCGTGAGTTGTGGGGCAGTTTTCGGTGGCTTGGGCGAACACGATGGTGTTCATTAGCCACCGAAAGGGAGGATACTTTTCGTAGCTTACCATCTAAAGGTTGGGTCGCTTATAGCCACCGAAAGCAAAGAGCACTGGTTAAGACCGTTTTTCGGTGGCATACTGTGGATTATAAGCTACCAAAAGGAGAGGCATTTTCACCACCTTTTCGGCAGCGCTCGTGTTCAAATGCAAATTCATTCCAACTACCGAAAGAGCAAGAGAACTTCACTTGTCATCAAGAAGCTGAGACAAAATACATTTTTTCCATTTTGGAAGATTAGTTTCAAAATAGAGCTTTCGGTGGCTTAGGCAGGCTTTCACAGCTGTTCTTAGCTCTGCTTTCGGTGGTTTACAGGTTTGAATTTTGGCTCTTTAACCACCGAAAGTGCAAAACAGGGCAGAGAGGCATTATTTTTTGCCCAGATCATGGTTTTTGCTTCCAAATGGAAAGAGGATGGTTTTTAAGTGAATATTTTAATTAATAGTATATGTTTCAATGTGTTGTTCTAGTTTTGAAGGTGCCAGCAAGATGGAAATAATGAAGAAATGTGGCGTTTTTTACTGTCCCGAGTCATCATTTTCAAATGACGATTATGAGAGTCTGGAGAATATTTTTGCAAAACGATCGGAGGTTTTTGTTCCTAACATGTCATAGAACAATAAAATATACCTGTTTTCCTACAAGTGTTGCAGATTGAGAGAATCGAATCTGTCACTGAGCCCCAATTTTCGGATCCCAAAACCTGCCTGTTTGACACTTGTTTTTGAAATGCAGATCTCGGGCAAACCAAAACAAGTTTCAAAGATCTGAGAGAGGTTTTTGCTCAAAAAAGATCAATGCACAATAGCGTCTTTCCGTTTATACACAGGTGTCACATAGCTGGAGAACTGAACCCATCTCTGAGCCTCTTTTTCAGCAGTTTCAGCAAAAGTGGCATTTTTACTGTGCAGAGTCATCATTTTCAAATGATGATTTTGAGCGACTGGAGAATCATTCTACAACACGCTCGGAGGTTTTTCTTCCTGACACGTCAGAGAACAATAAAATCTCTCAGTTTTCCTACAGGTGCCACATATTGGGAGAATCAAATGCATCTCTGAGCCCCATTTTTCAGCAGTCTGGCCAATTAAAAACGATTTTTCCTGGTTTGTTGAAAAACGGTTTTGGATTTTCCATTTGGGGTAAATTCGACCCAATTTCTTAGGATCTGGAGAGAGGATGTAAAGGCTATAAATCCTATAACTCATGTAGAAAAATGGTTGGATTTTGGAGGGTGCTACTTAACTGTATTTTGTAAAGAGACCTCTTTCTTTAATATGATCAGCCTGCAAGCTTCTTTCACTCATTGTTATCGGACCTTGTTTCTTATTTTCTGTGATGTGCTATTGAGTGGAAGGGTATTCTTTGTCTATGTTTGTAATCTGAGTAACTATCATCTTACTATTGATTATCAAGCTAGGATCATTAGCATTCATTGTAGGTTAATTGGCCCATCATATGTAATTGTTTTATATATGTTTTGGTTAATTGATCAGTTTCCTTTATCCTTTTTACCTATCTAATAATAGTCCTTGAGAGCCTTGCATTGTTTGAGTGTATTCGAGACTGTCTTGAGTAGAGTATGCAGTAATCTAGATATTCAACTTGATCCACCTTTTTATATTATTGAGATATTGATTAAGTTACCAGGCTTCTTCGAGTTACAGCCTAGAAGGACTCCTGGAGTGATAACACTCTATAAACCCAAAATCTCTATCTAAAAACCCATAACCCAAAATATTTCTCTCTCTCTCACTCTCTCTAAACCACTAAGCCCCAATATATCTCTCTCTAAACCCCTAACCACCAATATCTCTCTCTCTAAACACCTACTCTCCAATATCTCTCTTTCTAAACCTTCAACCACTGATCTATCTCTTTCTATACCTCTTTCTAAACCCCTAACTCTCTCTCTCTCTCTCTTAACCTCTATCCTCCAATCTCTCTCTCTCTCTCTCTCTCTAGACCTCAATCCACCAATATCTCACTGTATTCCTCTCCAAAAGCCTGACCTCTAGTCTCTCTATATCTCTCTCTCCCCCTCTCTCTCACTCTCTAAACATCTAACCACCAATTTCTCTCTCCCTCCCTGTAAACCACAAAGCTCCAATCTCTATATCTCTCTCTCTAAGCCCCTAACCACCAATCCCTTCCTTTCTCTCCCTATTTTTCTCTAAACCCATAACCTCCATTCTCTCTCTCTCTAAACCTGTAACCCCCAATACCTCTAATTATATATATCTCTCTCTAAACATGTAACCCCCAATATCTCTAATTCTCTCTCTCTCTCTCTAAACCTCTAACCTCCAAACTCTCTTTCTCTCTTTGAACACCTAACCTTCGTTTTCTCTCTCTAAACACTTAACCCCCAATCTCTTAATGTTTCTCCCGAAACCCATAACCACCATTTTCTTTCCCTCTCACTCTCTTTCTTTAATCCCCTAACCACCAATCCCCTCCTCTCTCTCTCTGTGTCTCTCTCTCTAAGCCCCAAACCTCCAATCTCTCTCTCTCTCTCTCTAAACCCCTAACCCCCAATCTCTATCTTACTAAACCCATAGCCTCCAATCTCTCTCTCTCTCTCTCTCTATGACTATCTCTTTAAACTGGCTATGGATTATAGGTTTTAAGGGTTGGTTGTTTGATGATAGAGTTTTAGGTTGATGAGAATTAGAGGTTATAAGGGTTAGTGTCATGTCCCCTCCCGTCGATCCAATGCAAGGAAGGGAACATGACTACCAAAATCTGGGGCTTTTACATAAACTCGGCCCATTTCGTTAGATTCATACGAAATAAACAAATGTGTGCAGATGCAAATAAAGAAAACATGCACAGCGGAAATAAACCTCATCCACACACATTTCATAGGCATTCAACATATCAATAATAGTCATCAATTTAAAACATTGCAGAAGTAAAACACATAGATAGAAAAATACTTATCTTCATTGTGAAATGGTCCCAAACAACTAGTTATGTCGCTACAAAGTTCCACCCAACCATAGGTCTCTGCCCAGCCTATATTATTTCAGCACTTAGAGACCACCCCCAAGTTGGGCATGATTTCTACAAGGAAAAGGGGACTCTCAAGCTCAACACAACCCAAGCGAACATCACATCTAAGCCAAGCTAGTCTATAGCTGGGTTTATTAGGCTAAACCTAAAGCCTCTTCATTTCTGGATGCTTTCACTCAAGATCAATCCAAAGAAATGGATACCCATAACCCATACCCTAGCATACTCTTTCCACACTCAGAAAGTACAATAGTTGGGCATGGATAAACAATTTTATAAAGGAGATTTTTAAAATAGGGTTCCCATTGGCTCACCCAATTCGGGGCTCACCCAAAATGAACTGTGGGAAGGGAAATTCGACCCCAGGGAGCAAACCCGATTTCTCCCACAAGTTATGAGCATTTCAAATGGACAAAAAGGCCTCAGTGAAACCCCAAATCGAGCTCCCTTCCTCCCAGTAGCTTTGCAACACCCAAAATGCCTTCTTCCTAGCTAGAAAACAAGGGAAATCCATAAAAATGTGGAGGGAAAATGCCCAGGTAGCTCCAAAAACGTGAGAGATGAAAAACTAGTTGATGGGTAATGGCTTGGTGATCAATTTCGTGGCTCCTTTCTTTCCCAAGAAGTTAAACATGATTTTCCATGAAGGGTGGCTTTCCCATACCCGAATTTGGACATTCGTACCTCTCCATTCCCCAAGGCATTAACTACTTCAACCAACTCTTGGGAGAAATCAATGATTGGGTTCCAAAGTCAACATGGGTAGTTGACGGTTTTATGGGTTCTCTCATTGACACTTGGGTTGACTTGATTGGCTCCAAGGGTTTGAATATTTCCCTCCCAATTCCTTGTAAAATCATGCCCCCATCTCTTGTTGCATTGCATAGCTAGTTGTGGGTATTTCATTAAAATGCATATTTACATGATATTTGCAATTCCATTACGTCTGGATAGCACATAAACCATATGCATCACTAAATCGATGGTGGGGCCTTGGCCTTGAGCTCCCCACCACGATTTTATAACAATATTACATCATTTACATTTTAATGCAATGGGGTCAAAATCAGGATCTTACAATCCCCTCCCCTTGGAATAACACCATCCTCGGTGTTCCAACACTTAGGAATATATACCCACTTTACACATGTCTCTAAATTCACAAAATGTGGCAGGTCTATCCTGCGTTTCATCTTTTTGCTTTGAACTTTCAGGACCAAGTCCTTTGGCTTCCACAAGCTGCTCCTGCTGACTTTGATCTTCCAACTCTACAGGTGGGCATTGCTCCACAACAATCCCTTCCTTTTATTTACCTTCCAAATGATCTACAAGTCTGGAATTTCATGGATGCCATCTTTCTTGCTATCCTGGCAACTATTTGAGGAAGATTTTTCAGCCAAATCAAATAGATTTTGGCCTGCTGTCATGATCAATGTGCACAACTCGCTCTCACTTTTCTCACTAGCAACACTTGGATAGTAACAACTGCAAACAATGGCTTTCAATTTCTCACCTGTGAGATTCATCAATTCCTGTTAGGCCAAGCATAACACAATATTAAAATCAGTCAATTATTTTCCTAATTGACATGGAAAGTCCATCCTAAATTCATGAGACTTCCACACTTTTCATGCTTTCCCAACATACACATGAACTTAATCATGTTCATCTTTTCATAGGGAATTAACTATTTTAGCATTCACAATTCATTTCAAGCAATTAAACACAATCTATTTTCAGCCATGACATGCACTCAACAATCTTTTGTTTCTAAGATGCATCAATAAAAATGAAAGAGAAGAGTAATAGTTTCCCCCTCTTAGTCTTGTTCTAATCTGGAGCCACACCACCATTGTGGTTCCATGCTCCTTAGCTTCTTTCACTTCAATGTGAATGCTTGAATTTCCCTTTCTTGGCTATGTCACTTAGTGTCTGAGGTCTGTCTAAGGCTTTTCAACTAGGGAACCCTTCCCCATTGTTGCCTACATAACCTTTGGTTGCTAGGACCCACACAGTTCCACTAGCACCATATTTCATTACTGCTCATACTAAGCTCTTTATGACGGTCACATATCCACATGCATCCCTAGGATGCCTTCATAGTCCTTGCTTCCAACAATACCTTCACTCAAACATTGAATCAATTCACATGTTTAGTTTATTTTCATAGGGTTTATCTCTAAACACGAGTTTACAGAATCATAACCAAATCATATACACACGTATATTCATATTAAATAAGCAAGAAGCTGCAAGATAAACAAATACTTATATGTATTGGATGTCTTCACTTTATTCCACATGCTCCTTCTTTGCTTTACAAGCCTTGGATTTCCCATGGATACAATAACGAATGTTGGGCTGGCACGCAGGCTACTCCACAATGATTCGAATAGAAAATTCCAAACCAGTACACTGACTGGGTTTATCAGACATCCCATTTAGCAATATGCTAAGCCGGTACTCCGACTGGGTTTATCAGATATCCCATTTAGCAATATGCTAGGCCAGTACTCTGACTGGTTTTATCAATTATTTAAGGAATGTTTGGCCAGCATGCCTGCTACTCCACGACATTTAATTCCCAACTAGTGCACCGAATGGATTTACGAAGCATTTATGGTGCCTTCAGGGTCCCTGCTTCCTACAATGACCAAGATTTCCAACAGAGAAACAACAGTGTATTAGCTTGGTTTTCATAAGACTTGTTCATGAAATTTTCATTATTCGAAAATGAATGAAAATCAAATACTTATCTATATTGGGCATCTTCCTTTAGCTCCACATGCATCCCGTATTGACTTCAGACAACTATGGCACCCACAAGACCTGCTCCACCCAACACACAGATGGTACCCCTTCTACACTACAAAGTCCCTTGAGCGTACCCACCCTTTCCAGTGCTCTTCAAGGTGTGCATCGAAAGGTAACCAAGTTTCTGCAGGCCTCAGATCACCTGTGCATATGTATAAAAAAAATGTCATGCCAGCACACTGGATCCACCACATCAATCGAATAACCAATGCCAAGCCAATATGCTAACTGGGTTTATCAGGAATTCCATTAACCAATATGCTAATCCAGTTCTCCGACTGGGTTTATCAAGCATACAAAAACCATTTCCAGGCCAGTACACCGACTGAGTTTATCAGGCATTCAAAAAAAAATTCCAAGCCAGTACACTGACTGGGTTTATCAAGCATACAAAAATCATTTCCAAGCCAGTACACCGACTGGGTTTATCAGGCATTCAAAAAACATGCCAAGCCAGTACACCGATTGGGTTTATTAGGCATACAAAAACCATTTCCAATCCAGTACAATGACTGGGTTTATCAGGCAATAATAACAACACAATATGATTACGTGTCTCCTTCTCCTATGCAAACCAGTGGTTCCCTCTAGGAACTCTATAGGTGAATTTATTGACTGCAGGCTAGTATGGCCCCACAATACCCACTCACACTACACAAGGATGATACCCCTTTTTTACTACACAGCTCCTTGGGACTATCCATCCCTTCTAGTGTTATTTAGTGTGAGCGTAGAAAGGTTACCACTACCCATATAGTCCTCTTGAGTACCCTTTTTTTATTTTTCCTCTTAACGTGCAACACCAAATTGCATCTGTATAAGTTGATAGCACAAGAAGGATAAGCAGGCTCATCAGTGTTGCTGCTCTAAAATTGTAACCATATTTCATATCATTCACTATCAAGTATTGAAACACCAGGAATGCGTCCATTCCCTTAGGTTGTAGTCAATATTGACAACCCTAACATAACCCAGCACCCGAAAGGTATGCATCCCTTTCCGATGTGAGCCATGTAGGCCTTAGTCACACTCAAGCAGTCTGGAATAATAATGAAATAATAAAACATGATCTGTATATTAAATCTAATAACCAGACATGTATATTCTTAGTTAGGGTTACAGAATACTCATCTGTTTTACAGATGTATCTTTTCTTCATTCACGAAGAATGGGGGCTCCCTTCTCTGAGTCGACAGTCCTTCGGGTTGCCACCCCAATATTTTCACGTTCCATAACCCACACATGCCTTCTTTGCATAATTTCACCATATCACTCACATGGTTTCCGAACATGCAGTGCAGCTGGGATATTATCAAAATTTACTATGGCGTTTCACCCGAAACCCATTTCCAAAGCATGGGGTCCTTCCCATGGAGTTTGGCTTCTGCAAACCATTACACATGTTATTCCTGCAAGGTGTCTTCCTGACACACTCCTCAAGCAACCAAACAATCAACAACATTTTGACAATCAAATTCAAATCTGATTTTCTAATCAGTCAATGGCATTAATAATTAACTTCAAACATGAATTTACAATTCCGTCTCCCACATAAATTGATTTGTTTAACCATGAGTCCATCCTCATATTGTTTGGCTCTTGTAAGTGGTATTACTCTGTCCATTATGGTTTTTCACTTGCTACCATACATGACCATCTACCTACAACATGTCCTCCTGACACAACTTTATATAAGCCAAACAATCATTAGCAATTATTAGCCAAATTTCAAACCTGAAATTTACAAATCTATTTCATGCATAAGTTAAATTTCACAACCATGAGAACCTTCTCATAACCTTTTGCTTCTGCACATGGTAGATCCCGGTCTTTACTATGGACTTATCCTCATCGCCATACACAAAGATTTTCTACCTAAAATCTGAAACTTCAATCAAGCAAACACGTTGTGAGTATCTATGCATATAATCTTTTCATTGCTACAATAGTCATTGAAGTGATCTCAGAATTATAACACTCAATAATTCAAACACATTCAGCTGTTAACATTTGAAATGCAATAAAATATATGCATAATTATCATAATAAAAATGCAAGACACAGTCACATTATCCCTGCAATTTAAATAAAAACTCCAATATTCATTAATTCACAGCCATATTCTTTTTATGCAACTCTGTCCTTCCAACAGAGCACTCTGGTATCCCATCAACATGTCTACCTTCTTCATGCAATCATTCTCCTGCATTCACAACAGCTCATGAAATGGTCTCAGGATTGACAATAGTTCACCATTTCATTTATTATCTAATTGCAATGAAACACACACACACACACACACACACACACACACACATATATATATCACAACCATGCATTCACACAATGCATCTCAACATGTGCACCCACACACATGTATGCACACTTAAATCATTCACATAATCATTTAATGTGCACTCACTCAATGCTTTCCTGCATGGATTCATGAATACCACAATGTCATGTCATGCATTCTACTATGATGTTTTGGAAGTATGGATATTTCCTTAACACATCATCCAACCATCTCCCCAGTCACTTGGTTAACTTACCTAGTGCCTTCCTTCTCCACCCAAACAACACGTCAGGAGTTTACTCACTCCTTCGTCATTGGCAAAGAGGTTTCATCCCAAATTACCACCAATAGGGAGTTCATGGGATACTTGTGCAGTACTGTAGGATTACCATTCCAACCACATTATGGCCTTAACCACGACTATCTCATATGGCATACACTACAAAAGGACCATAAGTCATCGCTTTCCTTGGTTGTTAAACTCACAACCAACACACACAAATGGCATGATATAATTTCATATGAATGCATTGAAGTTTCGAATAAAATATAGGGTGTAAGGCTCCTTGCCTCTACTGACCCACACCTCACCATACTCGGTAGGATGACATTAACATTCAGGCACTCAGTACCACATGCAAACCAAATCAACATAGTTGAAGGGATCTTACCAAATCCTCTTTCAACATTCATGCAATTAAGCACAAATAACCATTACCTGCATGGCTGTCATTAACATCGCTTGATGTTACCTGATCAGTTGGCCTCTTACCAAGGCTACATAGTCCTTTTTACAACCTCATGATCATAGATTTGTTGCACCATCATTTCTTCATAAGGTTGTTGGTCGCATGCAACAACGTCATCAACGTATTTAGCCATGCTTCGGTTGTCTTTGGTCCTACAACCAATGTGAACACAACTAATTATTAGCAACCACCATAATTATCTTAAGTGGCTCATTGCATATGTAAAACCTTATTATTTTACCAATATGCAATATCATATACGTGCACAAACATCCTCACATGCACTATGCAATGTTTATTAATATGCCATCTAATGCATATTCATTTCATCTATTTAATCTCTTGCATTTTCAGCATTCTCATGCCATAATTTATATGCATGACAACTTCATAATTCTAAATACAATAGCAAGAGGGTAGTGGAGGCATTCTCCCTTCCAATTCCCCATCACGACATGGAGTTCCTCCTCCACATCACAATTGATCCTTTTCTTTGATTCCCTACCAAGCACACAAGGATTCATTAGTTGTGATTTCTCACCAAGTAGCAATTCAATACATATACATATGTAAAACATTCCTACTTGCTATTTTCCAAACATACACTTCTTATGCTGTAAACATAAATAGTTTAAGGTGAGCAAATTCCCTCTTTCATCCTTCATAATGGATATTACAACCAATTAATCTTACTGAGTATTCCACAACCCCTTTATGCAATTCATAGTGCACATTGCAAGCATACAGAATGTCTTTCATACATTCAACAACTATCTCTGGGGGATGACGAGGGTCAAGGGGGCTTGCACCCGAAAAATCCCCCTGGAAACTGCTCAAATTTCCTGCATTGGCAGACTTTTGAATTATCCTCCGACCTCTTTTGGAGCAACTCACTGATTTACACCGATCGACAAACTCATCTATCTCCTCCGACTTGTTTCAGAGCGACTCGTTCTTTTACACTGACGGCTTTCGCCATTTTTTTTTCTTTTTGTTTTCGACGATCGGCGAATTCGCTCAACCGTTTCGGCGATCTGAGCTTTCATCACAGACTGATCTCCTTTGACTGCTCTCATGCCAACTGTGTCAGCGGACTGAGCTCTTCTCGGTGACCGATCTTCTCCGACTGCTCTCGCGCCGACTGCGTCGGAGGACTGAGCTCTTCTCGCCGAAACTCTTCACCGGTGCACTCCTGCAAAACCTTGTGTAAACTTGCCAATCACATCGCTGCAATCTCGACGAAACTTGCCGACGCATTGCCACAAACTCGACGAAACGTCGTTGCAAACTCAGCGAAAACTTGCCAATGCATCACCGCAAACTTAGAGAAACTCGCCGAAACGTGTCGATGAATCTGTCGGTTTCTCACTAACCATGTCGGCATTTTCCAATCGGCAAACTCGTGATTCGGCGCCGACCCGTTTCAGAGCAAAACTCGCAATTTTTTGTCGATCCGTTTCGGCGGACTTTCACTTTATCACAGATCGACAAACTTGTCTCTTTCCCGCCGACCATTTCGGCGGACTTGGAAATTCTCCGCCAACCATTTCGGCGCAACTCACCATCTTGCACTGACACAGATTTAGTAGAAAAACTCAAAAACACTTAGAATTTTATTTGAAATTTTGAAATTTTTCTTGATGATCACTGCTGAGCAGGAAGCATACTTACCTCTACAAGTTGCCTAATTTGGCCCATTAGGCCCAATGTTGTAGCCTACGCTCTGATACCAATCTGTCATGTCCCCCCCCCATCGATCCAACGCAAGAAAGGGAACATGACTACCAAAATATGGGGCTTTTACATAAACTCATCCCATTTTGTTAGATTAATACGAAATAAACAAATGTGTGTGGATGAGGTTTATTTTCATTGTGCATGTTTGCTTGATTTGCATCTGCACACATTTGTTTATTTTGTATGAATCTAACGAAATGGGCCGAGTTTATGTACAAGCCCCATATTTTGGTAGTCATGTTCCCTTGCTTGCGTTGGATCGACGAGAGGGGACATGATAGTTAGGGGTTAATTTTTATTTGACTAAACACTTTAGAGGTTAGGATTGGGTGGTTAGGATTATAGGGCTTAAGGGATATATATCATTATGTGTTAGTATTTAGGAGTTTTAGGGGCTATACTAGTTAAGGATTATAGTGGGCCAAGAGTTATAATGGTTATTTGTACTAGGGACTAGGGATTGCAATGGATAGGGACTAATGGTCAAGGATTTGGGGATTGAGATATAGGGTTCATGGATTTATGGTTATAAGGATGAAGATTTATATGTACATGAGGATAATGCGAGTTATTGATTTTGTGTAATAATATATATCCTAACCCTTGTGGTGAAAGAGAGAAGAGAGGGGTGAGGGAGGGAGGAGGGATTGGGCAGAGTGGAAGAGAGTGGGGGTGGGGTTATAGAGAGGGAGGGGGGGGTTTAGGGAGAGATAGAAAAAAATGAAGGTGTCAAAACGAACGCGTGCACGTATTAACACGTGTGCGCATCTATGTATGCATGCATGCGTGTTTGGATTCAATTTTTTTTGCGCCCTTACAGGTTTGGTACTAGATTCGGATTTCCAAACCTTGAGGCTCGGTTTGAGTTATGAAAAAACACACCAATTTCTGTAACTTCATATTTTTCATGCTTAGTTCCGCATATGCTCCACTTGTGCACTACTGATGAAATTGCACACACTTGTTGAGCTCTGTGTGCATATTCTAACTATATATTTTTTGAATATATATGTTATTGTTTTCTATTTTTAATTCATTTTAATTGCACTCATGTCAAATGTTTAAAAAACATAGGTCGTTTATTTGGGCTATAACTTTTGATTGACTTACATATTTCGAAAACGGAAAAGAACCTGCACAAGAGTACAAGAATACCTACAAGCTAAAAAAAAAAGTTGATTGATTATGTTCAGACCATGATATGGTGGAGCAACAATCGACCATGTCATTTTAAGGCTTCATTGAATTTCGTAATTAAAAAAAAAATATAAAATTAACTTTTAAAATTTTGGAAAAATAGCCCTGCACAAGATCCGTATGTTTCCTACGCCTCTACATATTTTTTTCCTCATAATTTGACAATTTACATAACAAATCGGTGGACCAATGCGAACATATGCATTATGTTTCAGAGAAAAAATAACATACCAATCTTAAAATAATGACATTTTGGGGTGGTTATACCACTTTTCTATAAATAAAAGTTATATATTCCCGAAGGTGATCCGATTTTCTACGTTTCATCTTTTTACACCTAATTCTAAAAAGTTTTGTAGGATCTCTAATAATTCATTTTAATGATAAGATTTTCGTTTTTCCATCATGCCATTGCAACTAACGTGTCATAAGTGGGTATCATTACCTTGCACCAGCCCTTGAACGAATCTTACTTATAGAGCCTAACATGAGGGGAAATTTTCTTTTTAATTTAACAATTTATGCCTCCATTGCCTCAACGACATGGTCTCTTGTTCCATATCGACCAAAAGACAAATCCTTCTATTGTAGGGACCTTAGTTTCTTCATGCTCCCAAGTTTAAACCTGGAATATAATATAAATTGCATTCGAAATCCAACTTAACTTGGGACCTCTATTCCAGGAAAGCCCTGGAAATTCCTAGAGAGGATCCTAAGCGTGCCAAATTCCTATTTATTATTATCCTTTTGGTCTCTATATCGGATAACAGACTTTCTATTTCTAATTAGTGCCCATTTTCCTTCCTTCCTAACTTCTTTTACCTTTTGAACTTACTTTCTTAGTTCAGCTTGATCTTTTGGAATGAGATAATCATTTATAAATATTTTTGATTGTTTTATACTTGTGGTTTTACTAAGCTTGTTGAATTTATGGTCTTTAGAGATAACCTTAACCTGAATTATCTCGTCCTTATTCTCATTTAGTTTTCCCAATCTCTTTGCTTCTGTAAGGCAAGTAGTTTCAATTTGCAGTAACTTATTAAGTAGTTTTTCCCTGACTAGAGTTAGCGTATCATTTTCATCATCTTCCTTCAAACCAAAAATTACGAGGCTCAAGGCTCATTTCTTATGTCCATGGTCTAATTCAATCAACTTATTTATTTCCTCTTTGATATCCAATTTACCTTCGAGACTATTTAGGGTTAGATTGTTATTTACCTTTGCTTCTAATTCTTTAATATTTCTCTTCATCTCGAGATTTTCTAAATCGTTATTCTCTCCTTGTTGGGTTGGTTGTTTTGTTTCTTGGATTTGCTTCTCCATTTCTTGTAATCTAATCCTCAATGTGTGCAACTTATTCTCCAACATTGTGATCTTACTGTCTATTTGTTTTTGAATCTTGTCTTCAAAGGATGCAAATTTATTATCAAGCATGGCTTGTAGTTCAATTTGAAGTTTAGCTCATAAAGAATTTGTAGGGTAACTATGCTAGGTCTCCCTTTGGTAGTATTTAGTAAATCTATTGAGGTGTTCACACTTACAGGGTAAAAAATAGTTTTAAATAAATAAAATAAAATGATAAAAAAATGTCATAATGAAAAATATCAATCTTAAAAATATCCAATGAAAATGCTCCATAAAAATGCCTCGCTAAAAATGCCCCAAATTGTGTTACATTGAAAAAAAACCCAAATCTTGAAAGTATTGTACCACAGTGAAAAACCCTAATCTTAAAATAATTGTGCCTAATAGATTAGGGTTTCGGAGACATGCCATGAAAATGCCCTCTCTTAGCCAAATTATATATTTATCCTTAAAAATTTATCAATTTATTTAAAAAATGGATTGAAATCCCTTCTTTTATTATTGTTATTAGTTGAAGCAATCATATAATGACTAATTTATTTACTTACATATATTTCCTTCTTAACCCCTTTTTCATTATTGCTCTTTTAACTTCTCTTTTGTTGTTGCTAATTTACTAATTTTGATGTCATCATTTTTCTTAATTCTTTTTCATTATTGGTCATTTAAGATCTCTCTTGCTGTTGTTAATTTATTAATTTTTATGTGATCATTGTTTTTAAATTTGTGTATTTATTTTAATTTATATTAAATTATTTTAATCTTCCTAAATTATTTATTTTCATATATATATATATAAAGAATGGGTATATTTCATATTCGTAAAGAAGTTGCTAGAAATACATATAATCATATGTATACAAAGCATTCAAGAGTTCTATAATTCTATTCAAAATATTACAATCTTCTTCAAAAATGATCTATTGTTTGTAGAGCGTAGTGTATTCCTATACATGTACTATTTAACATATGGTCCCAAAGTGAAAATGCAAGTAACGACCATGTTAATAAGTTTCTCAACTCAATATTGATAATATACAAAGTGTTGCAAATTTCGACCATTGTCCGTGTTTCAATCTACTCTTTTCATCCAAATACTCTCATAATCTTATAAAACAACAAGTTGTAAAGGTGTGGGCATCATATACCTTTGTGGAGTTATAAGTAGCATTAAAAGGGAATTTATCAAGATCAATCTTGGGCATTTGGATGGCAGTGTGCAAATACTTGTTTGTCATGTGCTTGTGATAGATACATTTTCTCTATTCTTGAACATAGCAATTCTTTACACCTTTCTTGTTATACTCATTGATATAAGGGAGACCTTATTTTGTTTTCTTTACTATCATGCACGTTTGATTGAACGTTTTGTTAAACAATTAAAGGCTACTTAACGCAATGAATGTAGTGTGGATAGTTTGGGATTAATATGCTTAAGTAACATTCATTCGAAGGTAGATATTACCATAGGTTACATTGATAATGCAGGGTTTGTGCAACATTGAGGTGATAAGCTTTGATTGCAGGAACAAAATACAACACCCAGTAAATGAGTCATTTCGTTATGCACAAGTTGACGGTTGTGCATTAACCAAGATACGATCATTGAGATATCAAGCCTGTCATCCACATCAACGATACCGAGGCTATGGTGGATTGACCTGGCAAGATATATCCCCACCTCGAGATTGTAATTACAAGCTAACATGAAATATGAGATTGTACCATGAATTATGCATTTTTTAATGAGGTTCTAAAGACTAAACCTCTACCAACCAACGAGCACGATAGCATTGTGACACTCTGAATTTTTCAAACCACATTCCATTCTCCATCTCTTGGTGACCTGGAAGTTATGTAGCTTCTCCTAGTTGTATGAGTTTCAACGTGATCTCTTGTTCTATAATTGCTTACTTGCTACTTAGTAGCTTGAGCATTGTTGGTGGTTGGAAGGCATTCGACAAAGGATTGTGGCCTTGAGCTTGAGCATTGTTGGTGGTTGGAAGGCATTTGACAAAGCATTGTTGCTAGAACGGGTTTCTTAAATAGGGGATCCAGGAGTTCTCATAGGGGACCAAGGTGAAGCCACCATGATTTATTGAAGGCATGATGTATTGAAGGAATGAGGGAGAAAGAAAATAAGGTTTTTGGTGTACTTTGATCTCGACTCTAAGGTGTTCAATCAGTTGGCACAAATGGGACATTTATTTCTAGGTGGACAAACCCTTACAAAACTATCAGTGCCTACTCCTAGACCTCTACAACTTCACCTTAGCATTGTGGAAAAACCCCAACACACCTCGAAAATGCAAATGATGGTTACTCTTAAACTGATGGATTGGGCATGCCCGAGCCTAAATTACAAGATCCGATCATTCAATCTATTGTTGCTTCCATAAATTCCTCTACCCATTCCAAAAACCATAAATACCGTAAATCACCTTTATTTGAATTTCCTATCATGAAGGGAAGTGGCCTATTCTCAATATGCCACCTCCATATGTTGAAAAGTCAAATCCAATCCACCCTATTGCTATCCACTCACATACAAATGTTGTCAACAACCGGGGATACATTACTCATTTAGATATGTTCCCCTAAATTCCATCCTATTGAAATATGATGGTTTAATTCTTCAGTGTGTGGTGTGTGGTTTGAGTTATCCTTACTTGATGGGAATCATATTTTGACATAATAATGAATTGATAGCTATGGTTTTGTAAATAGTTAAGTTTTAAGATTGGTACTATAAGTTTTGAGTTGACTTATTTTAAATGGGCTTTTGTCTAAACATTACTATTGCTACAATACTGCTACAATTTTGATAGTATGTACATGCAATAATACATGCTTTACTTGGATTTGGATTTGAATGCACAATTTATTTGAAATAATTATGATGGTAGTTACAAGCACAGATATATTTGTGATGAAGGATACATGTTTATTACTTTGATGTCGTGTTTGCATATATGTTACGACTTTAAGGTAATGTGTGGAGTAGAGTTAAAAGCTATGAAGTTATTCATACATAATGATATCATGTGGGTGACATAAGGATTGTTTGAGCCTCGAGAATTCATTCCCTTTATGGCTATTCGATGATGTCATATAAGATGCGCCTACCCCTACCCTTTTCTTTGTCTTTTAGCTCATATTTATTCAATTGATTTAGTGTTTTACTTTACGCTCCGCCAAAAGGACGAAATTTAAAGTACTCCATTTTTAAAGAAAAATAATAAAATGATAATAATAGTCTCTTGTCAAACTAATAATAGTTTCCTCCTAACAATATTGGTAGGTTAAGATCTAACTAAAGGTGTCAATTGTAACAGATAACTAACCAAGAAGAAGCACAAGACGAAGGAGATGAGGTAAAGCATGCATCATTATTATGAGAGAGAAGGGTATGCTAGAACTTAAGTAAAATTTATGTTCATTTTCATTCACATTCCATATTTTGTTTTCTATAGCCTTTTACTTTGTTTCTTGATATCAAGGGAAGTTCGTAAAGTAACATAGGATGATGAAGTAAGTTTAAAATTTTGCTTATGTTTAGAGAGGCATTGTGTTTATCTGTACATGCTTGTTAGGTTAGAATTTCCACACCTTGTATGGGTGATAATCGCTAACATGACATGCAAGTAAGAGACTTGAAGCAACATATTAATTTGTATTGCTCGACCTAAGCTGTGCTTTTCTTTATTTCTTTGTTTATTTGACTATTCTATATACAGTCTCAAATATGTTTGGGATATTTTTTGAACTTTCGTTGGTCCAAGCCTTCATAGAGGCTTGTAAAACATGGTTAGAACATAAAGATTTTGTGGAATCTTTTCAGTTTAATAAATTTAAAGAATATTATTGGGCTCTTGCATTTTCCTGGTATTTTCTCTCTCTTAACTCTTCTAAACAATTTATTTTTCGATTTATTTACTCATTTGGTATCTATAGTTTTTATTTCGGTGCTATTTTCTTTATGTCACTTTAGTTCATGTATGTGTATTGAGCATTTTATTTCAAACAATTAAAGCAAATTTTAAAAGTGTAAATATATCAGAATAAGAATATCTCATGATTGCTTGCAGCTGTAATTTGTTTTCGTTTTTGTTTATTTATAATACTTGTATCCCTCTTTACCTGTTTTATTTCTGTTATTACTTCCTAGGTTTAATTAGGCACTGCAATTTTAACATAAAAAAATCTTATACTGATAGGGATCTCAAATTATTGAAAATTGAAAGCATTAAGAATTTATTTCACATACTTACGAGGCTTAAAAATTAAGGGTATTATTCTCACCTCTTCTCGCCTAGCCTCATGGGAGGTTAGGTTTGATGATCTCGAGAAGTTCATTTTCAAGATCAACATATTTAGGTGGCCAAACTGGAGAGAACATCCTCTAAATTAACATCATTTCATGTTGGTATGCTGGTATCTTTTTGATGTTTTAGATTGTCGGATAACATTATTTATTGTTGATTTCATGACAAAAATTTATTTATCCCATCCTAAGATTAATTGATAATTTTTACATCAAGCTGATATTGCTAACCATCTCATATAGATACTATTGTTTCTTTGTCTTTATAGACTGATAACATAACAGAGCTACAGAGACTTGCTCGAGTCTTAGCTCAAGATTGGAAGGAAATATTGTTGTATGTGCAACACTTTGACTGAGCCTTTTTTTAATCCCTTTATGACCCTACCAACTACCCACCAACTTGGAATTTCAGTGTAGCTTCCTGACCAAACAAACCTAACCTCTTTTCTATTTAATCATATCCTTGAGACCGTTGGATCACACAAGTAGCTTGAAAGGTCTTGGAACACTATCTTCCAAGACCTTGAAATCCAAGAGTGTAGAGATATTTCCAAGAGTAAATTGTGCAACCACCCTACCCATCCTTAACCTATTACATGTCCTCACCCCCATTCTACTCATGAAGAATCCAAGGACTATATCTTGTACTCAAATCTTTATATAAAGTTAGAATTTGAAAAAGGATTCTGCCGAACCTTCATAAGAAGATCAATAATTCATTTTCTGATCCTGAAGCTAAATACACCACCCCCCCTTGTTTCCCACCACCAACAATGAATACCATGACTTTGGGTTGTAGTTCAAGTCAATACTCCACCTCTCAATTGATTGGGAGCATGTACAACCACGTCACCCCAATGCATTCAACTACCAATCTATGGAAATCAATCTATACATATGGATTGCTTGAGTTTGAATAAGATGTTAATGCCACTCCATAGCATGTGCCTTCTCCATTTAACCTAGCCTCAAAAACTGCTCCCCTTCCAAATTTTAAAAAACACTCATTACCGAAATTCTTAGGTAACATGATTATCTCTATTAATGAGCACTTGAATGCATTTAAAATGCATGTTATAACATCAACACCAATGATAATGACACTTGTATGCACCTTTTTGTCAATTCACTCAAAGGAAGGGTGGATGTCGACTTCTTTCACCTTCCTCCTAAGGATTTTTCTACATGGGTTAAACTATATTACTAGTTCAAATCAACGTATGGGAAACCCTAAATCCAAACTAATCTACTTAAGAGATACAATGATTTGACCTTTAACTAGGGGGAACCATAAAGTCCTTAAATATACACTTCATAAATATTTATAATCATATTCCTAATGGTATTGGGCCCCATAATCAGGATACCCTTATTCACTATTACAACACTTTTCCACCCTCTTATCATCATTGATTAGAAGAAAAGAATTTCAATAACTTGGGTTTATTGTCCATGATATTTTGGATTTTTCCACAGGGGCTTCACTAGAAGGCAATATAATATCACGTCCATTCATATTGGGGTATCAACGTATGGGAAACCCTAAATCCAAACTAATCTACTTAAGAGATACAATGATTTGACCTTTAACTAGGGGGAACCATAAAGTCCTTAAATATACACTTCATAAATATTTATAATCATATTCCTAATGGTATTGGGCCCCATAATCAGGATACCCTTATTCACTATTACAACACTTTTCCACCCTCTTATCATCATTGATTAGAAGAAAAGAATTTCAATAACTTGGGTTTATTGTCCATGATATTTTGGATTTTTCCACAGGGGCTTCACTAGAAGGCAATATAATATCACGTCCATTCATATTGGGGTATTAAATAATCATGAAAACATAAAAATTATATTGCTTATATATTAAGGGGCAAAGGGTTTTTTTATTTAATGTAACAATATAAAAATACTTTGTGGTCTTTTTTTATATAGGTGGGATGACAAATATCCACCAAATGGAGATGGAGGGATCACGGTTGGATGCGAAATCGGGTTGAGGCAAGGCTTGAGCTTACCAGTACATGGGGAAATCGCGTCTTGAGGCATGCTTGAGGCCAGGGTTCGTGGTGAAGAGGGTTTCCAGTCGATCATAGTCGAGAGATAGTGGTCATTGACAGCCAGTTGTTACCAATAGCACTCGACCAGTTGTTACCAATAGTCTTGGGAGGCTCTAAGCCTCCAGGGCCTATTATAGGCCATCGATAGGCCTTGGGGGCTTGAATACCCAACCACTCGTTTCTATTACAGGCCTTGGGAGGTTTATTCAACCTCCTAGAGCTTGTTAAAGGCCATGGGGGCTTGGATACCTAGCCCACAACAAGCTTAGTCAGCGATTGGGGAACTGCAACATGCAATCTAAATGTTGTACTATGTGCATTGGCTCTAGTGACATACAAGAAGTGATCTCCTATCTCTTCATTAGACCATTAGATGTTGCAAATCATAATGATATGTGGTTGAGTAATTACATTGTGGGTGAAGTAATGTGCATCCACAATATATATCGAAAGAAGCAAAGTGCATTGTAGAATGCATGTGGGGTCATAAGAGGGGTATCATATCAATATTCTAGGTAGAAATATAAAGGGGTATAAAAAATGTTAATAAAAAAATTGATACATACAATATCTAGTGAAAATAGGGTTTTTTTTAAAATTGGGAAGGCATATTGGGAGGGGGTTAAAAAAACAATTTTGGAAGGTATTTTCCAATATTTAGTGAAACTAGGGGTATTGTTTCATATGCCATGAATGAATGTGCTATGATAGCAGTTTATTAAGTGAAGCCCCCGTGGATTTTTCACTGCGTTAAGAATTTGAAATGGACGTTTCGAGAGGAAACGATGTTCATCTTCAGGGAGGTAGAACCAACGAGCATTTTAAGAAGAAATAATCATGAGGAATTATGTCCAGATGCAAAGACAAGTGGGATTGGTTCTTCCTCCCTGAATATGAGTAGTGTTTCTGCTCAAAACATCGATTTCAAATTCTTAACGCAGTGAAAAATCCAAAAGATCATGGGAAATTCTGATAGCTGCGAAAGCCTCTTCATCTTAACCTGATTTTAGCCTTGCAAACCTTCCTAGAGTATGAGGAGCATATTCTAAGGATTGGGTTTCCTCCTGAGGACCCGAATAAGTAAGAAGATATGTCATCTATATTGCAGTTGATTCAAGAAACAAACAAAGAAATACTTTCTTTTGAAAGTAATATTATTGCCTCACCTAGTCCCAAATCTTTAATGCAAGCCTCTCCTTAGGCCTAACCTCCCAACTTTCAATCCAGGGTGATCCCTTCTCGTTCCCGGTGTAATTGATGTGAATACCATCTCGTTGAAAACACTTTTCAAATTAGAAAAAAATGTGAGGGAAAGGATATTTGGCAAAAGACCAAACATGACCATAGCTACCCAATATTGGGTTAATAAAAATGATGTAATGGTGTAGCAGATATGAACCTCAAATGACAATGCCTACACGTGACTTATCAAGATCAACTAGCCCCGAATGTGGGTGAGGTCAGATAGGGGCGCAACGTGGCAGGTTGGACGCATGTAGGGTTCGAGTTGACATGTGCTGTGAGTGAGGTTTTATGAGGGAAGGTGGTATGGAGGGTAGCCTGGTGTGCTTGTGTGTGCAAGCGATATCCCCAGTTGTTAAGGGTACAGAAATGGTGTAGATTGCTATGAATGCCAAAGAAGGTGGTACAAGGATTGGGAGGCTGCTGACGAGCCTAATTATGGAAATTGGTTTGGCGAGTTCTAGATTTTTGGGTCTGGATGGGAAGGTCTTTTCCTCCTTAATGGGAGTTTCCTCCTATGTATCTTCTGTGTCCTTTGTCCTGTGCGGGTTTTTTTTAATTGTTGAAGGGGGCTCCATTGGGCCTGCAAGTGGTCGTGTTATTTTCTCGTGTTGTATTAAGGAGGATCGTGGTGAGCTCTGTGCGTTCGTCGTCATTGGTATGGAACCGGTTGGGACCTTAGGGAGTCCGGAGAATCGACGGACGTGCTGGGAAATTCACAAAGAAACTAGGGATACACATGAGGCATGGTATTATCGCACATCCATCCCCCCATCCATCAAAGCAGATCTGGAAGTTATGGAAGTCAGATTCTGGAGCGAGGTTTTGGAGAACGCCCCATCGCTGGTTTCTATGGTATTGGATATATGGATACAGGACCTGGGCTCCTCATGGGCTCAACATGGCTTGTAAGAAAATACGGTCACGTTATACTGGGTTATTAAAGGTGTCCTGACCCGCCTCTTGCTGGAAAGAGAGGAGAAAAAGGGGGGTGATCAAATTCCTTTGGCCTTCTAGAAAGAGATGTACATTGACACTCATCTCCTACATATGAAGATTGGCGTGGTGGGGAAAGAGCTTGGCATCCACTATATCCCATAGATGGGTGTGTTTGCTTTTGCGCACACAGATGAGCCGGAGGAAAGCGGGAAGGTAGATGGTGGCTAGGGTGGCAATGGTGAGGTTTATCCTCTCACAAAGGAGAATCTTCTGTAACGACCTTTTGGATGGATTTCATTTTGGTAGGTCCATTTTCATGGTTAATGCTTGTTGTGTTTAGTATTGACTGCTTAGGTGCAAGTTAGTTCTCTTGTTGGACTGGGGGGTTTATGACTGGTTTACTAGTAATGTTGCATATAATTATGATCCATCTCTTATTCTATGTTTTGTTTTGGTAGATCTTTGGGCTATGTTGAATGTTTGGTGGCATGTATGCCATGTTTTCTCCTTCGAGGGAGGGTCCCTAGGGGATATTTTTGTTATCTTCTCAGACTATACTACTGATGTTTCAGATTGGTAGAAAGGAAGCTGGAAGGTCCACTTCTATAATTTTTTGTATAGTATGTTAATATAAATAATGATTATTTAAAAAAAACTTAGGAAAAATATCCCTTGAAAGTTTTGAAGAGATGAGGCATGGAAGCAACTCGAGGGATTATAGCAATTTGAGAATTGAATGATGATCAATAAATTTGAATGTTGTTACTACAAGATATATATTTTGGAATTTTTATGTGTGAAAACCAAAAATTTTGTTTAATGTGGACATATCGCCCCAATTGGATGAAGATAAGTAATCAATAATTGTAACAAAGTCAAAATGACATTTTTATTATTGATGACCTTTATGTTGTCAGATATTTTGGATTCTTATTCGTATATAATAAAATGGGTTTCTTCTTGTATTGGATTGTCTAATGTCGCAAATATTACAATATTGATTAAATATATGAATGATTTACATTGTGACTATGAACAAAAGTGTTATTAAAACACTTATCAAAACACAATAGTTAAAATGTTTCAATCAATTAGACCCCATTCCTAAATGGAAGCAGTTATGGTCTGCTAAGATCTGGCCGAAAATAACCATCTTCATCTGGCTTACTCTGAAAAAACGTATCCTCACTGGGGAAAATTTAAAAAGAAGGGGTATCTTGGGCCCTCACCTGTGTGTCATGTGCAACCAAGCTGAAGAAACCATGTCGCACCTCCTTGACTCGTGCTCTTTTTCCTTGGAACTGTGGAACCATGGAGCAACCAGCTTTTGACGCTCGAACAGAAAGCGAAATGATCCAGTTTCTTCCATATCAGAATGGTCTGAGGACCCATTCCAGAGCCGGGTGGTGAACAGATTATGTCAAATTTTTCCATTTTTCCTTCTATGGTAGATATGGCTAGAACGAAACTCACGTATATTTCAGGATAAAGAAAAAGACGTGGGAAAAACATACGAGGCGATGAAGAATAAGATTTTGGAAACTCTTAAGCTTCAACACTGGGAGAACTCGGACTGGGAAACCATTGAGCCTGAGTCTAGAATTCTGCGGGAATGGGGCATATTGGGTCCTCTACCCTACTGTGGAAAATCCATTCGCTCCTCTCAGTCGTCGGTAAGCCCAACCACCTGGTCCCCTCCCCGTGAAGGTTTTTACAAAATGAACTTTGATGGGGCCTCTAAGGGTAACCCTGGTCCTGTGGGTTATGGTTTTGTCTTCCGTAGCCCTGATGGTACTATGGTGGGTTTCATGGTGGACTTCTTGGGTACGGAGATGAACAATGCTGCTGAGTTGGAAGGGTTGTTACAGGGTCTCAGGATGGCTTCCCAGAATGGCTGGACCCCTCTAATTGTGGAGGGAGACTCAAGAATCATTCTCCATATGGATAGTAAAATCCAATGTGGCAGATCTAGTGCCCTGGTGGCCTCGTCCTGGCGCCTTGAGAGCAAGTTGGCTGATCTTTCTATAGTTCTATCACAGGGTATGGTGCTAACCTTTTCACATGTCAAGCGTAGGGGTAAAAAATTGGCAGATGTGCTGGCAAACCTTGGAACTAGTGTTCACATGAAGATCAGTGCTAACTCGTGGGAGGCTTTACCAGACTTAGCGGTTCAGGATAGCTGCAAGGTTATCCAGGATGCTGACATTATGACCTTTCGTGCCACTCATGCGAGGTGACATCAGGCGGAGGAACCTTGGGTTGCGTAGCCATCATTCCCTTATATGGATCGTTCCAACCTTTAAAAAAGGGAGGTGGAAGTGTCTTTTCATCCTGCAAAATGGTTTGGGAGGCGTCCTTTCCAAAACCTTGAGAAATAATTCGGGCAGGGGATAATGGATCGAGATTTGAGAGAAGTTAGTGCTCTGAAGGGAGAACGTCACTATGGGTACTTCCCCCAACTAATTGATTGTACATGGTTAATTATGGAGGAAGGTGGCAAACGTGTCTATATGAAGGAGCAGGGCAACGCAAGGGCTCGTCATTTCCTTCCCTCTGCATGCATACAAGTGTTGTCTGTTTACTTAGTTATGGAGCCCGAATCTGTTAAGAGACTTGAGGATCAGGGGGTTTCCAATTTATGCCCGAATGTTGGAATGAATTATGGTCGCAATAAGAAACGACAACGGGAGGATCCTTCTGGTGAGATGGATGGTGGGGTTTCCCGGGCCTACTTAAATGCTCGTTGTGAAGCCAATGCTTTCTCTATGCATGTCCCGGAGGACGTCCAGAGGGATATCCGTGAATATGAATTTCAATGGTGGATGAGGCTAAGCAAGGAGACTCTCTTGGGGGAACGCAAACAACTGGAAAATTGGATTATGGACCCGGGAAACACTGCGGGTCGGCTTAGCCTGTATGAATGGACGGTGGCTCTTTACTGGATGATGAAAAACCTTGTGGGTTTTGCCATTCATGATCGTCAAGCTCTCAAAGATGATTCGGCTCCGCTTCTTCTGACGCAGCAGCTTCTTGAGGAATCTCACTCGATGAATTGGAAAATGGAATTCCTTCTTCACGCGATGGAATTCCGTCCTCCTCCGTGTCCCTCGTCCTCTGCTGATTCCGCCCATCCGGGGAATTCTCTTGAGGCTTTGTTCATCATTCACTGATGTTTGGTTTAGTGTCTGTTTTTTCCTTTCTGGTAGATAGTGCAAGTCGTAAATCTAAATGATTTTTGTTAACTCAGGGTTAGATGTTTTTCGAAATTATGCTGTATCCGGGCCTGTGAGCCCATGTAAGGTTGATTCTTGAACAATTGTCTCTTGGGTTAGCTGTGGGTATGTGGATTATCAGAGTCTATGGTTTAGACAGTTTAGGGGTAAAGAAAATTTTCATGAGACCTGGATGTGGTGGACTCAATCCTTCATGGTTGATTTTGTAAGTCTGGTCCCGCATGGAGTTTTTGGCTGTATATGCATGTGTTATGGGCAGGTTGCACCCATTGTAATTTCCTTTTGATATAATATAAAACTTCTTACTTGCAAAAAAAAAAAACACAATAGTTAAAATATTAAAATTAAAATTATAATATTTGTTTTTTTATGATTAATTCAAATGCTAAATATATGAATCATTTACCTCGATGTAATGAACATATGTGTAACCAACTCAATATACAAATACAATAAATAAAATATAAAAATAAATATTATTATAAAAAATATTTGATTCTCAAATGATTAATTGAAAATTTGTAAAAAAAAAACTATATTTGCAAATCCACACTAACCATTGCCTTTTATTCATTTCCATGAATTGATGCCTACTCAAATTTTAGCCACTAGTGCTCATTGACATAATAACACACCAATGCTCTATTAATATCATAGGCACCAGTGCTATTTTTGTAATATAAGCACAAATGGTTTTATTCCAAACTATATGCATTGATGCGTATTGGTATAATATACGCAATGATGCATATTGGTAGAGTATATGCCCCGGTTATATTTTAATACAAAAAAAGAAATAGATACAACATATGTACCGGTGCATTTAAATATAAAAATGCACTGGTGCAATTATGAATGATAAGCACACTGATGCTAGTATAATATAATATAAGCATGGGTATGTATCTATTAAAATATACACACCGATGTTTTTTAAATGATGGAACGCATTAGTGCATACTGTCAAACTAAATGCATCGGTGTTGTCACAACGTAATATATGCATTGATATGTCAACATTAAAATTTATGTAGTGGTGCATTGTAATGTCCCCATCTTGACCCTATTGCATTAATATTGTAAATGATGTAAATATTGTTATTTAGTCATGGTGAGGAGCTCAAGGCCAAGGCCCCGCCATTGATTTACCATTCTATTTATCGGCAATTAGAATAGATGCATATGGTTCTTGTGCTAGCGGTGCACAATGTAAAATTGGACATCATGTAAACATGCAATTTTTAATGAAAAAACCCACAACCAGCTATGCAATGCAACAAAGAGATGGGGGCATGATCTTTACAAGGAATAGGGGGGGGGGGGGGGAATAACCAAACCCTTGAGCCATGGTGTTAAGCCATTTCATTGAGGAAACCCATGAACTCTCAACTACCCATTTGGTCTCATGCACCCAATCATTTAATTCTTCCAATAATTGGTTGAGACAATTAATGCCTTGGGATGGGAGAGGTATGGCTATCAATTTTCGTGTATGGGCAAGACAGCAACCTGGGAAATCGAGTTTTGGTTTGCTGGGCAAGAAAACCCCCACGAAATTGGCCCAAAGCCATTCTTCACCCATGGCATTCATCCTCCCACGCAGTCTGAGCTTGTTGGGGTTTTATCCTTCACGTCTTTCACCATTTCCTGCATTATTCCATGCCTGCAAACTCATTTTTGGTTAGCTCAGTGGCTGGGAGAAGAGAGCCACGATTTTGGGGGTTATGGAGGTCGTTTTTGCCCACGAAATGCCCATGACCATTTCTCTGAAAACGTTTCTGCTCTCCTGGGGTTGATTTCCCATCTTCTCCTTTTCGTTTTTGGTTGCCCACGTTTTTTTGGAACTGGTAGAAACCCACTGTTGGGAACTTAACTGTATAGGAATTTTTCTCATGCCCAACACTTATGCTTTTGATGTTATATGCACCCATCTCTTAACAGCCTAAGAAACCCAATTACTGATTGGCTTGGCTGATTTTGATACACCTTGGGCTATGAGAGAGCCTGTTTTCCCCTTTTCCTTGTGGAGATCATGCCCAGCTCGGGGGTGGCAGTGGTGCTGAGAGATTGAGGAGCACACTGGCCTATGGTTGGGTGGAACGTTGCAGAAGCGTAGTTGGTTGCTCAGGGACTACTTGGTTTAAGATAAGTATTCTCATTTGATAATTTGATATTGTTTAATTGATGAATGACATGAAAATCTGGAATGTATGATGGATGTGTTAATTATGCACTTGATTTACTTCTGTTGTGTTTGCTTAGATTTGTACATCTGCATGCCTGTCTTTTATATATGTGGATGTTTTAGTTCAGTAAACATCGGGGCCAACTGGCCGGTTTTAGCACAATGATCCTCTCTATCATGCTGGTATGATAGGAGGGGACATTACATTTGGTATCAGAGCTGCTAGTTGCAGCATTGGGCCTTTATGGGACAAATCCAATTACAATCATATCTGAAAGAAAGAAAGTTTTCAAATTTTTTCCTAAGTCAGTTTGAAAAATTTGTTTTGAAAAATTCGTTTAAATCTGTTTCGGAGAGAATTCCCGAATGTCTTCCGAAACTGCGGAAACATTCGGCGAATTGCTCCGAAATTGCGGAAGCATTCCGCGAGTTTTTCCGCAACGCGGAAGAGTTTGGGAAGTTGCCCCGAAATTTATGGAAGGAATTCCCTTCCGAAATTTGCGGAAGGAATTCTCTTCCGAAATTTGCGGAAGGATTTCGCGAGTTGTCCCGCAACGCAGAAAAATTCGGCGAAATGCTCCGAAAAAGCAGAAAATTTTCCAAGTGTTTGGTGTCGAAAATTTCGGAAGGAATTCTCTTTCGAAATTGCGGAAGACTTCGGCGAATCGTTCCGCAACTGCGAAAGACTTCGGCGAATCGTTCCGCAATTTCGGAAGCTTTCCGCAAAACCGCCCGAAACCGGGGAAGCATTCCGCGCAACGGCGGAAGCATTCCACGAACGGCTTCGAAACGACGGAAGCCTTCACCAAATGGCTCCGCAATTGCGGGAGCATTCGCCGAATGGCTCCGCAACGGAATCCTTCGCCGAATGGCTCCGCAGTTGCGGGAGCATTCGCCGAATGGCTCCGCAGTTGTGGGAGCATTCAGCGAATCGCCCCGCCATTGCGGAAGCGTTCGCCGAACTGCTCCGCAATTGCGGAAGCGTTCGGCGAATTGCTCCATAATTGCGGAAGCGTTCGGAGAACCGGCCCGCGACGGCGGCGCCCGAAAAAAGTGACCAAAACTTGATTTTTGGATAGCAGGAGCATCCGAACTCAGAATGGAATGATTCCTGTGGGGCTCGGAGGCCATTGACGAAGGCCATGAAAGAACCAGTGACGACCCCAAGCCCATTACACTCCGATTTGATAGAAAATGGATAATAGTGACTTTTGAAGGACGGAGTCCCGAAGCTTGACGGAAGGTCGGTTTGAGCTGAAATTGATCAGGCACGGCCATGAAGCAGGCACGATGTTAAGTTCAGAATCTTGGAGCCAAAATCCAAAGGATGTGGAGTCGGGGTGAGCAAGAAGGCCAAAAAGCACTGTTCCGGGCCACTTTTTCGGGATTTCGAAAAGCTTGTGAGCAGTAAAAGTGACCCTAGATGTAGGAATCAAAATTTTTGCTGAACTAGACATTCCATATTCTCATTAAGATGGACAATTTTCGTTAGACGAAAATTTTCCAAAAATGCACCGTTTGGGAGATAGCCATTTTTGGCCCAAAATTTGGAATTTTGTAAAAATGTGAAAAGTGAGAAGTAGTAAAACCCAGAAATTCATGGAAGATGAATGGTGCATCGGAATTGAAATCCGTGAATTGCTGAGTGTTCCTTGTTATATGGAATAACTTCGCCCGATAGATAAGTTTTTGTGATTCCTCATATATTTTCTTCCGCAGGTGGCTAAAGTTGGCACTCGGGACCAAAATGCAACTGTGTAAAATGTGCAGAATTGGAGTGAAAGTTGTCATTTTTGAAAAGATGCAGTTCCCGCACCCGATGTCGGAATGGAGCATGAAGATAGGCATTGGAAATCTTGTCCAGCAGGGAACAATGATGCATGGCCAGAGTTTGAATGAGGTCTACATATATCATAGATATTTAGTGCAGAAGAGTGCCAGGGGCTGTTTTGACAAACACATTTTGTTGTCAATATGGGCAATTTCTACAATTGCATGATATGGAAGAGGAATTCCATGTTACGATGAGGGATCGAAAAGGGAAGAATTCCTTAAACCCCTGTTGTTATCATACTTACAATTATGAAATTGTCATATGGCATAAAAATGTTAAAAATGTAAGGGATTACATAGATGTATATGCACTAGATGGCATCTTAACAAACATTGCATAGTACATATGGAAATGCTTGTGCATAAATGGAATATTGCATATTGGTAGAATAATGGAGTCTGCATATGCAATGAACCACTAATGGAGAATATTGTGGTTGATAATCACTATTGATGTTGGTATTGGTTGTAGGACCAAAGATAACAAAGAGCATGGCTAAAGATGTGGATGATGATTGTTGCATACGACCAACAACCGTATGAGGAAGGGACGGTGCAACAAATCTATGATCATGAGGTTGGAAAAAGGACTGTGTAGCCTTGGTAAGAGGCCAACTGATCAGGTAACATCAAGTGATGTAAACGACAGCCATACAGGTAATGGTTATTGGTGCATAAATTGCAATGAATGAGGAAAGAGGATTTGGTAAGATTCCTTCAACTATGTTTGAATTATGTTGAAAGCATAGTACTCATAACTTAATGTAAGGTAGCATTGAGGAAATGTGCATTAAGATATTATGCACAATCTTGTGGTTATGCATTGAGGGAATACACATTAAAAGATTATGTGAGTGATGTAAATGTGCATGCATAGATATAGGTGCACATGATGAGATGCATTGTGAGAATGCATGAGTGTGATGTATGTTTCGTTGCAATTAGATAATAGATGGAATGGTGAACTATTATCAATCTTAAGATCAAGAGAATAATTGCATAAAATGATGAAATCGAACCATGCAACTCCAGTATGGTAATAATTCACGGGAAGTAGATGGTTTTGGTGATATTAAAATGCTTCCGTGACTGTGGCAGCATTGAAATTATTATATGCATAGAAACTTACAAAGCATTTGGCTGATTGAAGTTTCATATTTCAGGTAGATTGCTTTGGGCATGGAAAATATGGATAAGTCCATGATGAAGATTGGAATCTACCGTGAACAAGAGCCAAACAATATGAGGATAGCCTCATTGCTAGGCAAATCAATTTCTGTAGGAGACAGAATTGTAAAATTCATGTTGAATTTAATTATTAATGTTATTGATTGGTTATGAAACAATCATATTTGAAGCTTATTGCTAAATGTTGCTGACTGTTTGTCTATTTGATGAAGTGTGCCAGGATGACACGTTGCAGGAAGACCATGTGTGATGGCCTGCAGAAGCCAAACTAGATGGGAAGGATCCCATGCTTTGAAAATGGGTTACGGGTGAAACGCCATTGATAATGTCTCAGCCAAACCGCATGTCGGTAAACCATGAAAGTGAAATGGTAAAGCTATGCCCAGAAGGCATGTGAGACACATCTGCAAAATGAATGAGTATTCTGTGACCCTAGACAAGAACATTCATGTCTAATTTATTAGGGTTAATATGCAAAGCATGCTCTATCTTATTTATATCATTGCAGACTGCTTGAGTATGATTAGGGCCTACATGGCAAACATCGGAAAGGGGGTGCACACCTTTTCTGGTGCTGGGTCATGATAGGGTTTTCAATATTGACTACACCCTAAGGGAATGGACGCATTCCTGGTGTTTCAATACTTGGTAGTGAATGATATGGAATGTGGTTAAGAATTGAACAGCCATACTGATGAGCTTGCTTATCCTTCTTGTGTTGTCAGCCTACATAGATGCAGATTGATACTGCACATTAAAGGGCAAAGTGAAGAAGGGTACGCAAAGGGACTGTATGGGAATTGGAAACCTTTCTATGCTCACGTGAAATATTACCAGATGGGATGGACAGGCCCGAAGAGCTGTGTAATAAGAGAAAGTATCATCCTTGTGTGAGTAGGGGTCATGTTAACCTGCAGTCAAGAAAGTCACCTATAAATTTCCCAAAAGGAACCACCGATTTGCACAAGAGAAGGAGTGGCATCCTTTGTATAAACCAAGACTTGATGTGTGTGAAGGGTTACAGTGCAAGAGGTGTGGTGACATTGGTAGAGCCATGAAATCTCTATTGGGTCAGGAGTGGGAGGGCGGGCGTCGAGGAATGACTGAAAACCTTGAGATTCCTATTGGGTCAGCAGTGGGAGGGCGGGCGCCGAGGACTGACTGAAAACCCTGAGATTCCTATTGGGTCAGCAATGGGAGGGCGGGCGCCGAAGACTGATTGAAAACCCTGAGATACCTATGGCTCCATAGTAGAGCCTTGACCTATAATGGTCGGTAGTGCAGTTTCCTTCCATTGGTCGATGACCCAGACGAATGTGCTGGCTCGGCACTGGAGAGGGCCAACCAGGTATGGGACTGGTTGGGCACCACCAAATGCTTGGTAAATCCAGCCGATGGGGAGGCGTACTGGTTAAGAATTAACTATATCCAAGTCCATAGGCGATCCCAAGGCTTGCAAAGCAAAGCAGGATCCTGTGGACCAGAGGGGAAACGCACAATACAGATAAGTATTCGTTTTCATTTATGTCTTGTTTGGAATAATGAAGATTTCAGCTATAAGTCTTCTAACAGCTAAGCTGATACACTATTGTTTCTTTGTTGGAAACCTTGGTCATTGCAGGAAGGAAAGACCCTGAAAGACTATAAATTGCTGGTAAATCCAGAGAGCAAATGAGTGGGCGATATAAATTGCTGGTAAATCCAGAGAGTAAATGAGTGGGCGATATAAATTACTAAGAAATCCAGGGAGTAGCTGGTTGAACGCTATAAAGTTCTTGATAAGTCCAGAGAGTGACTAGTTGGGCATTAACCACTTGATGTTGTGGAGCAGCCGGCGTGCTGGCCGAACATTCCCTTAAACAATTGATAGAACTAGTCAGCGTACTGGCCTGGCATTGCCTGATCGAATGGTTGCGGAGTAGCCTGCGTGCTGGCCCAACATTCATTATTGTGTTCACGGGAAATCCAAGGCTCGTAAAGCAAAGAAGGATCCCGTGGAATAAAGTGAAGACATCCAATACAGATAAGTATTCAGTTACCTTGCAACTCTTGCTTATGAATATACATGTGTATATGATTTAATTATGATTTCTTAAATTCTTGTTTGGAGATAAAACCTATGAAAATGAACTAAACCTGTGAATTGATTCAATGTTTGACTGTAGGTATTGCTGGAAGCAAGGATTATGAAGGCATCCTAGAGATGCATGTGGACCTGTGACCGTCCTAAAGAGCTCAATATGAGCAGTAATGAAATATGGTGCTAGTGGATACAAGTGGTTCCTAGCAACCCAAGGTTCTGTAGGCAATAATGGGAAGGGTGCCCTAGCTGAAAATCCATATGCAGACCTTAGACACTAAGTGTCATAGCCAAGAAAGGAAAGTCAAAGTATTCACATTGAAGTGAAAGAGACTAAGGAGCATGAAACCACAGCGATGGTGTAGCTCCATAATAGAACAAGACTAAGAGGGAGAAACCCCTACTCTTCTCTTTCCTTTTGATTGATGCATTTATAAAACAAAAGATTGTTGAGTGCATATCATGGCTAAAAATAGATTGTGTTTAATTGCTTGAGATGAATTGTGAATGCTGAAATAGCAAATTTCCTATGAAAGGATGAACATGAATGAGTTCATGTGTATGTTGGGAAAACATGAAAGTATGGGAGTCCCATGAATAAAGCATGGACATTCCATGTCAATTGGGAAAATAATTAACTAATCTTAATGTTATGTTATGCTTGTCCTAACAAAGAATTCCCATGATGAATTTCACAGGTAAGAAAGTGAAACCATTGGCTGCAGCCGGCACAAGAAAGTGTTGCTAGTAAGCAAGGTGTGTTCAGTTGTGCCCATTGACCATGGCAGCAGACCGAGGGCTAATAGAGTTGGCTGAAAGTCTTCTTTAAACAATTGCCAGGACCCAAGAGAATCTTGGGGAGATGCTCAAGCTGTAGAGGCAAAAGGATGAGATAAACCATGAGGCTTTGCAGGACTCTATTCGTCTGCAAAAAGAGGTAAAAGGCATTATGGGAGCAATCAGCAAGGGAAAGGAAAGTGGGTCAATGAAGAAGCATTCATCCAATCGTCCGATTAAGAAACGTCCCAAGTGGGAAGAGTCAAAGGAAATGGACCGGGAAAGGGTAAAGCCGCCAATGAAATGTTGGGGATGTGGAGGAAATAATTGCCTCCGTGACTGCCCAACAAGAGAATATCAAGGGGGTAGCAACCGTAAATTCCCCAGGTTCGTGGACCAGTTGGAAGGAAAAGAAAAGGAAGGAATTGTTTTGGAACGATGTCCTCATGCAGAGCTAGAAGGTCCCAGCCAACAAGAGCAAGTCGTAAAGACCAAAGGGCTTAGTCCTGAAAAACCCAAGTAGAGGGTGAAATGCAGGACAAACCTACCACATTTTGTGAATTTTGGACATATGCAAAGTGGGTATTTATTTTCAAAGTGTTGGAACACCGAGGATGGTGTTATTCCAAGGGGAGGGGAATGTAATGTCCCCATCTTGACCCTATTGCATTAATATTGTAAATGATGTAAATATTGTTATTTAGTCATGGTGAGGAGCTCAAGGCCAAGGCCCCGCCATTGATTTACCGTTCTATGTATCGACAATTAGAATATATGCATATGGTTCTTGTGCTAGCGGTGCACAATGTAAAATCGAACATCATGTAAACATGCAATTTTTAATGAAAAAACCCACAACCAGCTATGCAATGCAACAAAGAGATGGGGGCATGATCTTTACAAGGAATAGGGGGGGGGGGAATAACCAAACCCTTGAGCCATGGTGTTAAGCCATTTCATTGAGGAAACCCATGAACTCTCAACTACCCATTTGGTCTCATGCACCCAATAATTTAATTCTTCCAATAATTGGTTGAGACAATTAATGCCTTGGGATGGGAGAGGTATGGCTGTCAATTTTCGTGTATGGGAAAGACAGCAACCTGGGAAATCGAGTTTTGGTTTTCTGGGCAAGAAAACCCCCACGAAATTGGCCCAAAGCCATTCTTCACCCATGGCATTCATCCTCCCACGCAGTCTCAGCTTGTTGGGGTTTTATCCTTCACGTCTTTCACCATTTCCTGCATTATTCCATGCCTGCAAACTTGTTTTTGGTTAGCTCAGTGGCTGGGAGAAGAGAGCCACGATTTTTGGGGTTATGGAGGTCGTTTTTTCCTACGAAATGCCCATGGCCATTTCTCTGAAAAAGTTTCTGCTCTCCTGGGGTTGATTTCCCATCTTCTCCTTTTCGTTTTTGGTTGCCCATGTTTTTCTGGAACTGGTAGAAACCCACTGTTGGGAACTTAACTATATAGGCGTTTTTCTCATGCCCAACACTTATGCTTTTGATGTTATATGCACCCATCTCTTAACAGCCTAAGAAACCCAATTGCTGATTGGCTTGGCTGATTTTGATACACCTTGGGCTATGAGAGAGCCTGTTTTCCCCTTTTCCTTGTGGAGATCATGCCCAGCTCGGGGGTGGCAGTGGTGCTGAGAGATTGAGGAGCACACTGGCCTACGGTTGGGTGGAACATTGCAGAAGCGTAGTTGGTTGCTCAGGGACTACTTGGTTTAAGATAAGTATTCTCATTTGATAATTTGATATTGCTTAATTGATGAATGACATGAAAATCTGGAATGTATGATGGATGTGTGTTAATTCTGCACATGATTTACTTCTGTTGTGTTTGCTTAGATTTGTACATCTGCTTGCCTGTCTTTTATATATGTGGATGTTTTAGTTCAGTAAACATCGGGGCCAATTGGCCGGTTTTAGCACAATGATCCTCTCTATCATGCTGGTATGATAGGAGGGGACATTACATGCATTGACAATGAATGTAGGAATCGATGCATGTATATACAACACGTTCGCGTTGTTACAATATTATATTAGCACCATTGTATCTACTTTAAAATATATGCACCAATGCATTTGGTTTATAAAAAGCACATTGGTGCAAATGATATAACTAAAAAGCATCGGTTAAAAAAAAATCTGCTACAACCTCCAACCACCCAGATTTTAGTTATAGTGAATATCCATTATAACGTCCACAAAAATATCTGCTGCAAAAATGGAAGTTGTAGTGGAGTTTTTTTTGACAATTTTTGCCAATCTTGTAACACTAAAAACCTCTGCTATAGGGTGTTTTCCTTATAGTGCACCTAATTGGATTAACCATACACCATGATCTACTTATGTACCTATAGATTCCAAGTAAACATCACCTGCTTCATTTATAGAGAGCTTCATTTATATGGAAGGGGCATCATCAGATCCCTTTCCTTTATCAACATTCTTAGGTCTGGAATTTTTCTTATAATGCCAACTTTACCACATTTCCATCATTTCTTTTCAAATTGTCTTGGAGATTTAAATCTACTTCTAGACTTAGAATTGCCCCTAGAAAACCTATTTTTACTCTCCTAGGAATGACATCTCAAAGATAAACAACCTTGGTCACACACTCCATGGATTTTCTCTTCATTTCCTTTGATAACAAGGATGCAACTACATCCCCAAACTTTAATGTGGATTGTGTGGCACTACCAATTGTTACAACTAGATTATCCAAAGAGTTTGGCAAAGAATACAACAAGGTAATACACTTATCTTGTTCCTCCATTTAGATTATCTACCCGAGTGGCACCATACTCCATCCTAATTAGATGAAATAAATTCTTTCAAAGAAATAACTTATAGACCCGGGGTTTTGATTGATTCAAATTTCCCAAAGTATTCCACAACTCCCTTGCACTATCTTCTACAGAGACGCTCAATAACACCAAAATTTGAGAGGCAGAGTTGAATCCCACTTCTTTCTTTTCTCTATAGATTTCCCCAATCTTCTTTCCACATACTAGTGGGATTTACTTGGCTCCACAATAATCCATTGATATCTTTCTACAAGAAGATATTCCATTTTCAACTGTCGCAAATTGAAGCTCTATCCATTAAAATTTTCGATTTCTATTCTTTAACTAATTACCATTTTCCTTGCACAAGATTCACTATACAAAGCTCCCACTCCAACACAGGTTTATCCCAAACCCAAGATACCCTTTATGTTCATATGATGAGATAAATTGTAGCAACAAAAGCAACCCATTGATGCCAATAACATGTCTCTAATAATAGATGAATATTTTTATGAACCTGTGTAATGAAAAACTATACCAAACAAAATAAAAACACAATAATTAACAATGTCTTACACACACATTACACGAAGATTTACCCTGGAAACCCAAAACTGGGAAAACTAGCATTCCTGAGAGTTTTTCCACTCTCTATCTCATTGTATTATATTTTATGTTTACAATACAATATAATAGCATAAAAAACCCTAACCCATTAACTTGGATTAGATTACAACCTCAATTCCTTAATCAAAATTAGTTAACAATGGGTCATAAAAACCATGGGTCGAAAACAACACAACACAGACCAAAAACATACCCAAACTATTTATTTTGGGGGTGTTGTCCCCCCCAGATCCTCTAGTAGGGAAGATCCCCTAGTAGGGTGTGATAATCCTCCCCCTTGTACACCCCTAGGAAGGGGTGCTATCATCCCCTGTGGACCCTCCTTTCTTTGGGAAACTATAAAGAGTACAACACATGCCCAACAATATGCTCATTTTTGTGCCCTACAACACCCTTTCAAGGAAGTAGCTCAAGCATTCATGGATGATATATTCAAACTCCATGGTATGACATAGTCTATTGTCACAGAGCATGACCCCACCTTCACTAGAAATTTCCGACAATAATTGTTTTGGCTCCAAGGCACTCAACTAAATATCAACACCACCTATCACTCCCAAAATGATGGTCAAACTGAAGTTGTAAAAAAGTGCATGGAAGCATATTTGTGGTTCTTTACTTCAAAGTAACAATCCCAATGGGATAATTGGTTAAAATTAGTATAATGGTGGCATAATACAACTTATCATATTTCCACTCGAATGACTCCCCCCTTAGTACTTTCATACTTACAAGGCATGTCTAAGTTACAGGAGGTTGACAAAAGATTGACATCTTGATATGACATTCTTCATACTCTCATGGATAATTTGGTAATGGCCCCGAATAGGATGAAGCAACAAGTTGATCAACATGGTTCATAACACCATTTTGCAAAAGGGGATAAAGTATTTCTTCACCTACATTCCTATAAGCAAAACTCACTTAAGGTGAACCACCACCAGAAGCTTGATTAAAAGTTTTATGGGCCCTGTAAGGTCCTCAAATGTGTGGGCCCTATGTCTTACAAATTGGAGTTATATAGCCACTCTAAGATTCATCCCATCTTTCATGTCTCGTACTTAAAGAAAGTGGTCAACCCTCACTATCATATTTAAACTAGCCTTATAGAATTGGATGAAGAGGGTTCCATTTGGTTGTAGCCTTAGGCTATCATCGACAAATAGAAACATCGTCTTTACCATTGCAACATCCAAGGGATCCTAGTACAATGGAAATATATGCATCCTAAGGATTCTACATGGGAACGAACATAGACACTTCAACAATTTCCACATATCCAACCTCAAGGACAATGTTCTTTTTTAGGGGGGAGGGTATGTTAGGTCCCTACCATAACCCTCTTAAATAGATAGGTTGTTATGTATAGAGTCCATCTATATAGTGTGAAATCAATATTTGTAAGAAGACTTACTAGAAGGTTCTACCTATTAGAAAGTCCCTTCATTAAGAAGGCTTAATAGAAGGTTCTGTCTTCTAGAAAGTTCCTTCACTAGAAACTATATAAAGGAGTAGAAGAATTGTGATAAGATGTCTTATGAAGTATATTGTAATTGGAGGTCTGCACATATAGGGGTTGTCATATTCAAGATCTAAGTGAACATTGTTTTCGGGTGTTCCCATGAATATGGGTAACACTTTTTGGCCAAAAGTGATGTTGAAAACTCAATTCTTTATTCATTTATTAAATCAAAGCCCTCAAAACTCATGTATGCCTTGTGAATTCCAATCTGCAACAAAAAAATAACTTGTAGGGAATTATGTTGTCTTTCCATCTATATTAAAAAATATGATTTAATATGCCAAAATTACATTTATTGATAGGTTTGTTCTTGTAAATTTCAGGAAAAGTTAACAAGTGGCTTGTGTGCACGTAAAATAATTTAGTGATAAATTCATAATTTTTGAAAAAAAAATGAACATAATCTACACAAAATGCATTGGGGCGCACATATTTTTTTTTAATTTATGTTGGAAAATTATATTTCTTATTAATTTTTGAAATTGACCATTGAAAATTTTAATCACATTTCATACACGTGTGTTCACGTAAATCCAAGGATGCATTGATCCGAGGCGTATATATTTTTTATTTTTTTGGGTTGTGTACTTTTTATGTTGATGATTTTTCTTTGCGTTGATTTGAAGTTGTGGACATGGTTTTGTAAGTGTAAGTTTGGAAAGAAAATAAAAAATTATCATATCAACTCAAAAACTATAAATTATATGCTAATGTATAGACAATTTGTTGATGAATCCATCGGTATGAAGTATGCCACTTGAGGTGCATTATAGGGAAGGGTGCAGGCCTGACAAAGAGGCCAATAAAATCAAATTTGTAGAAAAATGGGGCAGCTTTCAGCCCCCTTTTCTACAAATTTAATTTTATTGGCCTCTTTGTGAGGCCTGGACCCTTCCCTGTGATGCACATTAGGTGGCATATTTCATAGCTCGATCGAGGGTTTTAAGTCCCTCGATTGAGGTTTTGAGGGAATTTTTTAAATACCTTGATCGAGGGTTTATGTATGGTTAAGCCAAAAGCTTGATCGAGCTTTTAAAAACCTTGATTGAGCTTTTTAATAATTAAAAACTTAATAAAAAAATTGAACTTTATATGGAAAAATAACTATAACTCAAATACCTAATGGAGCTAATAGCTCAATTGAGTTATTGAAATTTATAGATATTTTTTTTCATAGAAAATAACAAACTAATAAATAAATAAAAATCATTTTACTTTTATGGCAATTTATATTATGCTCTATGCTAAAAAACTATTTACCGAGCTAATAACTTGTAACTTACAAAACAATAAAAAATGATTTTTTTATCGAGCTAACAATTTGTTTTATAGTAAAAAAATAATTTGGACATAGAAACAAATAATAAATATAATTCATGACATCAAATACCATGGGAAAATTTGCCATAGGTTACCAAAACCATGGGCTATATGGTAAATTTTCCAATGGTATTTGATGTGATGAATTATATTTATGATTTATTTTCTATGTCCCAAAATTTAAATATTAATATCCCCACCCAATATGTGTTAATAGAGTAAATAAAATAAGAATAAAAATATAAGTATTAAAAAAAAATAGTAATTAGCAAAATAACATTTTTTACCATAACTTATAAACTTTTATGTTGACAAAATAAAAATAAAAAAATAAACAAAAAAGTTTTTTAATATAAATTTTATATTTTTATGTTGAAAAAACCCTCAATCGAGATTTTGAAAATTCCTGTCTTGCCAAAAATGCGAGCTCGATCAAGGCTTATTTAAACCCTCCATAGAGCTTTCAAAAGCTCGATCGATGGCTTAAATAAACCTTGATAAAGCTCATGTTTTAGACAATCTACGCTCACGTCTTGCCAAAAAGTGTTACCCATCTTCATGGGAACATCCTTTCATTAATACATGTATTACTATTGTGATATTTGGTTATCTACAATTGTCTACTGTTGTGGTAATCATGTCCTTTTCATTCTAAAATCTTTCTTTATTATGTTATGTTTTCTCTACACTTTTGTTTTTCTAATAAGAAACATAACAAGATCCCATAAGATAGTGAGTACTCCCAAGAAACTTGTTACTGCAATGGCTATGGATTCACACTCCTTCCAACATTTGTCTAAGATCCTAGTCATGATTTCCTTGTGACACTTAGTTTCTTGTATAATTACAATGGAGGTATTTTCCTTTAGAATTTTGTTTCTAATTGTTCTTTGCCTTCCTTTATTGTTTATACCCATGATATTCCATGATATTAATTTCATCTAAAATATTAAATTGTGGGAGGATTAAGAAGGTATTTGTCTCATAGGAAGGCAATGTGTCTTGACTCCCTTAATTGGGTCCCTTCTTCTTGAATTTTTTGTTTTCTGTTTTTTCTACCCCTCTATTTCTCTTTGGATCCTACTTTCTTAGGAGGATTTAAGGGAGTAGTTCTCATGCCTAAGCATGAGGATTTACCTAAAGGTGGATGAATAAACTTATTTTTGGTCATAATGAGTTCCGTTTGAATCAACTGTAGTTCATAATACTATGAGATATCCATTAGGTATGTTTTTATCCATAAATTTCAATAAGATCTGAAAGATCTACCTTAGTCATTATCATGTCTCCATTGTGATCTATTGCATCTTCCTCTAATACTGAGTGTTCACAACCCTCTAAGGCCATTTCTAGGTACTCTATTTCAGTGATTCCCTTGTTCTTGGTTGTCTCTTCATTATTTTTTTCCTCGTGAGATTCATCCTTGTTCCTTTTTTTATCCTCTTGTTATGAAGATGATGGATCTTTGTGGATTTGAGTCTCCTCCATGGTACTTAGCTCTTGGAAGCTGTTATTAGTAAGAGGATTTGAGGAAGTGGTCTCAGAGATCTATCTTTTACTATTTTCCCTTTTTTTGGACCTTGACAAAGTCTTCCTTGTTCCTGTTGTCTTCTTGCTTCTTGATAGCTTTAGTAGGATTTAGGGGGTAGTCTCTAAAGAGATGGCCATGCTCATGAAATTTTATTCATTTGAAAGGAATATGGTCATAATCAAGAATTTGGTTCTATTCATTGTCCTAAAAACTTATACCAATGGAATTTGGAAGATCCCTAGAAACATCCATGTAAACCCATATTCTAGTGTAGTTTATGTACTTACCGATTCTGGTGATCTATAAGGTTTTGACAAAGATACCTAGACTATTCCCTATACCTACAAGGGCTTGTTATTCCCATAACTCTTGTTGGAGGGAATACTTTCAAATATAGGCTGGAGTTGCTAGGAAATCATCCTTTTTGGGAGTAAATCCTTTTGTCTAGAATCAAAGGTGAAGGCTGACTGAGATGAATAAATGTGGACTGTTATCAAATACCTTGTCTCTGTCTTTGATGTTGGTAAATATTTCTATAAAAATTCCTTTGGAGCCTAACTTGATATCCACTTATCCTTTGGGTTTCTATCTCAAATTGATCCACTAGGTTAGAACCTTCTCAAAGGGTCAAAAGCCCATATATTTTCCAATGACTATGTGATCTTTCATGAATTAGATATACCCTCCTACATTGTATGAAGTAACATTGTACATGGGGGTTAATATCAACTTAGCTAAGCATCCTCCCCACTCTAGAATTGGGTTGCAAACTAGCTTTGATCCCCTCCGTGCATTGGAGGGTGTTGGGCCCGCCTACCATAATAGGAGAGCCACCAATGTGTTCAATTTGTTCTTTCCCTCTAGGAACAGTTGTTGTATCCTCTACTGTAGCCTTTCATTTTCCCCTATCTACATTGGAATGGATAAAACACTTGATACCACATCCTTGAAGGAGATCCTTGATTGTTGAATGCCGATTATTTCCCCGATCTATCCTATGCCCCAATCCTCCATCTATTTGTGATTGAGGAACCTCCACATTGCAATATATTGCTAAATCCTAGTCTCCTGGATCAGAGTTAATTCTCCTATTATGTAACATCGTTTTTCATAATCTTTGTTTTTTCTCCCATGCATAGAGTAAACACTTTTTTTTTTGTAAGTAAGAATTCTATTATTTAAATATAAACATGAGAATTACAATTTCCAGATGTCTTCATGTTTCTCCAACCCTTCTGATTGACACTTCCTACAACCATACCTACTGCATTCAGTCAACAAAAATACCCCTCCCCTAAAGGGAAAACATGGATTTTATATAGTCTTTTCCTTGTCCAAAACAACCAAAATTTCTACTACTCCTATCAATTCAACACACATTACTGAAATGACTATAGATAAAAAAGTAGAACAATACATCATTTTCAAACTAAACAACATGTTATGGGACCTGGTTGCCAAACGACTTTCTGAATCTTCCTGCGATCCAATCGCTAGCATCACTTGGTCATGGAAAGGAAAGGAATCCCCAACTTTTTAGCAACCATATCTATCTTCATCTGCATGAGCCTGTGATCCGAATTTGATGAGCATAACTAAATGAATACAGATTATTATCAGATGCTTAACAAAAAATAACAGAGATACAGTAAAATTGGTTTTCTATTCAATAAGGAAATAAGCTAAAACTGTAAAATGTAGCAGAAAACAAGCTTGCTGGAATGGTGGCGGCTTATCTCTGAGAAGAGATGTGATGGCTGCGCTCATTTCGCAAGAAGATGGTTACAATGATGCTCTCAAGGCCTTTTACAATAAACAGGAATGTCAAAAACCCTAGACATTCAAAAACCTAACCCTAGGAGATGAAGCGCCAAAAGTCATGTGGGCCCCGTTTGGGTAAGTTAGTACATCAACTTCCCGGGGTCGTAACTTTTGCATACCATCTCCGTTTGGGGTGCTCGGTATCCCATTGGAAAGGTCTATCCGAGATTTACAACTTTCGACTAGGCCACCCCCCAAATAGCCCAAAAAGGTCGTTTAGGGCCTCAAAATGGCCCCGGAAGTTCAGGACCCGAAAAACTGCTAAAAATAGTACATTACTAAAATTGCCAGAAAACTATTTTGAGCTAGTTGGAAAGGTGGGTGGCCACCAATATCCACCTGTATCAATCCTCCCTCCTTAGAAAGCAATGGTCTCCATTGTGTTGAGTTCCCCCATCAGATGAGGAAATTTCTGCTGAATTTGGCCCCGGGTGAGCCACTTGCCTTGGTGCAGGAGTTGCCCTGCTTTGAAAACTCGATAAAGATGGATCCTTTGATGTCGAGTGCTCTTGATCTGTGTGTCTGCAATATGATCACTAGATTCTTGTTGTAGGAAGTCAGGGTTGATCTCTGTTGGTGTCAACTTCTCTTCTATCTCGGAGGCGTCTAATAATGGTGGGAAATATGGTCGAAGGAGAGCCACGTTGAGGACTGGATGCAGACCAAGGAAGGGGGGAATGTTGAGCTCAAAATCATTGTCACCCACCGCCTTGGTGATGGTGTACGGCCCATAACGGAGTGGGAAAAGCTTTCGATGGGGCCCTGTAAGGATTTCTTTCTGCAAATGCAACCAAACTTTGTCGCCCACCTGAAACTTATGTGGCACCCGATGTTGATCATGGCGCTGCTTGTACTTGGAAATAGACTTCTGTAGAATATCCTGAACTTATTAGCGGATATTCTAGATCCGTTCAATGAACCAGGCGGCTTTGTCAGCTTCTGGGGACAAGTCGGCCGAGGTGGTTGCAAGGGGAAGTGCAACATCCATGGGGCGCAATGGTTGGAATCCCAACCCCACTTGAAAGGGGATGTGGCCAGTTGAGCTATGCAGGGCTTGGTTGTAGCTATGTTGGACATAGGGAAGAATCTCATCCCATGTGCGGGGGTGTGTTGAATTGTACATGCACATGATATGTACGACCATCCGGTTGACAACCTCGGTTTGGCCATCGGTCTGGGGGTGGAAGGCAGTGGATTTGGTGAGCTTGGTATCCAGCAGTGACTAGAGGCTCGACCAGAATGAGCTGAGGAACCAACTGTCACGGTCTGAGATAATGGTCTGTGGGGTCCCAAAATGTACCCATACTCATTCAAAGAAGAGCTTGGCAGTGGCTTCTGCTGTGATGTTCTTCTTGCAGGCGGCTAGAATCGACATTTTGGAAAAGCGATCAACAACCACAAAAACACAGTCGTTTCCCCTCTTGGTGGACGGGAGGCCCAACATGTAGTCCATTGAGATGGATTCCCATGGTCTGTCAGGAGTAGGTAGAGGGGTGTATAGGCCCTATTTCTTAGTGGGTGTACTTGCCGACATCCTGTCGAAGTTTTGGCCAGTAGAAATGTTTCTACAGCACTGCTACTGTCTTTTTGATGCCAAATTGTCTTGCCACCCGACTGTAGTGAGCTTCCCAAATCAGCTTCGCGCGCTCGCTTGATGGAACGTAGAGATGGCCCAGACGACACAACAACCCATCCTGAAGATGGAAATTAGCAACCACTGAGTTGGTGCCCAACATTTGATAAGTGGTGGAGAAGTCAGGGTCTGTCTCGTAGAGGTGGGGCCATCCGAAGGTCTCATGGCTGCAAGAGTCTAGCACCATGGTGAGTGCCGCGACTAGAGGTCGACTGAGGTAGCCAGCAACTCGGTTGGTACTCTTTGTTTTATATTTGATGTTGAGATGGAACTGCTGTAAATATGTTGACCACTTTTGATGGTGGTCATTCTGCAACTTTCCTTGGGTCTGCATGAATTGTAGTGGCTTGTGATCAGTGTGGATGACTGTCTCCTTCCCAAGAATGTAATGTCTCCATTGGCGGAACGCTTGTACAATGGAGTACATTTCTTTGTCGTAGGTAGGGTACTTACGGACAGCATCTGATAGTGTCTCAGTATGATATGCCACGGGGTGGCCGTGTTGAGTGAGAACGGCGCCCACAGCATAATCTGAAGCATCTGTCTCGATATCAAAGGGATGTTGCAGGTCCAGTAATGAGAGTATCGGCGATGAGCACAAACACTTCTTCAAGTCATTGAAGGCTTGTTGTTGGGACATGCCCCACGTAAATTTTGCCTTACCACCACCCCTGGTCACTTGGCTGAGGGCCCATGCGATATGAGAGAATCCCAGCACAAGCCGGCGATAGAAATTGGCAAGGCCCAAGAAGCTCCGAAGTTCAGTGAGTGTGGTTGGGGCTGGCCAATCACGGATGACCTGGATCTTGGCTGGATCCACATGCACACCATGTCGATCGACGATGTAACCTAGGTAATGGACCCTGTCCATGTCGAAGGAGCATTTTTCCAAGTTTGCATATAGTTTGTGCTGCCGCAGGGTGTGCAGAACCTATTGAATATGCTGCAAGTGTTCCTCCCAAGTCTTGTTGTAGATGAGGATGTCATCCAGATACACCACTACAAAAGTATTGGTGAAAGGTCGTAGGATATCGTCCATCATCCTCATAAACGTTGCGGGAGCATTTGTCAAACCAAAAGGCATGACCAACCATTCAAAAAGACCTTCTTTTGACTTGAAGGAAGTCTTCCATACGTCTATTTGTTCTATTGGGACCTGGTGGTAGCCAGACTTCAGATCAATCTTACTGAAGTATTTTCCCCCCATGAGCTGATCAAGGAGGTCACCGATTCGGGGAATCGGGTACTGGTTGCGGACTGTTATTTTATTCAGGGCTCGGTAATCAATGCAGAGTCACTAGGTCCCATCTTTCTTCTGCACCAGCACGATTGGGCTCCCACAAGGTGATGAGCTGGGACGGATGTGCCCCTTGTGGAGCAATTCTTGGATCTACCTCTTGATCTCCTCGTTTTCCAACAAAGAGCGACGATAGAATGGCCCATTGGGTAGCGGTGCGCCTGGGGTCAGATCGATGGGATGCTTGACCTGGCAGTGCAGAGGTACCCCGGTAGGAGAGGATAAGATATCTGAGTATCCTTCCTCCACCTTATCCACTTGCTTCTGTTGTGTGGAGAGATCGGTCGCGGAGGCCCTAGATGTGGCTGCGATCTTTCTCTCACTCTGAGAGCGAATCACAAAGAAGACAAATTTCCTAGTTTGAGAGATGACCTTCCTGCATTGTTTGGCAGAGATCAAGGAAATGGCACTAGGAGGGACTTCCTCGGGTATCCTGTACAATTTCCTATTCAAAGAAATAATAACACTACGAGGCCTAGAATCATATACAACATGACGTTTCCATAAATAAGGTTGACCCAAAAGAACATCTGAAACTTCGAGAGGAGAAACATCACACAATACCTCGTCCTTGAAGGGCTTGATGCCGTATGACAGTCGGCACTGTTGGTTGACGCGGAGATCGCTTCCTTTGCGGAGCCATCCAATGGTGTAGGGTTGTGGGTGCGGCGTTGTCGGCAGGGCCAGGCGCTTGACGACCTCTGCTGAGATGAGGTTCTTCTGGCTACTGCTATCAACGATGAAGTGCAGCGGGGTGCCTTTTACCCACATCTGTGAATGGAAGAGGCATTCTCCTTCTTCTGGCTCATCTGGTTCATCAGGCTGGAGCTTGGTGGTAGCAATGGTGACACTGGGTTTCGCATCAATGATCTGTCTTCCCCTTTCACTTCTGCTACCAGCGACTGCTTTGAGCGGTAGTCAGCAGTGTTATGTGAAGGGCTCTTATGGAAGTCGCACCACTTCTCGGTATCTTTCTTCGTCTTTCTGGTGTCCTTATTTGCTTGCGGCTTGGACTGGTTGTCCTGATACTATCCATCTTTGCTCTGTCCTTTATTTTGTGGGTTGGGCCGCCCTTTCCTGTCTTTTGCTGTGAGGGGTTCCCAGGCCCAAATTGCTGTGTCTTTTGTCTGAGCTTCTGCTCGATTTTGACAGCATATCGGTAGGCCGCGCCCAAGGAAGATATGTACATAAATTCCATTTCGATCTGGATGTATCTATGCAGACCACCGCGATACTTGAGCACCAGATGTCGCTCTGAATCTTTGATACCTAGCTTGGTGCACAAGGTATGGAAGATATTTGTGAACTCTGACACTCCTTGGTCTCTTTCTTGTCGCAATGTGGTCCATTTGGTATACAAGTCGTCATAACTTCCAACATGGTAGTATTGTTCCTTAATAGCATCCCTGAAGGATTCCCAGGTGGCCGTGATTGAAAATAATGAGGCTTCCTCTGTGTCCTTTTGTTTGCAGAAAGTTTCCCACCAATCTTTGACATGGGGAACGGCTTTGAGGAGCGCAAAAGTAATCTTTTCTCTATTCGAAAAGTTATGGACAGAAAAATACCCTTCTAGTAGATTCAACCACTTATCTACAACATCTGCGTCTATCTGTCCTTCAAATATAGGAATATCGAAGTTGATTTGTACCTTGAAGGGGGCGGCGCCTCCGCTCGAGGAAGATGCATCGTTTGTTGGTAGTCGCCGAAGGATTTGCGCAAAACTATCCATCATCTCGTTCCTCTGTTGCGTGAGGGCTTCCTCAAGCAACATTTTGATAGGATCTCCTGTCCCGTCATCCTTCTTTTCTCCTGCCATGAGAGGTCGCTTAGGCGTGCGAGAGATTTTGTCCTCAAGAGAAACAAGCTCGAGACCCAATTCTTTGTACCCTAACCTCGTTGGGGACATGCATTAAGACGACAAGGAGTAGACCACTCTGATACCACTGATCCGAATTTTATGAGCAGAATGAAATGAATACAGATTATTATCAGATGCTTAACACAAAATAACAGAGATACAGTAAAACTGGTTTTCTATTCAATAAGGAAATAAGCTAAAACTGTAAAATGCAGCGAAAAACAAGCTTGCTGGAATGGTGGCGGCTTATCTCTGAGAAGAGATGTGACATCTGCGCTGATTTCGCAAGAAGATGGTTACAATGAGGCTCTCAAGGCCTTTTACAATAAAAAGGAATGTCAAAAAACCTAGACATCCAAAAACCTAACCCTAGGAGATGAAGCACCAAAAGTCATGTGGGCCTCGTTTGGGTAAGTTAGTACATCAACTTCCCGGGGTCGTAATTTTTGCATACGATCTCCGTTTGGGGCGCTCGATAGCCCGTTGGAAAGGTCTAATCGAGATTTACAACTTTTGAATAAGGACAAATGTATGATGGAGGCAATCATTTGGCCCCCCAAATCACCAAAAAAGGTCGTTTAGGGACTCAAAATGGCCCGGGAAGTTTAGGACCCGAAAAACTGCTAAAAATAGTACATTACTAAAATTGCCAGAAAACTGTTTTGAGCCAGTTGGAAAGTTGGGTGGCCACCGATATCCACCTGGATCAGCCTGGTAGTTGAATAAAGCTTCTTCTAGAACTGGATAGGGACGTCATCCCCCTTGCTCTTCTCCTCTCAATCCAACAACACGTGTCCAAGGAGCCCTTTCATAACCTAATACATGGAAATCATTCTCTCGTACAAGGCTTGCCGAGCTCTAGAAGTCTTGGGTTCTTGAATCCAAGTTTCTAACACAGGAAGCTCTTCATTTGGTTTGGCCTCTTCCATCTTGTCCCAAATATTTCTCTCTGCAACCTCAATTTCCTCGCAGGATGGTTGTGGAATCAAAGCCTTATATAGCCAGGCCACTTGAGAAACACGCAATTGTTCCCTGTTAGCTCTCTTTCGCCCTTCCTTCTCACTTCTTGCATCCTCCCCACTCTTTTCCATCCCTTTAGACGTTACACGGGACAACAAAACAAAGAACAAAGCCTTAAGTTTCAACATGAATTCACCACCCTTCTATTTGAGCCACAGGGACTTCAACAACGAGCTGAAAAGATGTGGGATGTGCATATGACTTCAGTGCTCTGATTGATTAAGATCATCTTAATTATGATCCAGACTTCACATTTTGCTCCGTACCTATTATTGAACTGATCATGATATCCCACATTATTCCATGTAGCTCCCACTTTCAAACAGTCATGGTCTCAATCTTGTCACTTAACTCCTTCCTCCATCGCATACTTCCTTCCCTCAATCCAACTCTCCTCATAATGAACCCCGAGGGTGAGAACCGTTGACACCTATCCACATTAATACTTGGCTACTCATCACGTGTCGACAATAAATCGCCACGTGTTTCAACCTCCAACTTGCTTCGATTTCCCTCTCCACCTGCATCTGAGAGATGTAGAGAGTAAAAGTTACTCCAACCATTATAAAATACATATTAATCACCATATATTAAATATATATATTTTTAATTTACATATAAATAGATATGCATATAAAATCATTTCGTTTAATATGATATGCATATAAAATCATGATGGTGAATGAGTTGGAAGGCATCTTCAAAATATGTTTTTCACTTAAGTGCATTCGAAGATGCTTTTGTTTTTTTAAGAGCCACAAGTATATATTTAATCTCTTCACCAAAGCCGAATGGTCATTGATTCCTCATCTTCTTTATTATTGATTTGTACCTTCTTTGATATCTCATTCATTCACGGAGTGGACAAAAAAACAAGTGTTTTATATGTCGACTTCTTTTAATGATAAGAATATCATTTTTTTTAAGTACATAAAAACAAGTGTTTTATTCTTCGAATCTTTTATGGTTAGAAAATTATTATTTATTTATTTATTTCAAGTGGATTTTGTCCAGCTTTTTGGACTAATATTTTGTATATTTGTTTCGTTTTTTATTTTATAAATAAAAAAATATTATTATTAAATAAAATAATAGTATCATTGAAAAAGTTATTAGGCAGATTTTCTAGCATCCATGAAGAGGAAAATATGATTTTATTTGATTCCAGCTGCAAGTTAATACAACAAAGCTGAGTAACTTCATATGATTAGTGTTAAAATTTGATGGACAAATATTTGTAATTAAATAATTTGACCATTAAATATATCTCATTTTTTAATAACTAATAAGTTATTGGGTAGATGATTTTAGTAAGTTATTAGGCAAATTTTTTTAATATTGATTCGAAGTACAAGTCAATACAATAAAGCTGGTATAAGATTAATGCATAAAATAGTTGTAATTAAATAATTTGACCATTAAATTTTCAAAAACATAATAAAGGTGATGTGATAACAGTGATTGTCCAAAATCAAAAGTGTTTGCACTCTACTAAAATTTTAGCTTTTTCTTTCACTCTTAGTCTCATGTGAACGACAATAATGCGCGTGTAGGTCGTAAAAAGTTATATACATATAATTATTTCATAATAATAAAAAAGATTGTGGTATTATTTTTTAGATTTAAGAATATTGCAGTATTAATTTTTAGATTGTATAAGAATTTGTAGATTTTAGTGGATATTCTATTTATTATTAAATATTTAATAAATTTAATAAATCAAATTATTTTAAAATTTTATATTTTTTTAATAAATAAATAATTTTTTTTATATAAATTTATATTTTGATTTCTTCACTTAAACTAAAATAAAATTATCATGACCGAATGAAGTTTTTATATTATCTGCACTTGTCATAATGGGATTATCACGTTGAAAGTTGTAAAAGTTTTACAATATCATTTGATCTTTTGATAGATAGAACTTGGAAGAGTCAAATATGAGCCATCTTACCATGGAAATATGGGCGGCTGTTTTATAGTGGAAATGAAAATGAAAGGGTTTTAGTGGAAGAGATAAGGTATGTTTATATATAATATGGGCGGCTGTTTTATAGTGGAAATGAAAATGAAAGGGTTTTAGTGGAAGAGATAAGGTATGTTTATATATAATTTTACACAGAAGTTGATAAAAAAAATTGTATTTTAAATGTTTTAAGAATTTGAATTAAGTATATATCATAATGAATCAGCTTTTTAAGTATACAAAATAGATTTTTTTAGTAGTTATTATTGCCAAAGTTTGATAATATAAATTTTATTATTGATTTTTTTTTAATTATATTATTGAATATATAATTTATATATATTTTTATTACATTCATATTATAAAATCTTAATCATTAATATCTGTAATTTAAAAAAATATAATTTTTTTATAATTTTATAATTAAACAAATTAAAAAGAAAACTTAAATTTTAATTTTAATAGCCACTTAACTTATAACCTGGGTATTGTCCATGTATCAACTACCCAATTTTTTTTTTAATTATTTAATTCGAATATAGAAACATTCACAAATATCATAATCATTATCTGCAATTTAAAAATAAAATCAAAATCATTAATATCTATAATTTAAAAAAAATGATAAGTTGCTTAATTTTTTATTTTTATTTTTCTAAATTGAAAAAAATCCCAAATCCAAATCTTAACAGCTATACTTTTATTATTCCAATTGTCAATGAATCGGATAACATAAAATTTCACAAAATCCAAAGTATTAATCCAATCATGAAAGCGTGGATGATACAAATTTCGAAGTCATTAAAGCCATTGATAAAAACTTTGATCATTTTCAAAGCGATAATCAAATGGTAACTTGTTATACAAAATGGAATACCAGTTTCATCGGCATTTTCTACATTCACGCCGGCGGCCCACTGATCTGTAGTACAACACAAAAACAACGACACACAACATTCGGGAAAGATTCGATCATTGTTTACTGTTGTTGGTAGACTGGGTAGGCAAGTCACAGAGGCCTTCAATTTTCAGATATGGAATTTAATAACGAATTGAAACCCAAATGATGATGAGTTATGGCCAGCAGTGAGCATAGAAACCATGCGCCCGGAGGTCGGCAATGAGAGTGGAGGCGTTATGCCTGGAGATGGGGGCGAAGGAATCCCAACCAAAAACGCTCATGGTGGGGTGGGCGTAATGAACTTCAACGAACAGTTCATCGATAATGCGGGGCATCTCTGGATCGTCCATCCAGCGTGTGAGAATGGGCCATTCCGCGCCTTCAATGTCCATTTTCACGACCACAGTGTCTGCGGCCGTAAGCTTCAGCTCCTCTTTCATGAACCGGCTGATGTCGATGGCATTTGTAGAAGGGTCGTCTTTATCAGACACCAGCCGATAGTAAACCTTCACGCGATCCATCATCCAGTCTGGGACAGAGGGAGTGGATTTCACGCGGATGGGATTCGACCTCGGGGCCTCGCTCACCACCAGGTTAGAGTCCTCGTGAAATTTAGTCTTGGGCGGACGCCATTGCCGAGGACTTACTTCGAAGGCATGAACTTCAGTGAAGTCGCAAGGGTACATCCGGAGAAACCATTTGACGCTGGAGGCGAACCTGTTGGCTCCCAGGTCCAAATACACGCGCCTCCTCCTCAACCCCAGTTCTTCTGTCTTGGAGGCCAATAGCCATGGCAGCAAATGGGTTTTGTCCTCCACATCGTCGGTGAATTTAAGGGCATATCCCCTTCTGAAATCGTTCTCCTCATCCAGTTTCTCGATCAAATGCCCCTTCACCCTGCATGCCGACGCCTCTCCCACCCACTTCATCTGCTTCCATGGGTTCTCCAACGGATTCGAACCCGCCACCGCAGCTGATGAGGCACCCTCGTAGTGCCCGTCTCTGGTTGCGCAAATGCCTGAATCGCCCAATCCCGCCACCGTTCCACTACCCTCGCTCCGCGGCGTCGTGTAATGAATGCAAAGATCCAGCGCTACGTACGAAGACAGCGCCATGATTATGCTGTAAAGCATCCATTGCTTCATCTTCATCTGTATCTTCATTTTCTGCCTGCAATTACCTCCTGGACTCGCCATTCTTACCCAGAATTCGACGGCCAAATGTGTCCAACTTTGGCATAAATTCCGACTAATAAATTCACAATCCCCAGATCCTCTATTAGATAGAATCGCAGAAAAGAAGAGGACGGGAGGCTGCTTTACTAATTTGGCGAAATTTGATTCCTTTCTAAATTAGGAGGTGATGTAAGAGTGGACGCCGATACACTGGTAATATAGCCGATGATATGAACGTCGGGCAGGCTTAGATACGGTTGTTACATGCGGTCAATGAAAAGAGACAAGTGTTTCCAAATAACTTCCGCTGTCATTTGACGTAGGTGCATACCTAATAGACAACGTGGCAAAGTTTTATTGGTCCTTTGAAATTGTGGGTTTTTCTTTGCGATACATTAGGTTTTCCCGATTGGTTGGGGAGGGGAATAATGGAGTGGTTTAACGAGCTCTTTACTCTTTCACGTCACAAGAATTCAATCAGCTAAAGCCAACATGATATTAAAAGTATTATCATATTATCAAAAGAAAAGCAAATATGATATTATCATCAAGAGATTGCCATACCCCACGTACTATGTTATGCGATCAATATTTAATTAGATATTCAATTTCGTTTTATTTTTTTCAGTGAGATGAGGTTTCATTTTTACCTATTTATTTTCTCAAAATTTTAATGGATTAGCTGTTTTTAAATAACTGAAAATCGAAAGGATGATTTAGACACCTTTGCATGTTCAATTACCAATCATTTTTGTCAAAATTATGAATAACAATTAACAAAAAAATTAAATAATGAAAATTCCATTTAAGAAAATATTAGATCTTATTTTTATAGTATTAATGGTTAGTAGTTGATACATATTTATTAGTATTTCATACTTCCATAGTAATGATGGTTAGTAGTTATATATATTGAAAATATCAATAATGTTAATGGATATTGTTTTTAATCATCTTGTTTGTATCATTATTATTAATATAATTATATCAATTAACAAGTGAAATTAGCAACTTAGAAATATTTTAATGTAATAGTAGTACATACTTAAAAATTAAAAGTTAAAATAATTATGCAAGATTTTAATAATATATTAATATTGGATAGTTTGAAAGCAAACTTTTTTTTTTTCCAGAAAAAAAATCATATTCATTCATTATAAAGAGTTTAGAATACATTCCTTAGGTATTGCAACAATACTATATAAAAATTCTATTGACTACTACTACTGATACTTTTCAGCCATAATAAACTTTACAATAAAACTATGAGAAGTCTACTTTTACTATATCTCCTCCAAGTTTTCAGCTATTGACCTAACAACCATTTTTTAAAACTTTACAAAAAGACTTTGGAAATATTCTAAAAGTATAACCATTCAAAACAATTAGTACAAAAAAGAATCTAGCCTGCTATGTTTTTCCTCTTTAGTTTCTTGATTGTTTGATGTAATTTTGCACATATCCATATCTTCAAGAAACATGCTTTAGAGAGTCCATCAGCCCTGTCGTAAGACTAGTAGGATTAATTTTTTTTGTTTGTATAAAAATAAATATGATCTTTTTTAGATTTGTGTTACCTAGTTTAAGAGATTTGAGGTTATATGACTACTAGAGGGAGGTTATCCAATTAGAAAATTGGATCCCTATTCTTTAAGTAAAATTAGTAAGTCTTTTGATTTGTAAAATAATAAATATTAGACTTTTAGATTGATGACCAAATGTCATAATAGTTAATTTTATGGTAAGAAAAAATATAATTTGAAAAGTGAAACTATAATTACATAGTAAATGACATGTAGATAAGTTGCAATATTTAATGTGCAGTATGTGCAATAGAGAAGGTATTAATATGTAACAATTAGTTTCAAAACGAGCATTTATAAACAATATTTATTTTTCATTTTCATTTTAATAGATTTTTAGTAAAAATAGATTGGCATTATAATTATGACAATTATAAGTTATTATAATTATAGTAATTATAAGTTATTCTATTAATTATAATGTAAAACAAAATTGAAATAGTAATTACTTATGTTTGTATAATAATCTCAACAAAGTTGCATAGTACTTGCCTCTTAAACAAATTTTGAGTTGAAATATATATAATTATATTGTTTTCTCTAATATGCTTGATATATTCAATACAACACTAAGTATGTTTATTAAGATAAATTATTTTGTACAATAAGAAGTTAGTTGGACCATACCTTGAGGATTTATTTTAGCGGGTTAGTAGCGTCAATGATGGATAACTATATTAACCATAATCTACAAGGTTCAACTATAATCAACCATAGTAGTTAATGGACTAGTGGTTAAGGCACATTAGTGTATTGGTTGGTCAATGATTAAAGGGTTTGTGAGTTCGTCTATTAATGATGAGGGGATGTGTTGGTTAGTGGGGTTAATGGTGAACGAATTTGTAGTTGATGATGATGATGATCTATCGAACCTTAAGAGAAAAGAAGGGAATTATTTGGTTTGCTTTAAAATTTTCTCCCTATGCTCAAAAAAGATTGAAGAGAAGCTTTCCTAGCTCACTATAGTTTTGGAAGGTTAGGAGGTTAGGAAGGTTTGTATTGTAGCAATGATTATAGTATGGAGTGGTTGGGGTTAGGTTGGATTAATGATTTAAGAGATAATGGGTTAGGTATTAGCACCTTCATGGTAATGAGTTGGGTTAGTGGTTCATGTTTAACTTAAATTTAGAGGGTTAATGTGATAGGGATTTAATCGCTTAGTGGTTAAATATGATGAATGAATTAGAGGGTTAGTGAGTTAAAGGTTAGAGGCCACTGAGATAATGGATTAGCAATTAGATATTAGGTGTTGGGCCTTATTGGGTTAGTGGATTTGGGGTTGAGGATTAGGGATTGAAGAGTTACAATACTAAAAAAATTTATGGGTGAGTTAATTGATCAAAGTTAATGAATTAAAAGTTTAATAAATTAAAGGTTGAGAATTCTTATTATGTTTATTAACATTTTTATCACAAACCCTTATGACTAAAATTTCTTTACTTATGCTAAATAAATGATCATATATATATATATATATATATATATATATATATATATATAATTATATATATAATTATATATATATATATATATATATATATATATATAATTGAGTTAAAATCACTTTAATTTTATAATATTTCTATTTTTTCCATTTGAAATGGTATAATTTTATGTAGATTTCACCTTTTTTATGATAAAATATGTTATTTTATCTTCAAATTATAATAATCATGACTTTTAAATATATATTATTTTTTAATACTTTTATACTTAGTTTCACATACCAAATCATAAGCTCTAGTTCTTAACCATGGAAATTGACATCTAGAATGTTTATACATTATCTATTTTTAAATTATATCATATAATATTTTATTTATGTTTATGGTTAATCATGAGGTCACTATGAATTTAGTTATAATCAATTTTTGAATAGATAACAACATTATGATTTTGTTAAATATTAATTTTTTAGTTTTTTTTACAATTAAATTTCAAATTAAATTAAATTAACTATTTCATATATTTTTTTCATTTATAAAACAAAACTAATATTTCAAAATTTTAAAAATTATTATAATAATACTTAATTTAATATGTAAATTTTACTTTAATAAAATTTAATAAAAAAATTAAGGCATTATAAATTAATTTAAATTCAAATTCAAATTTATTTTAATTTCATCACGATTCAATGGTATTACAATACGATTCACTATTATTAATAGATATAAGATGAATAATTAAATGCACATCGTACAAGGGGTGGAAGACCAATATTTTTTTTAAGTTTACATGTATCATGATTCCGTGTATATTAAAATGTTAGAGGGTTAATAATTAGTTAGGGGATAGATGGCAGCAACAAATTTTTCAAATTTTTGGTTTTAATATGTCACATCAATAATGGAATACAAATCATTAAATATTAAGACACATGGCAATAGTACATTTTTTTAGTTTTTATTTTATTTTAAATTATTTTTTGTTTTGACAATTCTTTTCAAAACCAGATGAAATTAGTCATATCATACATGTTAACCAATCATAAAATAGTAATTCAATTTTTAAAAATTTAAAAAAATATTTTTATTGTTTTAAATATTCAGTTTAATATATAATTGTTAAAAAACTTAGCAAAACACAAAAAAAAATTTGGAAGTTAATTAAAAGTCAAATATGTTTGAATGCAAATAGATTGCTATATACTCTGCCTTCGACATGTATAATAATGGATAATATATATTAATAATAATAATAATAATAATAATAATAATAATAATAATAATGAATATGAAAATAAGGATATTAAGGTTAATAATTATCATCATAATATAATAATGGATAATATATATTAATAATAATAATAATAATAATGAATATGAAGATAAGGATATTAAGGTAAATAATTATCATCATAATAATGATATTGAGAAAGAAAAATAAGACACTATTTGGTTTGCTTTAGGGTTTTATTTATGTGCTCAAAAACCTTGGAGATGAGTATTTCTAAATTACTCTAATTTTGATGAGACAGAAGGTTGGAATTTTTTGTATTGTAACACAAATTTTGAAACTGAGATCTTCTGTGGGTGTACAGAAGGAAATATAAGAGCAGGTGTTTTTCATCTTTAACACTCATAGTCTCACAAAGATCACAAAGATGACAAATCCTTTCATCCCACAGAGTTTTAGGAAAGGTCCAACATTGTGTTTCACTATGCACCTCATGAGAGTTCGTTCTTATTTTAGTTATGTGGATCTTCTTCTTTACACTAGTTAAAAAGAGAGATAATTTTGATCTTCAAGATTAGGGTTAATGACCCTGTAATATCTTAATTTTCTTTTATCCTCTAAATTTTCATGACACCACAACTTCTCTTTGAACTTCGAAGTAATAATATTTTTAATATCATCTATATTTTGCAAAGTGATATTTTTGTCAATCCCCCACAACTTTAACCAAGACATGGCATCTTTATGCCAACCTTGCTTGAGCCTTAGGTGATTTTGACTAGAATTTAAATCAATTTCAGGAAGTCTCTGGTCTCCCAAGTTGTTTAATTTTTTCTTGCACATTAGGTACCTAGTCATAGTAACTATGCTCTCAATGGGGAAAAGATCCACTTTAATAGGGAGAATATGATATGATGCATTGCTTTTAATTTTAAGATTGTAAGTTATAAATTGCTTCTAGATTTTCTCAATCCTTCTCCAAGGTTCTCTAGAGAGTTTGCAGCCCCAAAACCCATACAGGAGAATGAGCGTGACGAGAGTTTAAAAGAGGAATTTATTTTTATCTCACATCACAAGGTTTGTCGACTTACAATTGTTTTCAAGACCAAAATAAGCTTTCTTGTAATAACCCCAATTTTGACTTGGAATGTCTTTAACTAAAATTATGTAAATGATGTAAATATGCTAGTATGGATTCCTAGTGCAGAGCTCAAGGCCATGGCCTGACTAGTGAATGGCTAGGCATGTATAATGTCAATATTTTTATTTGGATTGTATGGTTAGATTGTCATGCTAAATTGAAATATATGTAAATATTATGTTGCATAAATAATAAAATGGTCCAAGATGGCTATGTAAAGAGCACTAGAGGGGATATTCATATGATTCCACTAGAGGGGAAGAGGAAAGGGGGCCTATGGGAGACTAAATATTTTGCTACCAAGTGTCAACCTTTGAACTCATCCAAATTCTGCCATGTGCTTTAAGTTAGCCAATTACCTTCTTTTGACTATTTCCAATCATTGAATGGACGTGTGAGGTTGGTGGGAGAAGTCACCTCATGCAATTATTGAAGCATGGGGTTGAATGACCTTTTGTGAAGTTCTATCAAATGTCAGAAGGTTGTCTGCAGCTGTCAGGAGTCCTTTCTTCTATGGTCAGAATTTATGTCAATTTTATTTTAACCATTATCTCATATCCCTTGGAGTTAACACTCATTCCATCATTCTCTCATGTAGATATACACTACATAGAGCTCCCCATTGTTGTTCATGACCTTTACCATATTATATATAACCCATAAATTCGAATTTACAGACATGACTGCAGATTTTAAGGGAAAATAGATGGTTGTAGGTGAGCACAGAGGTTGGGAAAGTTAGGAACCCTTACCCATTAAGTTCTTCTACTTTTGCATGCTTAAGAAGCCACAAATTGAGGCTACAAGTGGTTCTCCAACAACATATAGCAGGTTGGTATCCTTCTATGCACACACTAGAAGAAATTTGCAAGATGGATCACCCAAGTGAACCGTGGATCAGTGAAGGGGATGCATGATCCCATAAGGGTGTTGTACGGGGAAGGTATTGTTGGAACCAAGGTTGTGATGGATTAGTAAAATCCATGTAGAGCTCTGTATAAACATTTGACTAAGCATAGAGAGTAGAACTGTTAGGAACCCATGTCTTTACTTTGTTAGTATATTGTTGTTGGACGCATATGCTTTGTAAGTCGTCTCGTAGTATTTGTTGATCCATAGTTTATATTATCCCATAGTATTGACCCATAGTATTGGACGCATATGCTTTGTAAGTCGTCCCATAGTATTATATGTCCCATGGTTTTGACTCATAGTATTGGTGCCTAGAATTAGCCCATGGTTTGTATTGACACATAGTATTGACTCATGGTATTGGCGCCTAGACTTAGTATATAAGTGTGTGTTGAGGCCTATGAAGGCACCGTGAAGTTAATTGTATTGAGCTTGCTCAAAGGAGGTTGCCCCCTCGAAGTGGCCCGTGATCAATATAAAAGTGATTATGAGTTCTGTTATTTCTGATCTCTCATGTATTTGCATTAATTAATTATTGCAGGTTCTTCACATCTGGTATCAGAGCACTTTCTTGGGCTCATTGGGTGCAATTTCTGCCAATTTTTTTTTTTTTCGCATCTGTTGCAGCTTCAGATTTGGGAATAATCCCTATCCACTTAACTGTGGGAAGTACTTGGGCATAAGCCCTAAAACTCATTGTGAGGAGTAGCACAGGAACCCCAAAGTAGCTGGCCCATTGAGAGGACCTTCCAGTGAAAATGGCAACGACCCCTACCTGATTGACTAGTTCCCACCCATGAGGTAAACCAAGAGCTGTCGTTTGTGGCAAAGCGGTTATCAGTTTTACCTGAGCCGTGGAGTGAGGGGTACTACCCCAATACGCAAGCCGTCAGACAACATTGGTGGCCGAGTGAAACACCTGAACTGTTAGGAAGTCGTACATACATGGGGTCCATATCTATTTTCAGTTGAATTGTTTCCGATCACATCTGCTCCAGATCCAGCCGTTTCAGATCTATTCTAAAAATCATTCCAGATCCAGTCGCCGTTTCAGATCCCGTCGTTTTAAATCCCTTCCGTGCCGTTGCAGATCCATCTGTTGCGGATCCCTTCCGCGCCACTGTCGCCGATCCATTTCTGAAAAAAAAAAAAATTGCGGATCCCTTCAGCGCCGCTGTTGCCGATCCATTTCTGGACAAAAAAAAAAATAAAATAAATGTTTTTTGGCCATATCTCCCTTGTTTCAACTCTGTTTTCCCTAAAACTTCACTGACATCCCTGCAATCCCATTCTGCATATTTCATTCCTGAAGATCTTATCCCAAATTCCACTTCCGAAGACCAGAAATCCCGCATTTGTCTATTTTTAGGGTTTTCCATAACTTCTTCAATTTTCACCTGATTGCCTTCAAATTTTACCATAGAGTTCCCGCTTCTGAAATCCCCATTTTTTACTTCCTTGTCCCTCAGAAAGTGTCGAAAACCTAGTCAAACCCCAATTACCCCTCCAAGTTTTTCCCAAATCCAAATTTCCCATTCCATTCTCCCCCCACCCACAAAAAAATAAAAAATAAAATTACTGGTTATGGTTGTCACTCGCACATGAGCAAACACCATGGAGGAAGCACTTGCAGCCATCCAAACCAAACTCCAAGATCTGGATGAAAAATTTCTTAGCCTCCATCTTCATCATTCAGCCATGAACAATAACCGATAGCCAAAATCTTTTGCAGCCACCGGGTTCTCTTCTTCCAGCAATTTTCGTGGGCCGAAGCTTGATTTTCCTCACTTCAATAGTATTGATCCGACTGGATGGATATACCGAGCAGAACAATATTTTAGTTTGCATAATACTTTTGATGTCCATAAAGTTCTACTTGCATCCTTTCATTTGGAACATGAAGCCCTTCAATGGTACCATTGGTACATCAAAGCTCATCCCGAGCCAAACTGGGCAGATTTTTGCCAACTCCTTTTGCCACGATTTGGTCCTAGTGCTTTTGACGACTTCACAGGAGCACTCACTAAACTTCAGCAAACTGGCACAGTGAGAGAGTATCAGACGGAATTTGAGAAACTATCCAATCACATAGAAGGATTGTCTGATGAATTCTACAAGAGTTGTTTTATCAGTGGTCCCAAGGATGAAATCCGCCCAGAGGTCAAAATGTTTTGTCCCAACACAATGATGAAATTCCTAGGGTTGGCTAAGCTGGCCGAGGACAAGATCGCTTCTCAACAACGCTCCAAACCCACCTTTGTTCCCTTCAGAAATATGGGTTCCCAACGACCTCCCCTCACGCCTGCTCCTCAACCAACTCCTATCAAGCAATTGTCTGAAACAGAGATGCAGGCACGCCGAGAAAAAGGGATTTGTTATAATTGTGATGAGAAATTCACTCAGGGACATAGATGTGTTCAACAAAATCTCTATCTCTTGGATGTGGATTCTCCGCCTGCCTCAGAATTTGATGAAGAAGCTCTAGATATAGTAGATGATCAGGTTGACATTCAACACCCGCTTGTTGACACCCCATCTCAGGACGACCCACCCGAGATCTCTCTCCATGCTGTAACTGGTGTCACCACCCCACAAACAATGCTAGTAAGGGGATACTTCAAGAAGCTCCCTCTTACCATACTCATTGATTCTGGTAGCACTCATAACTTCATTGATCCTCGGATTGCCAAACAGGCTGATTGTTTTGTCCATCCTTGCTCCAACTTTGAAGTCATGGTTGCCAATGGGGGAACCTTACCTTGCAAGGGGAAGTGTCACAATGTGCGTATCTCTATGGAATATTATAACCTACGCTCTCACATGTTTTCCTTGTCCTTAGGTGAATGTGATGTGGTTTTGGGTGTTCAATGGTTACGCACACTTGGCCCCATCTTATGGGATTTTGCTAAACTTTGGATGCAATTTTCAGTCAATGGGGCACAACACAAATTTATGGGCTTACAACTAGGGTCTCTCTGCATCATCAGTTCACATTGCCTGGAAAAAATACTTAAGAAGAATTCACATGGTTTCATCACTCAGCTCCATTCCATTCAGATGCATCCATCAATAGTCTCCACTACTTCCTTGGATAGATATGCAGGTGTCTTTGCTGAACCAATGAGCTTGTTGCCTTCAAGAGACCTTTCCGGTAAGAATTTAGCCGCATCTACCTCTCAGCAGGAAATGATGACTATTTTGCATACAGTACAGAAGTGGCAACCATTCCTATTGGGGAATTATTTCTGCATCAAGACTGATCTCCAGAGTCTGGAAACTTTCCTGGAACAACGGGTCTCCTCCCCAACACACCTGAAATGGGTTATCCAACTCATGGGTTATGACTATGCGACCACTTACCAAAAGGGTAAGGACAATATGGTGGAAGATGCTCCTCCTCGCACATTTGATGACCCAGTTTCTCTTATAGCTATTTCTCTGCTTGTTCCAAATTGGTTGCAATCTGTTGAACAGGACTATCTCTTCTATGAACTCCATGCTTCTTCATTAGTAGGGCACTCTGGGTTCCTCAAAACGTATGACTAGGAACAATGTAACTTCTTTTGGCAGGGACTCAAAAGGACAATTCAACAGATGGTGGTTGACTGTGATACTTTCCAGGTCAACAAGGGTGAAACGACCCTCCTTTCGGGACTGCTTGAACCCTTGCCCATCCCTCCACAGATTTGGACAACTATTTCTATGGATTTCCTAGAAGTGCTCCAGTGATATAGTACCACATCTCAAAGGACACCATATGAAGCAGTCTCTGGACAGGCACCACCAGTTCTTCTTCCATACACCTTTAGCAGCTCCCCAGTTCAGGCAATTGACTCAATTCTTCAAAACCATGATTAGCTTCTTCTCATTCTGCAGGACAATTTTCACATGGCAAGAATTCGACTGAAACAACAAACCGATTAGCACCGTTCTGAGCGCACTTTTCACATCGTTGATATGGTTCTTCTTCATCTACAACCTTCCATGCAATCCTCCCTGAAACTCGAAAGGCGCCAGTGGCTTGGAATGCAACCCGAGGATGCTACAGGGGACCCACTCCTTCAGATTTTGCATCAATTTCCACATCTAAAGCTTTGAGGACAAAGCTTTTTCTAAGGGAGAGGGGATGTTAGGAACCCATGTCTTTACTTTGTTAGTATATTGTTGTTGGACGCATATGCTTTGTAAGTCGTCCCATAGTATTTGTTGATCCATAGTTTATATTATCCCATAGTATTACCCATAGTATTGGACGCATATGCTTTGTAAGTCGTCCCATCGTATTATATGTCCCATGGTTTTGACTCATAGTATTGGCGCCTAGACTTAGCCCATGGTTTGTATTGACACATAGCATTGACTCATGGTATTGGCGCCTAGACTTAGTATATAAGTGTGTGTTGAGGCCTATGAAGGCACCGTGAAGTTAATTGTATTGAGCTTGCTCAAAGGAGGTTGCCCTCTCGAAGTGGCCCGTGATCAATATAAAAGTGATTCTGAGTTCTGTTATTTCTGATATCTCGTGTATTTGCATTAATTAATTATTGCAGGTTCTTCACAAGAACGTGTTGAGCATTGGTTGTCATTGATTTCAAGTGTTTCACTGAAGAGGATGTCAAGTGTTTGACTGTCATTCAATGTGATGACATTGTTGAGAATTGGTTGTCATTAATGTCAACTAAAGAAGATTTCAAGTGTTTGACTGTCATCCAATGTCAAAGAGGATGTCAACCTATTCAGTATAAGTCATTGATATCAACATAAGTCAAAGTGGATACAACATTCCAACAGAAGTATGAAGAAGCCACTTTGAGGTAGTCTATGCGCATGATAAAGAAAGCATGAACACTAGAAGTATATGTGCAAATGATGAAGGTGACATATATGTATGCAACTTTGGAGTATATCTTAAAGTGCATTTTTTCTGAATATGTATATCAAGGATACAACACTCAAGCAACTTTGGAGTATATCTAAGAGTGCATCAAGGATAAATCTTGTAGGTCAAGTTTGAAGAAGTACATAAAATGATACATCATGCAGATCCATAAGATACTTCATGAAGATTTAGTTTAATAAGAAACAAAAGTAATGGATCCTACATCATGTGTCCCTTGCGCATAAATCAAGTCCACCAAGTCATACTCGGGTGATTCCACGAAGGTGGTTCACCTTTTTTTGGCGCGCAGGAGCAAAAAAAGAGTTTTTTAGACCCTCGATCGAGGTATTTTCAAGCCCTCGATCGAGGGTTTGAAAATACCTCGATCGAGGGTATTTGAATAGCTCGATAAAGGGCTAGGTTAAACCCTCAATCGACCAAACGCTCGATTGAGGGCTTGGTTAAACCCTCGATTGAGCTATTACTCGATCGAGGTTTTGAGACAAAGGAAAAAAAAAACAGGGCCTAGCCTGTCGGCCAACGCTGTTCGATAGTGAAAGCGTAGGTGTGCAGACAACGACGGCTCCAAGCCCCTCGACCGAGCGTCCGCAGCCAGCACAGCATGCCTGTGCGTCCACCTTTGTCCACCTCCGTACGCCATGGCTTCAAATCCACAAGGTAGGTGGATTTCAACCACATTTTGTTTGTTTTTCAAAGAAATTTAAATTTGTTATTTGTTTTCAAAAAAATCCCAATTTTTGTTTTGAAAAAAAACATAAATTTGATTTGTTTTGAATGTAAAAATGGGTGTTTAAAACATATATTTAATTTAGTTTTTTATGAATTTGTGAATGTAACCATTGAAAAACGAAAACCAACATCGAAACCAAAAACATTGAAAATAAAACCAGCATCGAAACCAAACCAAAAACCATTGAAACTTAAAAACACAATTGAAACCAAAATAAAAACCATTTCAAAACATTTCTTTGTTTTAAATTTATGTTCTATTTATTTTTTTAAATAATTAATATTTTTTTTTTATGTCAACTGGTAGCATTTCACCACATAAATGCTACCGATTTTATTTTAAAATGTGTTTTGACAAGCAGGAATGCTGCCCGTTTTTTTTCAATCCTTTAAGAATGTCAAGAGGATTGAAAAAAAATAATCATATTAGGTTGCCGGTTTAACTATTAACATTGAATATTTTTAATATTTATTAATATTTTTTAAATTAAATATTTTTAATATTTATAAGATAAAACTTTATTAATTTAAAAATTAAAAGAATAATATTTTTTTAATATTTAATTAATAATAATATTAATTCAAAAATATAAACATAAACCATAATAAAATATTAATCAATATAACTACAAAATATTAATAAAATATTAATCAATATAACTACAAAAAATTAAGGAGATTAATAATATTAATGAAATTAATAATTTATTATATTTTTAATATTTATTAATTTTTTGAAATTGAATATTTTTAATGTTTAATTAATAATAATATTGATTCAAAATATAAACATAAATCATAATAAAATATTAATCAATATAACTACAATAAATTAATGAGATTAATAAAATTAATGAAATTAATAATATTAATAAAATTAATAATTTATTATTAATAACATTATATAAACACATATTTTTATATTTATACATATAATATCATAAAATACTTATATATAAAAAATATTATTTAATGTTACTCTCACTTTTTAATAATATATACACATTTTCATTTTAAAAAACATGTTTAAGTGTATAAAAATAGAATACACACTAAGTTGCCTTCCATTTCATTACACTAAATAATATTTAAAATATATAGTTTTTTTTTTTAAATTTTTTAATAATATATATTATATAACATTTTAAAAATAAATTTAAATATTATGTAATTAAATTTAAATATGTTTATTAAATTCAATATTTATTAATATAATTATATTTTAATATAAACTAATAATTTTATAAAATATTTTGCAATAACCTATATAATTAATAGTTATTGAAGCTTATCTTATAAAAACAACAATTTATAGATGAAAGAATGAATATAAATGATATATCAAATATGTACAATCACTAGTGTTGAAATGTAAATATTTAATTTTAAATTTGTTTCATTATGTGAAATGACATGTATAGTAGGCATTACATATGACATTCACCTCTAGATTCAAAGGTCTTTGCATGCACTATTTAGATTATACATACAAATGCAATAGCCTAAAATTCTCTATTAATTATCAATCCAAGTTCTTATGCGGTTTCCTCTATGCTATGTGTTATAATTTTGGAACTAAGAGTGATATTGTTTAATTGTTTTAATGTCATTATATCTAGTTTGAATTTGTAAAATGGGTAATAATCTTGTGGTGCAATTACAACCACATGAATAGGTAGTCATTGCCAAATGATAAAAATATCTCAAATTTGGTTGAATTTCTATTATAGTATAATGTTAAATTTATTTCTCCTTAAAATTTGATTGTGTTTGTATATTTGTTTAGTCCTTGAGAGGTTAGTATATTTGTTTAGTCCTTAATTTCTTCTTGAACCATGGTCCAAAACCCATCCCTAGTGCACACAACTGAATGTTTCCATCCATATCCAACTTTAAATGTAAACCCATCACTAGTAATCAAAACCTTAAAATGACATTAATTCCTACACATAGAGACTATGAATATTTTCAACAAGACATGTGTGTCGACCATATCTATTGGTCCTAGATTCCTAAAATCTTATTTTAGGGCCCAATGTAGAGGTCCATAGGTCCATGATTGCTCGACTAGTACTAACTTATGAGATTTATAGGTCCATGGTTGTTCGTTCAAATTGATTATCGATTACGAGAAGCATTTCCAGATAATAAAACAATTCCTTTTGGTGGTAGATACATCATTCATTTGGGATACCTTGGTCAATTACCTCATGTGAGTGATAACCCTATATATGCATGCAACACAACTGATTTTTTTTATCACATAGTCCAACCCTCTCCCAATGATAAACACATAGGATTACGATGAACATGTTACTAACCATTCCATGCATGACACATTAACACTTCATGCCTTTACATAAGAAGAACTTGCATCATTATCTATAATCAAGTAGGATCATCATTAAAATATCAAGCAATAGGTTAGTATGCATCATACCTTTACATAGGTTAGTATGGTTCAATTTAAAAGGTAGATTATCGAGACTCAAACATGTAGCGAGCCCCAGTTGACTTACGCTTGATTCCATTTCCCCTCCATCCCATACCTGTACGTTGTCACAACAAGTGTTGAACAACTAAATTTGATGCCTAGGCCCCTATGATGCTAGCGTTGCTAATAAAAATGATATCGAAATTGAAATTGGAAATTGAAACTAGAAATTGAAACTGGAATTGAAATGTAAATTTGAAATTGAAAATGAAAATGATATTGATATTTAAATTGAATTTGAATTTTGAAATGAAATTCGAATTGAAATTGAAATGAGAAATGAAAATTGAGAATTGGAAATGTAATTAGAATGCAAATCGAAATTGAAACTTGGAATTTGAAATTGAAATTTGAATTTGAATTGTGAAATTTGAAATAGAGTTTGAAATTTGAATTTGGATTTGAAATGCAAAATTTGAATTTGAATTTTAAATGTGAAATTTGAAAGAGAATTAGAATTAGAAATTGAAATGTGATGCAGATATTTCTGAAGAGAGATCTTCATTGCTTCGTGCTCCACGACGCATGAGAGGATCTGACGTCGCCCAAGAGGGCGGCCATCGACAGCGCTCCCGTTTGCCGAGTGCGGCCACGCCAGGGTCGGCTGTCGCTGGTGGCAGCAGCAGGAGAGCTAGTGTGTCCGTTCATCTCGACAACATACATGGTGATCCCCAGGTGGGGGATGGGCAGCTAGAATCGAGTGCATTAGGGGCATCGGGTGCATATTTTGGGTTAGATACATTTTCAATAAATTTTTAGTATATAATGCATTGAATTTCAGTTGCAAGTTATAATATATATTTTTAGTAACATTTGTGTTTTGGTTTGGATCGCAGGTGCCCCACTAGGGGGATCCTACGATGATGAGGTCGCACGGATCACTCTCGCTAATATCATTTCCCAACAAGAGTGGGTGAACTTGTGTGTGTGTACATTGAGGGAGGATTCTCCCACATGGCGTTCTTTATCCATGATGTTATCAACAGTTGATGAGATGTTGGCCCTCTACAAGAGGGTGGGACCTCTCAGTGACATTTGGCGTCATTCATGCCATAGGAGGAGACAGTGTGTCATTGGGATACACAAATGGGAGGACGTCAAAGTTGCCATAAGAGGGCATGGCGTCAAGGGTACTTTGTTCGACATCCCACTTGACCACCCTTCCGGTCAATCGCTTAGACCCAGGGAGTTTAAGTTGGAGGCCACTGCACCACATCTATATGATAGATTCATGGGAGCGTGGGGCATGTTCCCCCACCATGACCAGGTCCCATTGTACTTTACAAAACATGTTTATGCAGAGTTTGTTTTGGACATGCACCCAGATTACACCAGCACAGGGTCCACGTTCTATGGGGCGGGTAGGGGATGCTCCTACCAATATCCTGGAGCTCGGAGAGACCCTGCCTTCATGCCACCCGCTCTGAGGTTGGTACCGCTTCCAGACAGGGGGGTTATCAGGTCGGGGGATGTAGCACAATAATCCCAGTTTGCTGCAGAGGCTAGAGCTGACCTTGCAGACTCGTTGTTCACTGCCATGGGCAGTGTTGTTGTTGCTGCGCATGTAGAGGCATATAGACCACCCCCTCCACCTGCAGAGCCAGAGATAGAGTATGTCCTTAGTGACATGCTCAGGATTCTCGATGGAGAGGCCCTACTGAGGTATGCTGAGTTAGCCCGAGATGCATACTTTTGGTCATATCGTAGATCCATTGCTACAGGACAGGTATACTTTTGTACAATTATGTTATATGTTCTTCATGTTACATCATATTATATGTCGTAAATTGAATGGTTAATAATACTTAAGGGAGTTGTATTCTATTCCATGCAGGGAAGCACATTCATGGATCAACTCTTTGCAAATGAGCCATCGGTTGGTCCATCCGCTCGTCCCAACCTACGGGCGGAAGTAGTCGAGGTAAGTTATAATTTATGTTATAATTTAATTTGAGTTTATTATTTCCCAGTTTAAATCATTTATGTTTTATTTTTTAATTTTCGAGATTTTATGTTTTAGATCTTAAGCTCAAATGAATTTCAAATTGTATAGGGCAAAGGAAAGGAGGTAGATCCTGATGATGGACATGAGGACAACGATGGTCCTCATGAGCCAGGTCGAGAGACAGATGTGAGTTTTAATTTATGTTCCAATTCATGTTATTTAGTCACATTTAGTAATTGATTTTTGTACTTTATGTTTCAATTTTTGAATTATAACTTAAATTATGTTAAGTAGTTTTAATTTTTAATAAATATAACTTATTACATGCAATTGCATATTACACAGGCATCGCTACAGGTGGGTGTCAATGCTACAATGGATTTCACATATGACTGGGATGGAGCTCTAGTACATGGTCCTGATGAAGGGCCATCTACCCATATTCCTACCCAAATCCTGGATATCACCATTGACTCGACAGATATGGATGTATTCATTCATGGTTTACCGTTTCAAAGCCAACATCGGTCTACTACACATGAGGGTGGTCAGAGGGATGATCAAGGGCCTCGTGGGGGTAGTGGCCAATGAGTTGATGATCTATACATTTCCATGTTTTGGATATTTTCATATTTTATATATATTTTCATGTTTTTGGATGATCTATATATACGTTATCATGTTTTGGATATGGATTTCTATCATTTATACATGGACTATTATCATATATGGACTTTGGATATGGACTTTTGGATATTTTGTATATTTTATCATATTGATGTCTGGGTGAATCCATGAATGTGGTTCACCATTTTTGGCGGATTGCAAGGCAAAAATTCATTTTTCGGAACCTCGATCAAGATAATTTTAAGCACTAGATCGAGGTTTTATATGCTCGATCGAGGGTTTAAAACTACCTCGATCGAGGGCTTTAACATACCTCGATCGAGGATGTTTTGAACCCTCGATCAAGGGTCTAACCAAACCCTCGATCAAGGGTTTGGTTAGACCCTTGATCGAGGGTTTGTTTGAACCGTCAGAAAAAAAAGTGTCCGTGCGGTTGTGCGTTGACAGACCCTCAATCAAGCAAACCCTCGATCAAGGCTTAAACCTCGATCGAGGGTTTGCTCGATCGAGGGAATGCGACAGAGAAATAAAAAACAAAACAGGCCCCAACCGGCCCGACCGACCCTGTTTTCGTGTTGGACAGAAACAGAGACAGAGCACAGTGAGTTGGGACCTCGATCGATCACACGCCCGACCCACAGTGATGCCACAGTGACGTGACCTCCCCACAGCAACACCATGTCATCTCTTCCACCAGGTGGGTGAAAATCCTACCATTCGTTTTGTTATTAAAAAAAAAAAATTCCTATTTTATGTATAAATTTGTGTATTTTTATCAAATCTAGGTTTATTTTAGTTTTTTAGAAAAGGTTAGGATGTAGGCAATTAAACTAAACCGCCATTGAAACCAAACTTATTGAAAAAAAAACATTTGATTTAACTAAAACAAAAACCTATATCAAACCAAAACAAAAACCCATTTCAAACCAAAACAAAAACCAAATTTGAAATAGATTTAGGGTTTTAGATATTTGTCACTTATTTGTTTAAATTATTTAATTTAATTTTGTTTTTATATCAACCGGTAGCATTTCACCCCGTAAATGCTACCGGTTTTATTTTAAAATGTGATTTTACAAGCCGAAATGCTGCCCATTTTTTTCAATCCTCCGAGAACGCCAAGAGGATTGAAAAAAAAAACAATTTGAACCTAAAACAGAAAACCATTTCAAAACAAAAACCAAAACTATTTTAAATTTGAAATATTTTTAGGATTTTAAATTTATTTTGCATTTATTTGTTTAAAAATTATTTGGTATGTGAATTTGCAAGCAGAAATGCTGCCAATGTTTTTTCAATCTTTCGAGAACGCCAAGAAGATTAAAAAAAAATTATATATTAATATTATATTATAATATAAAAAATTTAAAAATAAATATTAATAATATATATAATCATATATTGTTTATTAATTTTTACTTAATTTATTTTAAAAATTAATATTTAATAAATTAATAATATAATATAAAAGAATTAAAAAATGAATATTAATAATATATAATCATATATTATTAATCATAACCATAACCATAACCAACTTGCCAAATTGTCCTAAATAAGATCCCCTCTCTGGCCATGAAAAGTATGTCCACAATGTGAGCATCAATGAAGATAAATTGGCCTGGAATCATAATGGATAGCTTGGAAAAATTCCCAACATCAGGTGGCCTAACATCATTAGATGATCAGGTGGCCCAACATAACATTATTAATATTAAAATAGGAAACATTTTATAAATATGATAATATTAATATTGTTTACATTATTAAAAAAAACTATCAATAATTATTTATAAAAATAAAAATAAAATAAAGACATATTGTGGAGAGAAATTCTCTTGTAGACAAGAAAATATCATAAAAAAAATTAACATATAGTAAATTAAAATATTATTATTAAAATAAAATAAGAAATATTTTAAATTTATAATAAACTATAATGGTTTATATTTCAAATAATTACTTTACTTAAAGTTCATTATATTTAATAATGATTGCTTACGAATAGATTATGGTAAAATATTGTTAAAAGTTATTATAATTAATTACAATTAATTATAATTAAATATGGTCTATGTGTTGATTATTTGATTTTGATGATTAACTATGATATTATGACTTTTATTTGACGTAAATATTCCATCCATGTCTAGGTTGGATATTTTGTGTCATAATTAAATATTTCTATGTGTTGATTATATGATTTTTATGATTAACTATTATATTATGACTTTTATTTGACGTAAATATTCCATCCATGTCTAGGTTTGATATTTTGTGTCAATCATATATAATATTGAGATCTTTTACCTATTATATATAGATGAAATTAATGAAAACAATAACATTTCTTTAAATGTAATTAGTAAAAAAACTATTATATATACATGAAATTAATGAAAAAAATTAATCATAAAAACAATAACATTTCTTTAAATGAAATTAGTAAAATAAAAAAACTAAACATAAGATATTAACATTTTTTTTTTAATTCTTTACATAATCCTAATTTATCTAGATTTAATAATAATAATAATAATTAAAAATAATATTTATAATATTTTTTAATTTTCATTATAAATAAAAATGATATTAATCTAGTTTTGTTTTTTTTAATAAAATATCATATTATTATATCAAAAAGAGTACATGGATTCATTACATTGGGCTTTGTTAGTGTTTAGACAGCACAACAATTAGATTTTCAATAACTTCCCTTCCCCCACCATACATCAACTTGAAAAAAATGATGAATTTACTACAAACACATAAAAACTGCCATTTGTTCTTCATACACCGATTCCTTAAACTAAAACCTATACTACTATTAGCCAAGGAACAACCAAGACACAGATAAACCCGACCCAAATTACAAAAAGATTGTGGAACCATAGGAGCTATTCAGACGACCTTTGATGAACTCGCACCGGTGGAAGGACGCGACCCTCGCAACTCCTTAATATTGCCTTCTCCCGCACATGCCCTATCTCCAGAGGTGTCGTCCGCCACATCCTGGCCTCCCTTGCCCGTGATCTTCACCAAACCAGTCGCACCCGCAGAGGTAATACCAAATGACCAGATCCCAGAGTAGGGGGTCGATAGAAATGTATCCCCATCTTGCTAGCCATTATGTCAATTTTCTTGTACATTAGTTAACAATCTCTATTATGTTCTTTCCAAGCCCGTGCTAGCTCCTTGTCACCAATTTCCTTGTTTGCAACTTCACTCGTTCCATGAGGACATGGGAGAGAAGCCCCTTTGTATCCCAGTAGGTCGCCATGAGCCTGCCGTAGGATGCCATCCCACCAACAGTTGTCCTCGAGTCTTGCACCCATTCTGTGACCTCCTCTCTAACTTACTCAATCTTGAGGGATTTAACTTGTTCCCATAAATTCTTCTCGACCTTCTCGATATCCCCGCAGATAGTTTGGGGGATTCTTTCTCGGAAGAAACAAGCCACTTGACAGACCCGCCTTTGCTCCCGAGTCACCCTCGGGGGATTCTCTTCCTTAACCTTCCTTCGTCTCTTCGTAGCCTTATTCCCCCTAGGAGCCATGACGACCTTCCAAGAGGTTTCCCAATATTCCTTACATAGGAATTCCAAAACTAAACACCGTAAAAGCTTTAGGATGTCGAATAAGCTAGGAAATTTGCATGTCGATCCCGTCTTTCCTTCCTCATGTATAGCCTTGTCACCACTCTGATCCATAATTTCTTTCATTAGAGTTATGTCATGTCCATCAAGTCACAGATTATCCCTGGCTTCAATGCACTACTTCTATTAGATTGCGTCCTTTGGATGAGGACGCGGTTGTATTCCTTCCTCCTCATTATTCTCGCGGCAGGGTAATGCTCATTCAATTAAGCATTGATTTCCTTAGTACTTGTATCATCGACATGAGTGGGGCTATTTTATTCCAGAACCTTCCTTTCACTCGATGGTTGAGGATCAATAGGAGCAAACTCTATTCCAGTGGTGGCCTTGAATTTGAATTGGAATTGAAATTGAATTTGGAATTGCATTTGAAATTTAAAATTGAAATTGAAATTTGAATTTGAAATTTGAAATTTGAAATAGAATTTGAAATTTGAAATAGAATTTGAAATTTGAATTGAATTTGAATTTGAAATTGAAATTTGGAATAGAATTTGAATTTGAAATTGAAATGTGAAATTTGGAATAGAATTTGAAATTTGAATTTGAAATTGAAATGTGAAATTTGGAATAGGATTTGAAATTGAAATGAGAAAATTTGAAATTGAAATGTGAAATTTGGAATAGAATTTGAAAGAAAATTAGAATTAGAAATTAAAATGTGATGTAGATATTCCTGAAGAGAGAGATTCGGTGCTTTGCGCTCCGTGAAGCACAAGAGGATCTGACGTCATCCGACAGGGAGGCCATCGACAACACTCCCGTTCACCGAGGAGTGATGCCAGGCCGGGGTTGGCTGTCACTAGTGGCGGCAGAAGGAGAGATAGTGTGTCGGTTCATCCCGACGACATACATGTGGATCCCCAGGAGGAGGATGTGCAACAAGACACAAGTGCATCGGGTGCGTATTTTTTGTTAGCACATTTTCAGTAAATTTTTAGTATATAATGCATTGAATTTCAGCTGCAAGTTATAATATATATTTTTAGTAACATTTGTGTTTTGGTTTGGATCGCAGGTGCCCTATCAGGGGGATCGTACGATGATGAGGTTGCACAGATCACTCTCGCTGACATCATTTCCTAGCGAGAGTGGGTGAGCTCATGTGTGAGCACTTTGAGGGAGGATTCTCCCACACGACGATCTTTGTCGATGATGTTATCGGCGATTGATGAGATGTTGACCCTCTATAGGAGGGTAGGACCTCTCAGTGACATTTGGTGACATTCATGCCAGAGGAGGAGAGATGGTGTCATTGGGATCCACAAATGGGAGGATGTCAAAGTCGCCATAAGAGGGCATGACATCAAGGGTGCTTTATTTGACATCCCTCGTGACCGTGCCCCTTGTCAACCGCTTAGACTCAGGGATTTTAAGTTGGAGGTCGTTGCACCACATATATATGATAGATTCATGGGAGCGTGGGGCATGTTCCCCCACCATGACCAGGTCCCATTGTACTTTGCAAAACATGTTTATGTAGAGTTTGTTTTGGACATGCACCCGGAATACACTAGCACAGGGTCCCAGTTCTATGGGGCTGGTAGGGGATGCTCCTACCAACGTCCTGGAGCTCGAAGAGACCCTGCCTTCGTTCCACCCGCTCCGAGGTTGATACCGCTTCTAGACAGGGCGGTTATCAGGTCGAGGGATGTGGCACAATCATCCCAGCTTGCTGCAGAGGCTAGAGATGACCTTGCAGACTTGTTGTTCACTGCCTTGGGTAGTGTTGCTGTTGCTGCGCATGGAGAGGCATCTAGACCACCCCCTCCACCTGCAGAGCCAGAGATAGAGCATGTCTCTAATGACATGCTCAGGATTTTCAATCGCGAGACCCTACTGCGGTATGCTGAGTCAGCGCGAGATGCATACTTTCAGTTATATTGTAGATGCGTCGCTACACGACAAGTATAATTTTGTACAATTATGTATATATGTTCTTCATGTTACATCATATCAATGTCGCAAATTGAATGGTCAATAATACTTAAGGGAGTTGTATTCTATTGATCCATGCAGGGGACCCCATTCATGGATCAACTCTTTGCTAGCGAGCCATCTATTGGTCCGCCAGTCGGGGTAAGTTATAATTTATGTTCCAATTTAATTTGTGTTTGAATATTATTTCTCAGTTTAAATAATTTGTGTTTTATTTCTTAATTTTCAAGATTTATGTTGTAGATCTTAACTTCAAATGAATTTCAAATTGTACAGGGCAACGGAAAGGCGATAGATCCTGTTTATGTACATGAGGACCGCAAAGGTTCTGACGAGCCGGGTCCAGAGACACATGTGAGTTTTAATTTATGTTCCAATTCATGTTATTTAGTCACATTTAGTAATTGATTTTTGTACTTTATGTTTCAATTTTTTACGGATAGCTTTTAAATTATGTTAAATTTACTTTTAATTTTTAATAAATTTAACTTATTACATGTAATGGCATATTACATAGGCATCGCAACAGGCGGGTGTCAGTGCTGCATTGGATTTCACACGTAGTTGGGATGTACCTCGAGTACATTATCCTGATGAAGGGCCATCTACCCGTATTCCTACCCAGATCCCAGATATCACCATTGACACAGCGGATATGGCACAATTCGTTGAGGGTTTAGAGTCTCAGAGACAGCAGCGGGTTGCTGCACAGGAGGGCAGTCAGAGGGACGATCATAGGCCTCGTGGGGGTAGTGGCCAATGAGTTGATGATCTATACATTTCCATGTTTTGGATATTTTCATGTTTTGGATGATCTATATATACGTTATCATGTTTTGGATATGGATTCATATCATTTATACATGGAATTTTATCACATATGAACTTTGGATATGGACTTTTGGATATTTTGTATATTTTATCATATTGATGTTTTCATGTGTATTTTGTATATGATTTGAAATCGATTGTTTTTTATATTAGATCTGGACATAGTTATTACAGTTACAAATTTATGTTTTGTCGTTCCAAATGCAAATTTAATGTGTAGTTACAATTTAGTTCAATTTAAAATGCAAATTTCGACTACATTAGAGTTCACATCTTCCAAAATTTAGAATTGAATACATACATTACGTTTTAAAATTGAAATTACAATTCCAATTCAATTACAATGTAAAATTTTCAATTTAATGTGTAATTTCAATTCCAATTCAATTGCAATTTAAAAGCTCGTTTTCAACTACATTACAATTGCAGAAATGAAATCAACATGTACAATTAGAATACATTTGAAATTAATAATTGAAATTTTGATTACATTATGTTGTCTACACATTACAATTCAATTACAATTTACACATTCCAATTCAATTACAATTTAAAATTAAAATCTCAAATTTAATGTATAATTTCAATTGAGAATACAATGTGTTGTTCCAATTTACAAGTTCAATTTCAATTACATTACAATTGCATTTGAAATAAAAATTTTAAATTATGATACATTGTACAATCTAAAAGTTAAATTTTACAATTTTACCTTGTATATAGATGTATTTTAAATTCTCAATTTTGTATTTGAAATCAAAATTTAAAATTAGAATACATTTCAAATTTAAAATTGAAATTGACATTTTGCATTATGTTGTCTACACATTACAATTCACTTACAGTTTCCAGATTCCAATTCAATTACAATTTAAAATTAAAATCTCAAATTTAATGTGTAATTTCAATTGAGAATACAATGTGTTGTTCCAATGTACAAGTTCAATTTCAATTACATTACAATTGCATTTGAAATAATTTTTTTTAAATTATGATACATTACAAGAGCCCAACAAGTAGCTTCATCACTTTCATCTATCGGGACCCTGAATTTAGTATATTTGAGCAATGTTCTTTTTGAAACATTGAGTAATGATGCCAGTGTTGATACCATTCGATTTCTTGAGGTGCTTTGTGCCACAACAACCGTTGTAATTTCCTTACGAGCAACTCGGGTATCATTGTTTCTTGATTTTCCAAATGAAGATAATACAGTTCTTACATTTTCTATTGCATTTTGGCATGTCTTTTTTGTTTTAACATCTTGAAAACTCAACAACTTTGTGGCACGTTTCAATTTTTTGTGTTTTATCAACCCATGTAGGATTTGAGCTTGAGCCATCGTTGAATTTTGTTCAAAATATGACTTGATTATGTTATTGACATGCTCTCTAACTTTCCGACCAGGGATCGAGTTCCCAATCTCTTCTTGTGCAGAAACAACTGCACAATCCTCTAGAAAATTTCCACCCCTTCCAACCCTACTGCAACTCCCAATTATATTTTCAATGTGAGAGGGAAAGGTTTCATGTGATGGTTGATTAGGATCATGAGGGGGCACAGGGTCATGTGATTCTTGATCACCATGATGTGATGTCTAACCATAATCTCTCCCTGCGTAACATGTAAATTAAAACAAATTGAAAATTGGTTACTTCATAGTTGTGCATTGAACTTTAAAATAGCCAGTAACTTGAAATTTGATGTGGAAATTGAAAAATTGAAAATTGCATGTGAACTGAATTTTCCAACTAATACATTTAGCTTGAGAATTGTTCTAAGTAAAAATCGAAACTGCTAGTAACTTGAAATTTGAAATTGCTCAAGTAACTTGAAATTGCTAGTAACTTGAAATTTCAAATTGCTCAAGTGATACGAACCGTTACACCAAAACCCCGAGGTGTTAGTGAAGGCCGCCCACTAGGATCTTAACCTGTGCATCGTACGAGCCCCGGACGAACACTGCAATGCCGACGTTGGATCTGAAACGGTGCGGAAGTGATCGACAACAATTCAGCTGAAAATAGATATGGACCCCAGGTATGTTAGGCTTCCTAACAGTTCAGGTGTTTCACTCGGCCACCAATGCTATCTGATGGCTTGCGTATTGGGGCAGTACCCCTCACTCCACGGCTTAGGTAAAATTGATAACCGCTTGGCCACAAATGATAGTTATTGGTTTACCTTACGGGTGAAAAATAGTCAATCAGGTAGGGGTCGTTGCCCTTTTCACTGGCAGGTCCTCTCAATGGGCCAGCTACTTTGGGGTTCTTATGGTACTCCTCATAATGATTTTTAGGGCTTATGCCCAAGTACTTCCCACAGTTAAGCAGACAGGGATTATTCCTAGATCCAAACATGCAACAGATGCCAAATTTGTAGTAACTTGTACATTTAACTTTAAAATTGCTAGTAACTTGAAAATAACCTATATATATTTAAGTCAAGATAATTATTAATAACTTGATAAAAATTATTGTGGGCATAAAAATTAATATCATTTACAATTATCACATTATATAATTGTGGGCAAATTTTCTTTATGCAATTTATGTCCATTTTACTTTTACATTACAAGAAAAATGTTATTTTAACTTTATGGTATAATTTATAAATAAATAAATATTTAAAATACAAGTTGCAAATCACCATGCAAAGAATAAATGATTACAACACTTCTACCATAGAATTTCAAGGACAACATCATGCATCCCATATTGTATATAAGTGAAATAAAAATTTGAGATTGATTTTCTACCCATCATAACATACCTATTATACTCTAAATGTGGGGAAAAAAACATCGATTTAGAGATGAATACGATATTTAATTAAAAACATTGTAGTGATATGATAGAGGGGAAATTCATAATTTTTAATGCAAAATAACATTTTTATTAGTTGACGATTTTGCAATTTCAACAATAGACATTTAAATGGAAATTGTAATTTTATCATAAATTGCAATTTAATTATTTTTTATCAATAATCCAGAGAAGATGACTTGTGCTAGAAGACCTGTGCTGAGAAATACCTTCCTAGTTAAGAGGGAGTGTTGATGTATATGTAACTTCGGAATGTATTTCATATATGTATGTTGTATGTACTCCTATAGAGATGGTATTATTCCTCTATACGGAAGTGTCGTCATTTATATTGTAAATGTCGTAACTTATACTTGATGGGTTATTAGACCACCTTGTTGGGGTCGGACCTGTATAAGTCATGTGGGTCAAAGGGTTATTAGACCACCCTATTGGGGGTCGGCCATGTGGGTCAAAGGGTTATTAGACCACCCTATTGGGGGTCGGCCCAGTCAGCATTATGTTATGTGGTTAAGTTCGAGCCTACATGATTTATGTGAAAGGCAAGTCAAGTCAAGTATAAATAGAGTGCGGGAGGCACTCTATTTACTCACTCACTTCTCACTCATGCACTCAAGGAGGAGTGGCGCACTTATGGAGGAGGAGGATCTGCTGCTAGGTCATGTCTATCTCTTATGGTTGGGTTGTATCATTTCTCTATCTATCTCTGAGGAAGTTATTGGGGTTTTTCACCTTTATGGTTTTCCCTAAGTAAATCTTTGTGTCTCTTGTGTGCTTGCATTATTGTCTCCATGATTGATATGCTGTAGATATGTTGTACATGTTATTCTCTCAGTTAAGATCCTAGATCATATTGAAGTAAATTCTGAAAATTTAACATGGTATCAGAGCTAGCCTGAAAGAAGGCATGATATGGCATGTATGACACTTGTTGCACTTACGATGCTAGGGCTTGATATAGCAAAAATCAGTCATCGTAGCACTTTCGCTATAAATCCATTTTGGAAACGTTTTCGGATCTGAAACCTTTACAAGTCGAAGATTAAATCCCCATGCACCTTTTTTCCAAAGGAAAACCTCTAATTCGTTGTACTTTGTGATTTATGATCTGTACAATATAGGGTTTCTGCCTCTTCCAGATCTGAGTCAAAATAAGGTGACCTTGGGAAAAAGGTCATAACTTGGGCTAGGAAGCTCCAAATGAAATGTCGTAAAAAGTGACAGGTAGTACACAGACTGTACTAACTCAGGAAAAATATTTAGAGGCCAAGGTTTAACCAGTGACACGTGGAACGTCGTACAAGTTCGCTCTCCTGTATTATCCCAAAATAGGTCACGTTGCGACACTTGGCATAACTCTCTCTCAGAGAATCCAATTGAGGTCATACCTGTCAGGATGGAAAGATAACAGGGCAAGTTATCTCAGGAAAAATGTTCAGAGGCCGAAGTTCAAACAGTGACACGTGGAACGCCGTACAAGTTTTCTCTCCTGTATTATCTCAAAACAGGTCACGTTGCGACACTTGGCATAACTCTCTCTCAGAGAATCCAATTGAGGTCAGACCTGTCAGGATGGAAATATAAGAGGTCGGGCTATCTCAGGACACTTTTTCAGACCTTGTGGATCGAAAAGTTTGGAGGTACACTAGAAACAATCAGGTACATATTTCTGTCAAAACAGAATTATTTTTTAGTACCTTCATTCATGGCTTCCAGAATTTAGGGCTTCGGAGAAAGTTGGAATTTTTGTAATCGGAGACCACGACTGAATGCTACTCATAAAAATAAAAATTTAGAGACCAAAATCAGAATTTTTGGTTAGGCAGAAGGCCGGGCTTGATCAGACCCTAGTTCGGGACTTTGATCAGAAAAGTGGAAAATTAGGGCTTCTGTAAAAATGGGAATTTTTGAAATCTGTGACCACGGCTGGAAGCTCCTCAGAAAAATAAAATCTTAGAGATTTGGATCAAACCTTTTGATTGGGCAGAAGAGTGGGCTTCATCTAAACCCAGTTCAGGGTCACGTCCAGTGAATCTGGAAGTTTCAAAGGCAAAATTGAGGAATGAAACTTTGCAGTTTTCAAATTCTAAATATACTAGCTTGATCAGCTCATCAAGGCGCATATTTCTATCCTTTCAGAAGTTTGAAATTCAAAGTTTGAATTTTTGGGGTTTCTCTGACAACCCCATATCCAGCTCCAGGTCCAGTTCTTGCAAATCAAGTGCATTGGGTTAATCCTAGAAGAAGATGGATTGATCATCTGCATAAGTGAAGAAGTTCATGTTTTAGAGGGAGATGAGGCTAAGACCTTACATAAGAATATTACAAGCGATCTCAACAGGTATGACTCATCGAGGTATGTTTCGATATTTGTTCATGATTAAGTTTATGGTATGTTTGTCTTCATGTTATTATGGTTAGTACAATCTTGATTTTAGATTTGTCATATCACCTTAACAAAATTATGAATGCACGATAGAAAATATTCATTGATTAGGGTGTTGACACTTATGATTGTACTAATGCATTATGGTGTTGTATGAGGTTTATGTTGTCTACTAACATGAAAGGTACACCAAGAAAGTCAAATCATGTTCTGGTTCAAGAACATATGATCATGATGACATGAGGACAAAGATTCATCCATTGTCATGGATCTCATAGAAGATCCATTTACGAGGTATGTATAACTTGGTTTTATAATGGTTAACCTATGAGATATACAGGTTACTAGCACAAGTCATTGAAGAAGAACAAGAAGACATCATGTGAGTATGTTAGACATAACTAGCTAGCATGCTAATCCATGTATGTTTTTCCTATATCAAGATAGAATCCTACCTTGTGTTAGGATCTTATACTGTTGTGTTGTTGATAATGATTATTCATGAAGTCATAGGTTTGAATAGTCATGGTTGTATGCATATGGTGTTTCTTACCATAATTGATGATATGACTAACCAGAAGAATCATGAAGGTATAGGTTGAGTAATCACGGGTTTTATGCATATTATATCTCTTATCTTGATTGATGATTTAACTAACCAAAAGAGTCCTATGATCAAATAAGAATATGCATGAGTAAAAGAAGACTTCCCTGAAACCTTGAATACTAATGTTTATTATCTGTGTTTGAAATGATCCTGACTATACATGCTTAAGATTATTGTGTTTTGATAATATTAAGATTAGACTAATGAATGTTTGATTACGTATGATACCTAGAGGATAACACAATGATGATACTAACAAGCATGCATAGGGATCGAGAATGAATATAAGTTCAATGACAAGTAATCCAGGAAGCAAAGATCAAGAGGGAGTACACTCCAGTGGTTTCTGCAAGGATGCAGATATTCAGAGGGAGTTGACCATCTCTTTACATTCAACAACAGAAAGGTGTAGAAGAAGCTACTTCAGATTAGGACTCCAGCAGCTCCTGCAAGGAAGCAAAGACTCAGAGGGAGTCCACCCAACGAACAAACAAAGATAAGTATTTGAATTGTCATTTCTTAAATAATATTGTTCAATAATGTATATACTGATGTTCCTAGAATTAGGTTGTGTATTATGCATATTAGAATAATTGCATTAATGAACAGTATACTACTAATATGCATGGGTAAGTGGCCTATGGCACTGTACAACATTCCATTTCTACTTATCTAGAATGAAACCTCTTTGCTGACATGTTGGGAGTTGTGCACACTCTTAACAATGTTCTGGTAGAGATTGGAAGGCATCTAGAAAGTTACGGGATATGGATAAATGTTGTATTGAAGCATTGGCTAAGATAATTGCATGACTGTATGACATATTTCTTTATGTGTAAGAATTTGTTCTGAAAATTATGAGATGTTTATAATCATGCAATTTAACTTGTTGTGTAGGAAAGATCATATGCCATCTCCTACAAAAGAAGAACTACAACATTTGTTCCAACAACAAAAATATCTATTGAAGATATTGAAGTTCCCGGGATCTGGGATGAAGAAATGGAATGCCATGATCCGTCGATCATGAAGAATGATGTTTGGGATGTAGTCCCAAGACTTGAAGGGAAGTTTGTTATGCTTCCAAATGGAACTATCAGATCAAGCATGTTGCAGATGGTAGCATTGAGAAATATAAAAGTGATGAAATAGAAGATGCACCAGATGGATTTCAAGACAGCATGGTGTAGTCATATATTTGTGCAGAACTTGGTATGGTAAGATAGACAGCTTTCTATCCAGTTTGGTCTTTACCAAGAGTAAAGCGGGTTCCAACCTTTACTACAAGGTTGAGGAAGGAAATCCAGTGATACTACTATGTGGATGACCTGTTTGTATCAGGTGAGGATAGATTTATTGCCGACACACAGCGGAAGCTTGCTGCCGAGTTTGAGATGAAGAACTCGGGGATGATGCACTATTTGTTTTTGGCATGGAGGTGTGGAAGAGTGATGGAATCTTCCTTGGACAAGGGAAGTATGCAGTAGAGATCCTGAAGAGGTTCGGGATGATGGATTGCAAGGCCATGTCCACACCTATGGCATCAAATCTGAAGCTTCTTTGTGATGCTTCATCTGAGCCGGTTGATGTCTCTATGTATCGTCAGATGATTGGGTCCTTAATGTACCTGACAAACACGAGAACAGATATTTGCTTTGTTGTGAACACATTGAACCAGTTCCTGACGGATCCGAGGAGTGTTCACCTGGTTGCTGTGAAGCATGTTCTGAGGTACCTGAAGGGTACAGTGGATTTTGGGCTCAAGTATGAAGCGAATCAAAAGCTTAACTTGCAGGGTTATGTTGATTCAGATTGGGCTGGCAGTGCTGCAGATAGGAAGAGCACATCTGGATGCTGCTTCAGTATGGGATCAAGTGTGATCTCTTGGTTTAGCAGGAAGCAGTCCTATGTAGCACTGAGTAAAGCTGAGGCAGAGTATGTTGCAGCCTGTTCAGCTAGTTGTGAGACAGTATGGCTACGGAAGCTATTGTCTGAGTTATTTGATCTCCCGTTGGATGCTACTGGTATCTTCTGTGATAACCAAAGTTGTGTGAAGCTGTCCGAGAACCCAGTGTTTCATGACAGGTCGAAACACATAAAGATCAAATATCACTATATCAGGGATATGGTGCAGAGAGGAGCTGTGAAGCTCTTGTATGTTGCGACGGACAAGCAGATTAGAGATGTGCTGACGAAGCCACTAGCCAGGGTGAAGTTCGAGTACTTCAGGGAGAGGCTTGGTGTTCTTCAGATTGATGACACTTCAAGGAAGAAGTGATGGACACATTTGCTGAAGCAATTCCAAGCATGTTGGAAGGAGGATCCTTCACATGGCTATGGATGTAAGCGTTGGATGATGATGAGCATCAGGATGATGTTCTAGTTTCTGCTTTGTATGATCAGTTGGATCATTTATATGTATGTATGCATCATGTTAGATGCTTGGATATGATCAGTTGGATCATTTTTGTATATGTATGTATGCATCATGTTGGATGCTGGATATGATCAGTTGGATCATTTTTATGTACGTATGTATGCATCATGTTGGATGCTTGGACCATGTATCTGTATATGTATCAGATGGATACATTGTATGATCAGGTAGATCATGTATGTTGATATGTATAAGGTATGATCAGGTAGATCAAGTATGTTGATGGATACATTGTGTGGATCATGTATCTATGTATCAGGTGGATACACTATGTATGATGATATGTATCAAGCAGATACTTGGTGTGCATCAGATGGATGCAGTGTATGATCAGGGTGATCGTGGATGATGAGCTTCTCCAGATGACATGCAGCAGGATGTTGCAGTGATGAGGATCAGGATGATCATGTGTACATCAGGATGATGTATGATGAGTATCAGATGATACTTTGTGGTCGTGGATCAGGTTGTGCTTGGGAGGACATATAATTTGTGCCCTGGGAGATCTGCAGATAGTTTTTCAAGGTTTTACCTATGGCATGTAATTCGGTGCCCTGGGATATCTGGCAGATGCTCTTTCGAGGTTTTGACCTATGGCATGTAATTTTCTCCTGGGAGATCTGGATAGGATGAAAAAGGCCTCAGATGCTTCAGCCAGGTTTTGCCATGACCACATGTAATTTGCTCCTAGGAGATTTGGACAGGATGAAAAAGGCCTCAAATGCTTCAGCCAAGTTTTTGTGGTGGACCACATGTAATGTGCTCCTAGGAGATCCGACAGGTAGAGCTGTGTGCTCGTAACAGCCCGGGATGCTTCAGCCAGGTTTTGTGCTGAGATCACATGTAATGTGCTCCTGGGAAATCCGACAGGTAGAGCTGTGTGCTCGTAACAGCCTGGGATGCTTCAGCCAGGTTTTGTGATGGGTCACATGTAATGTGCTCCTGGGAGATCCGACAGGTAGAGCTGTGTGCTCGTAATAGCCTGGGATGCTGCAGCCAGGTTTTGTGATGCACGTAATAAGTCCTGAGGATTCCATAGTATGGCCAGTGATGTCGAAGACCTGCAGGTGGTGGGCCTACATCCAGTATGAAAAAGGACTGGCTCTGTAGAACTTCCTATGACGAGTAGATTCAAATATTGATTGAGATAGCAGCAGCAGTGATGATGATGATGACTCGATGATGATTATCCAGTGACGATGATCCAGAGAAGATGACTTGTGCTAAAAGACCTGTGCTAAGAAATACCTTCCTAGTTAAGAGGGAGTGCTGATGTATATGTAACTTCGGAATGTATTTCATATATGTATGTTGTATGTACTCCTATAGAGATGGTATTATTCCTCTATATGGAAGTGTCGTCATTTATATTATAAATGTCATAACTTATATTTGATGGGTTATTAGACCACCTTGTTGGGGTCGGCCCTGTATAAGTCATGTGGGTCAAAGGGTTATTAGACCACCCTATTGGGGGTCGGCCATGTGGGTCAAAGGGTTATTAGACCACCCTATTGGGGGTCAGCCCAGTCAGCATTATGTTATGTGGTTAAGTTCGAGCCTACATGATTTATGTGAAAGGCAAGTCAAGTCAAGTATAAATAGAGTGCGGGAGGCACTCTATTTACTCACTCACTTCTCACTCATGCACTCAAGGAGGAGTGGCGCACTTATGGAGGAGGAGGATCTGCTGCTAGGTCATGTCTATCTCTTATGGTTGGGTTGTATCATTGCTCTATCTATCTCTGAGGAAGTTATTGGGGTTTTTCACCTTTATGGTTTTTCCTAAGTAAATCTTTGTGTCTCTTGTGTGCTTGCATTATTGTATCCATGATTGATATGCTGTAGATATGCTGTACATGTTGTTCTCTCAGTTAAGATCCTAGATCATATTGAAGTAAATTCTGAAAATTTAACAAAAAATATGTAAGCCCCAGTGCACTCTGTCTAGATCATGTTCACATATTTCATTTTTTAAAATTATTATTTAACATTAATTTATTGTGCACGCACATAGACTAATTGTTAATTGCTTTTCAAATTTTTAAGTACACACATTTCATTAAATGAAAATTCGACACGATATATGGCATTGGTATATTTTGAAAAAAATATCATTGGAAAGCCAACATAATTATTTACATTTCGTTTTTCAACTGTATATCAAAATTCATAAGGCAAGTATGAGTTTCGAGGGCTTCAATTTAATACATGGGTAAAATTTCCGTTTTTCACCGTCATATTTGGCCAAAAAGAGTTACCCATCTCCATGGAATCACCTGTCTTCATGTGTATTTTGTATATGATTTGAAATCGATTGTTTTTTATATTAGATCTGGATATAGTTATTACAACTTTACAACTTTATGTTTTGTCATTTCAAATGCAAATTTAATGTGTAGTTGTGCAATTTAGTTCAATTTAAAATGCAAATTTCGACTACATTAGAGAACATCTTCCAAAATTTAGAATTGAATACATACATTACGTTTTAAAATTGAAATTACAATTCTAATTCAATTACAATGTAAAATTTCAAATTTAATGTGTAATTTCAATTCTAATTCAATTACAATTTAAAAGCTCGTTTTCAACTACATTACAATTGCATAAATGAAATCAACATATAAAATTAGAATACATTTGAAATTAATAATTGAAATTACAATTACATTATGTTGTCTACACATTACAATTCAATTACAATTTACACATTCCAATTCAATTACGATTTAAAATTAAAATTTCAAATTTAATGTGTAATTTCAACTGAAAATTCAATGTGTTGTTCCAATTTACAAGTTCAATTTCAATTACATTACAATTTCATTTGAAATAACAGATTTTAAATTAGAATACATTGTACAATCTAAAATTTAAATTTTACAATTTTACTTTGTATATAGATGCATTTTAAATTCTCTTGATTGTATTTGAAATCAAAATTTAAAATTAGAATACATTTGAAATTGAAAATTGAAATTGACATTTTGCATTATGTTGTCTACACATTACAATTCACTTACAATTTCCACATTCCAATTCAATTACATGAAAAATTTAATGTGTAATTTCAATTGAAAATTCAATGTGTTGTTGTATATAAGAATGTTTTTGAAAATTTAATGTGTAATTTCATTATGTTTTTGTATATAAAAATGTTCTTGGCAATGGGCATAACCACCTAGTTAATATAAGAAATGAAAATATGTTGATAGCATACGCTTGTACAACTATGGTAGCATACGCTTGTTGTATATAAGAATGTTTTTGAAAATTTAATGTGTAATTTCATTATGTTTTTGTATATAAAAATGTTCTTGGCAATGGGCATAACCACCTAGTTAATATAAGAAATGAAAATATGTTGATAGCATACACTTGTACAACTATGGTAGAAACCATGCTTGTACAACTATTTCATATGGTTTATGTTTTGATGACAAATGTAGATAATGGCACCATTTTATCCAACTAGGTAAGTTGCATATATGAAGGCATGTACAAGTTATTACGTTTCCATGTTATTATTATGTTTACGTTTCAATTTTCATTATTACGTTCAATCCATGTCTATCAAAGAGATTCCATGCCTATGCGTGCAAAACTGCATGATAAAGATGCTTTTTGATGCATGTAATAAAAAAATTGAGAATGTTTGATGGTTAGAAATTATAGTGAATGTTTGTGAGTTATGCCAACAATGGGTATTGTTTGCATGAAAATATATTCAAAGATTATGTGTAAGTGCCCTTTAGTTGAATTGTACCCTCTATCTCCTATGTTATATTCCATGTAGCACCAAGTTCCAATATTTTTATTAAATGGAATGAGAAGAGGCAAAAAAAATTGGTCCTAACTTTGATATGTTCTTGATAACAAAACAAATTGATTATGGTTGAATGAAATATTTTTTCAATACATTGGTATTTGATAATATTTTTATATAATTGATAATGAAATACAATGTAATTGATGACGAAATACAATGAATGGATTATAATGTATAAAATTTTGCAAATTTGAAATCAAAATTTAAAATTAGAATACAATGCAATTCAAAATTTAAATTTTACAATTCCACATTGTATATAGATGTGTTTTAAATTCTCGATTACATTACAATTGTATTTGAAATCAAAATTTAAAATTAGAATGTACATTACAATTTAAAATTGAAATTTTACAATTACATTATATTGTCTACACATTACAATTCAACTATCTATTAGATCTTTAATATTGTTTTTAAAGCATCTAAACAAATATCTATAAAACTATTATGGATGAAGTTCATGGAGAATTGACCATTCATTCAAGTGTATTCACTTTGGAGCACCATGACCCAAATTTCACAAAAGTCTCCCATCTAATATTTGTATTCTTGGCATTAAAGCATCTACAAATATACATTTATAAAACAACCTCCACAAAAATCTCCAAAAAAATATTACACAAGACAACATGAAAACTATGCCAATGGTGCAAGTGGCATACATGTAACTCATTCATCTGGCCAATGGGTTATAGGAATGGAAGTCTCCATAATACGATCATGGTTAGCTTCTGTCATCTTCCATCTCTTTGTATCACCTCTCTTCACCTTGATTTTTGTTAGATTTATCCGAGATGCCACCACCAAATGACTGTATTGACATGATATATATCCAGGCATAAAATCTCTGTAAATGATAATGATCACCCCGTTTTTCACTTTTTAAAAAAAGTGTCCCATTAGAACCATGTCTCCTATTTGGTATGTGAACTCCCCATATTGGTAGGGTCGCATCAAACTACTTTTTATTTGCGTGCACCGTATCAAATAGTATGCCACATTTTCTTGGTTGTGGGGGGGTGCAATGACAACAAACACATCACCTGCAAGATACATTACAAATATGATTCAAATGTCCTATATGCATTTCTACAACATTTGTATATGTGTAATATATAATGAACTAATTAACTTAATGAAGACTCTTGTACCTTCCCTAACCATATCAGAAAGTCGATCATGATCTAATGAGACCATTGCCTCTTCAGTGTGCATCTCTTTCCATGTTGGAATTGGATGTGGGTCCTTTGTATTAAGAGAGACATGTTTCCATGGTTTCACATATACATCATTTTCACAGTGATCAATCCCGCATCCATTTGCATCAATGCAAAAATCGCAAAAACAAGCATACTTCCTCGTTTCAATGGAAAATATGTCACTCATGTCTTTACTTTGAACAGAATGTAATTCCCTCGTACTAGGGATGGTCTCACAATACCACAGAATGGATCTATTAACATCTCCAAGGGAAACATCCCAAAAGAACCTGCATGGAATTCAGTTTGTCATATATAAATTCCTATCGAGTATGTGTTCTTTTGGAAATGATGATATTGAATGTTATTAGCTTATTAATTGAGTTTGGAGTTTATTACTTGCACACCGGCCTTTCTTGTTCGCGACCTTAATGTACCAAATGACGTGTGCACCAATCAACTACTTCAGTAGAGCATTTGAGTCGGGTTGCACCATGACTCATCTGGTACCTCCGAAGTGCTCGTTTCACACATGCACCTACGCCATCATGTTCACCCTTTCCATGTCTTATCTCAAAAAAGCTCCAGGTGTGTCGGATTCCTGTCCCTTTGTGAAGGGGACTACCCCAATAAAATGAGCGTGCTGATTTGAATTGCCCTGCACACCCATCTGACCAAATCTAGTGTTTAGTAAATGATACGCCTCTCTGCCTGAATGAATCATAAATCAACCCAAAGCAGTGTTGAACGAACAATGTGTCATGCTCACGATCATCACTAACATAAAAATGGTACTCCTTGATCACTTCACGTGACTGAGGAGTGCTATCCCTACCATCAATGTTTTCCTGAGCATGTCTGTACAATACATGTATGAAGATAGACACCTGGTAGGAGTGATAGTACTCACTCTGTATATCTCTCTGAGGAGAAAAGGTGTAGTTCTCCGCAAAGTCTACCACTGATAAGATTGTGCCCAACTCAAATACCTCACGGGAATGTTTGAATTCTGAAGCTTGCCACCTAGACCTATGGAAGTGCTTTATGTATTTATAAATATGACTTTGAAACTTCTCCATGAAATCTGAAACAGGAATCTCATCATCGATCAAGTCGATCCTCCTCGATGGAACAGATGAAGAAGATGTTGGATCCATGGTGACGTACTTGTACCTCTTCCACCTAACGGTGACATCTGACAATCCATGGTGTGTTGGATCGATAGGAAAGTTCCTATGGAACAATGTCAAATCACTGCATTCATGGCATTTTCTCCCACCTACACACCTCTTATTGAAAAACACGTGTTCAGGATTCCTGTTACATAGTATCATACAAATAAAATTTCGCACTGTGTGAGGAGCTAGTACACCGTTCCAGTTCCTTTTGCAAAAATAAAAAAATGTGTCATAGTATAGTTTAAATTCAACGTGGTACCGACAGCAACAAGTGTCGTGAATCGTATTCGGCCTAATATACTGCGGTTTCAATTTGTTGAACATGCTAAATGATATTTGAACACCGGGATTGGTTTCTTGGAATTCCTCATAAAGTGCAACTCCTGTCATCTCCATCACATGCTTACAGTGCTCCTGATAAATGCCTCTGGATGAACGTTGTCGCAGTACATGCTTTCGATCTAGAATAGCACGAGAATGAATATCCCAAAACTCTATCATCTTCTCTCTAATGCCTGCTGCCATCCTGCCTCGATAGGGTTCCCTACAAATAAGAGACCAACAAGCAGCTTCATCATTTTCATATATCCGGACCTTGAATTTAGTATATTTGAGCAATGTTCTTTTTGAAACATTGAGCAATGATGCCATTATTGATACCATTCGATTTCTTGAGGTGCTTTGTGCCATAACAACCATTGTAATTGCCTTACGAGTAGCTTGGGTATCATTGTTTCTTGATTTTCCAAACGAAGATAATGCAGTTCTTACATTTTCTATTGCATTCTCACATGTATTTTTTGTTTTAACATCTTGAAAACCCAACAACTTTGTGGCACATTTCAATTTTTTATGTTTTATCAACCCATGTAGGATTTGAGCTTGTGCCATCATTGAATGTAGTTCAAAATATGACTTGATTATGTTATTGACATGTTCTCTAACTCTCCGACCATGGATCGAGTTCCCAATCTCTTCTTGTGCAGAAACAACTGCACAATCCTCTATAAAATTTCCACCCCTTCCAACCCCACTGTAACTCCCAATTATACTTTCAATGTAAGAGGGAAAGGTGTCATGTTATGGCTGATCAGGATCATGAGGGGGCATAGGGTCATGTGATTCTTGATCACCATGATGTGATGTCTAACCATAATCTCTCCCTACATAACATGTAAATTAACAAATTGAAAATTGGTTACTGGATAGTTGTGTATTGAACTTTAAAATTGCTAGTAACTTGGAATTTGATGTGGAAATTGAAAAATTGAAAATTGCATGTGAATTGAATTTTTCAACTGATACTTTTAGCTTGAGAATTGTTCTAAGTAAAAATTGAAATTGCTAGTAACCTGAAATTTGAAGTTGCTCAAGTAACTTGAAATTGCTAACTTAATTAAACTTGAGAATTGTTCTAAAAGTAAAATTTGAAATTGCTTGTAACTTGAAATTGGTAGTAACTTGTACATTTAACTTTAAAATTGCTAGTAACTTGAAATTTGTTGTACATGTAAATTAACAAATTGAAAATTGCTAGTGACTTGAGAAAATATACAGATATTGAAAATACATTAAAACAAAAAAATTGTTTGTAACTTCATTTCAAAATAACTAATTATATACATGCAACTTGAAATTGTACATTTAGTTTGATAATTGCTAGTAAAGTTTGAAAATCAAGTATATATATATTTAACTCAAGATAATTATTAATAACTTGATGAAAATTATTGTGGGCATAAAAATTAATATCATTTATAATCATCACATTATATAATTGTGGGCAAATTTTCTTTATGCAATTTATGTCCATTTTACTTTTACATTACAAGAATTTAATGTTATTTTAACTTTATGGTATAAAATAAACAAATAAATATTTAAAATTTAAATTGCAATTTCAACTTAAATTCCAATTTTGACATTCCAACAATTACATGACAATTAAAAATTTGGCAATTCCAACAAATATATGATTGAGGAGAAATTCATAATTTTTAATGCAAAATAACATTTTCAATAGTTGATGATTTTGCAATTTCAACAATAAACAATTATGGAAATTTTAATTTTTATCATAAGCTGCAATTTAAGGATTTTTTATCAATAATGATTCACATATCAATGCAAGGTTGCAAACATTGCAAATAATTATTTTCAATTTGTCATAACAAAATATATGATTCTAATAATTAATCTCATCATGGTGATATGTCATGTTATGTAAATAAATGTACATGTGATAGATAGAATTTTTTAAAAGTAAACATTATAATTAAATAGCTCTTTGAACATTCATTTGTATTCAAATATTCATTACTATGAAAATATTGCCAACCACCATAACTATGAAAATATTCATACATTTGTTTTTAAATTGAATAAATTCTAACTAATACATAACTATATCACAACATGTTCATTTCAAAATATTCATTCATTTGTTTTGAAATTGAACTTTTTAACAAAACAAGAATTAAAATTACATTTAACTTGAAATTGTTAGTAACTTAAAAAATTGCGATTAGTTAAATATGTAAAATTTAACTTGAAAATAGTGTCCAAGTGTACATTTAATTTGAAAATTATTCTAATAACATTGAAAATTGTTAGTAAGTTTAGAATTTTGAAAATAGTTAATATGTACATACATTTTAACTTGAAAATAGAATTTAAGTGTACATTTCATTTAAAAATTGTTGGACAATAAACATTGAAAATTGTTAGCAACTTTGAAACAATTTGAAAATTGTTAAAGCAACTTTGAAACACAATTTGAAAATTGTTAGTAACTTTGAAATAATTTCAAAATAGTTAAAAATATGTACATGTATTAACATGAAAATATAATCTAAATTTATATGTTTCATTTTAAAATTGTTCCAATTTAACATTTGTTAGCCACTTGAAAATTGTCCATTTGACATAAAAATTGTTGAAAACTTTGAAATTTAAATAACAAATGGATGAAATAAAAAGAATATCATTACAAATAAATATGAAACAAATTAAATTATGAAATTTAGTTAAATTTATTGGAAAATTGTTACTAATTTTGTAAATTATGTAGCATGGTATTTAAATTATGATAACATGTAATTCAATAATTTACCTTGGTTGTCCTCCATTGGAATTTGTTGCACCAAATGTGCATTTTCTTCTTCTCTCAACCTTGCTCTTTGTTGTCTCATTTGTTTTCTATTCTTCTCACGCTCTTCATTGTCATTTTGTTGTCTAGCATGTTTTCTTTGTCTTTTTTTTCAATTCCCCATCAATCTACAATGAAAACAAACAAAAAAAATTTCAAATTGTTATAGCAAACAACAATATGTTAGTATGAAATATTGAAATATGCCTACAAAGAAATCTTACATGTCTAAGGAGCTCTAATTCAACAAGAAGAAAATGTCAAAGCTCTAATTCAACAAGATCAAAATGACAAAGCTCTAATGAGAAAAAAAACTTGCAATGAGTAAAATTATTGTTTTTGATTAATTGTTTGCTGCTTATATAACAGGTTGGTCGATATTTTTACGAGGGAAGGGTAGTTGGCAACATTAATTGTTTCCAACTCCTTTTCCGGGTTCGCCCAAGTTAATTTTTATATTTCTTTTATATAGACAAACCCTCGATTGAGCTTAGTTTAACAACCCTTGATAGAGCAAATATCTCGATCGAGGTCTTGTTAAACCCTCGATCAAGGTATTTTAAATACCCCGATCGAGCAAATAGCTCGATCGAGGGCTTAAAAAACAGGACGAGAGCCCTTTCCACTACAAAATGAAAGTTTTGTCTGCCTTCCACAGAGTTGAACCATGTTATTAAATGCTCATTAATGAGAGGACTTGATACCATTGGATTCGTCAACGAATCCTCTATCTAGATACATAAAATTTATGAATTTTTTATCTTCATATGTCTTTTGTTTTTAAATTTCTACTAACACTTGCCCTAAAAAACCCTACCGACAATTTTGATTGAGCTCAAAGATAAATCCACAACATTCAAAATACACATCCAAAAAATTTGAAAAAATACACAAGCCCCAGATAAACGTGTCCTCTTTAAAGGGTATTTTTAGTTTTGCAAATTATGTAAAAAACAAAAGATTTCGTGCACACACACATGTGTGCAAAATGCGACTTAAATATTCATTAGTAAGTTTCAAAAAATAATAATAAATATAATTTTTTGAGAAAAATTAAAAGAAAAATATGTAAGCCCTAGTACATTATGTCTAGATCATTTTCACATATTTCATTTTTTTAAATTATTACTTTAACATTAAATTATTGTGCACACACACAAACTACTTGTTAATTGCTCTTCAAATTTTTAAGTACACACGTTTCATTAAATGAAAATTCGACACGATATATGGCATTGGTATTTTTCAAAAAAAATATCATTGGAAAGCCAACATAATTCTCTACATTTCGTTTTCCAACCGCATGTCAAAATGCATGTGGCAAGTATGAGTTTCGAGGGCTTCTATTTAATACATGGGTAAAATTTTTGTTTTCCACCGTCATATTTGGCCAAAAAGAGTTACCCATCTTCATGGAATCACCCACTCTCTCATTCCATCAAATTGAAGGAGTTGGTTGAACCATGGTACATATGCTCAAACAACCATGAAGTTGGTTGAAAAAATGGTGCAAGTATGCAAGCAAGCCTAAGTATTGCTTAGTTGATGGTTGGGAGTGTGCAGGAAGAAAGGAACAACAGATGGACGGGAAATCCTGAAAGTGTGCAAGCATAGGCAATGCTTTTAGTAAGTGGAATGCGCACGAACTCCTAGAATGGTAAAAAACCAAAATTAATATATGTGCAGATTCCACAACCAACGAACAACAAGTGTGTAAGTCCCACAAGTGATGACAAGGAAGAAGTCAAAGTCCTACCAAATAAAAGTCGGAGTATGCGCAGGTTCTATACACCAATGGCACATCATCCAAATGAAATGATGAAGCATGGGTCATAATCTCACTAAGCAGAAGTTGGAGAATGCGCAGTTTACACAAAGTATTAATATCACAAGGGAACATTACCCACAAGTGTTGGTATAGAACAAGTCATGATCACACCAAGATGATGAAGAAGATTGCACACACACCATAAGGAAATTGTACATCAAGAGCACAATGAAGGACCTTGAGGGCACTTGATACATCTAAGATGACACATCAATAGTGCAGATGATGACACGTGGCATATGCAAAATTCATGAAGTATGGAAGAAGGGATGCCACGACCAACTTGCGAACATACAATCTGTGCATGACATGTATAATTAGAGATGCAATTTGAAGATTAGATGGTAGCTTGGAAGAAAGAATAAAAGGGTTTTTGTGTAAACGTTTCAGTTTTTTTTCAGTGCATCAAGGGGCTCGTGGATAGAACAAATGATCTAGCGAAGAGCCAAATGCGCACATGCAGCAAAATTAATTTTTGATGGTGCATAGAATGATGCTATAGATCTGTGAAAATTGAGAAAACACCAAAAGGAAGACTTACTGAAGAATGCGCAAGCATTGGATATCTCAAAGGACAGTTATGCAATCAGCACGTCGATAGTCACAGATGTTGTAAAGACAGAAGCGCAGAGACATAACCGATGCTTATCAAATATTGTGCAGATGTCTATATGATGTATAAGAACAGACGTGAAAGTGTGCGAAGTTGAAGACTTCATCTAATGTGCAACAACATAACAACAATAGAACTTGACAGGCACATCATGATGCAGATGATCTAATACAAGTGCGTTAAACTAAACATACCAACTATTTGATGCACAATATGTCGTAGATTATCTGAGTAACTGCAACACTTTATTAGAATGCACACATCATAATGTGCATAGTTCCATCTGTTACTGGTGCTTCAATTTGACCAGAAAACTATCAATACAAAGCACATTATCATTTGATATTTGTAGTCATGTAGAAGAGAATGCAAATCAGAAGCTCAGATTGCAGATTCAACAGAGCACATAATACAATAAGTAAGTCATCCGCAAAAGTGTGAGTTGAGAGGAATGAGAAGTCAAGTGATATATGCAACACAGTGACATAGTACAGTCTACATATGAAAGTAGCATACAAAAAAATCATCATCAGAAGACCTGAAGAAGTGTGCAGAGTTGAAGATCAACAAGGTAGTAAAATATATTGACATTAGGGTGTTCGGGCGGGGAAAGGAGACAGGGAGTTGGATCTTCCTTCATTTTGGTGCCTGTAAAACAACAAGGAGACAGGGAGTTACAACTTCCTTTAGTTTGGTGCCTATAAAACAAAGCGACAGGGGGTTAGTGCCTCTTTACAGTTGGTGTTAGAGAAAACATAGGGGGTTGGTGCTAGTAAACAAAAGAAGTTGGTGCTTCCTTGAATGTATTCTTTCTCACTATAAAGAAAAATTCTGTGGTTTTCTCCCATTTGGGTTTTCATGTAAAAATCTCGTGTCTTATGCATTGATGATGTGGTGCTTATATGTGTGAATGTTCATTTACTGATGCATAAAAGAAGATAAAGATTAAGTAAGGACTAATCTATTTAAAGAATGTAAAAATATGGTAATAACTATTCCAATACTGATTCACCCCCCTCTCAGTAATAAATCGATTCCAACAGTTGGTATCAAAGCAAGGTTTCTTTAGTAACATATTAACATATGGAAGACATATATCATCACAAAATCCAACAGACATGGACTATGGACTCAAGATATGAACATATAGATGAAGTAGACATTGAAGGTGAATTAGTTAGTGCACTAGACAAAATGAAGAAGTCAAGGAAGAAAAGAAAGGTTCTGGAGGAATCCCTTTTGACATTAGAAGCGAACACCACCAGGATGATGAAATTAAAGGAAGACAAGTGTGAAAGCTTGGAAGCTGAAATAATTTCTCTAAAAAATGAAATTCAAGAATTAATTTTCCAATTAGAACAAATAGGAAGAAACAACTTTAACAAAGAAACATACCCAACCAAAAGCTATGCAGATGTTCTCAAAACCCCGCAATCATAAACATGTCAAGGAGAAAATCAAAGACCAAATCAGTTGGAAGGTAAGTCTACGCAACTTTGAAATTTATATCCTATCAGGTACCAGAATATTTTCTTGGAAATTGCTTCTAATGTCATAATTTTGGTCACAAAGCAATAAATTGTAGAGCTCGTGCATTAGCATATACTAGAACAAATGGATTTGGAAACCAGATGAATCCTAAACATAAAATATTCAGAAAACCATCTGAAGTCAGGTTTGAAGATTCCAATCCTTTCAACAATTTAAGTTCAGAAGATGAATATTGCGACACATCAGATAATGATACTCATGACTAAGAACAATAACAACAATCTGTGCAATCTATTAAGATAGTTGAGGATCCAAAAAATCAAGACCATCAGGAAGCATGCAGCCTAGATTTACATGCACAAAATCGAAAGGAGAAATTGTATATAGATAATGTATGTTCCAAGCATATGACCGGAGATAAAAATGCCTTTCTGAAGTTCAGAGAAGAAAAGGGAAGCAATGTTTATTTTGGGGACAATGGCTTGGCCAATATTTTGGGAAAAAGACTATCAAGTTTAGGAAATGAATGAACCAAGGAAGATAATGTTCTGCTAGTTGAAAAAATGAAACACAATCTTTTAAGTGTTAGCCAGATGTGCAACCAAGGACACATGCTCACATTTGACTCAAAAAAATGCAAAATAAAAAAACAAGGATACAGGAAAAATCATAGCCACAAACTCTAGAAATCCTAGCAATGTATACATTCTCGATGAAGGAAAAGAAGAAAAATGCTACATAGGACAAACTAATGAAATCCAGCTCCAGCATAGAAGATTGTGACATATCAATTTTGACAATTTGGTTAGAATCAATATAAAACAAGCAGTAAGAGACATTCCAAGGATTACGAAGCCATAGAATGCCTTTTGTAAACAATTCCTACATGGGAAACAAACCAAAATCAAGTACCCAACCAAAGAATACACCACCTCAATTTATTTTTTTCATTGATGATTACACTCGAATGACATGGGTATTTTTCCTTAATGCAAAATCAGAAACATTCGAATGTTTTAAGACTTTTAAGGAGGAGGTTGAGAACGAAACTAATTTAAGAATAAAATGCTTAAGGACTGACAATGGAGGAGAATACACCTCAAACAAGTTTGATGATTATTGTGACAAACATGGAATTAGAAGACAATTTTCAGTAGCCAGAACTCCACAACAAAATGGGGTGGCAGAAAGAAAATATAGGATGGTTCAAGAAATGGCTAGGACAATGCTAAACAAATCAAATTTATCAGATAAGTTATGGACACATGCTATTCATATGACTGTTCACATACTTAACACATGCTTGATCAAAACAAACAACTGCTCGACACCCTATGAACTTTGGAAAGGAATACCAGCTATAGTTAAGCATTTCAGAATATTTGGAAGTAAATGCTACATAAAAAGAAACGATGACACTCTTGGAAAATTTGATTCCAAATCAGATGAAGAAATTTTTCTCGGCTACTCCTACAAAAGAAAAGCTTATCAGTGCTACAATTTGTGACTCAACAAAATAGTTGGAAGTACTGAAGTTAAGGTTGATGAAGTATTAACTCACAGCATAATCGAAGAATATGATGACTTACCATCACTAGAACAACCATATGAAGAACATCAGGAAAGATAAATGCCACAGGAAGAAGTATATTAGTGCAGATTAGAGGATGGAAGACCAGATACAAAGGTCCCCTCCAAGTTTGTTCAGAAAAATCACTCAGAATATCTAATCATTGGAGAAAAATATGCTGGCATCAGAACCAGAAGAAGTCAGAACAATCCAAATGAAGAAGTGCATTTTTCATTACTGTCACAAATAGAAATAGAAGGGGTTGAGCAAGCCAAATTAGATAATGGATGGATGATGGCCATGAATGAATAATTAGATCAAATAAAAAATAATGAGACTTAGGAACTTGTTCCAAGACCCAAAAACAAGAATTTTATAGGAACAAAATGGGTATTCAGAAAAAAACTAAATGAAGATGGACAAGTTGTTATAAACAAAGCAAGACTGGTATGTAAAGGATACGTGCAAATAGAGGGAATATATTTTGAGGACACGTTTTTCCTCGTGGCATGGATGGAATCTATCTAAATTTTCCTGGCTTATGCTTGCACAAAAGATGTCAAGGTATATCAAATGGATGTAAAGTCATCTTTTCTAAACAGAGATCTTGAGGAAGAGGTATACATTGAAAAACCAGATGGGTTCTCACTATCAGGAACAAGGATTATGTTTGCAAGCTCAATAAATCTATCTATGGAATCAAACAAGCTCCCAGAGCCTGGTATTCAAGATTGGATAAATATCTGCAAAAACAAGGATTAAAAAAGGGAAGTGTAGAAAGTAATCTCTACTTAAAAATTGAAAAATGAAAAAATGATAGTTGTGGAAGTATATGATGATGATATCATTTTTTGGAGCAATGATGATAAAATGAGTCAACAATTTGTGAAAGATATGCAAAACGAGTTTGAAATGTCTATGCCAAGAGAACTATCCTTTTTCCTTGGGTTGCAAATTTCACAATTGAATGATGGCATATTCATCTCCCAATCTAAGTATATAAAGGAGATGTTAAAAAGATTTAACATGGAATATTTCAAACCCGTCTTTACACCCATGTTTACAGGATGCAAGTTGAGTAAAGAGGATGAGGCTAGAGAAGTTGATCATAGGATTTACATATCGATGTTTGGAAACCAATTATATGTAACTTCTTCTAGACCATACATCATGCAAGTTGTTGGACTTGTCGCAAGGTTTCAAGAAGCACCAAAGGAAATGCATGTTCAAGCAATCAAAATATTTTTCAGGTATTTAAAAGGGACTATGTATCTTGGTCTATGGTACCCATGGAGAAAAAAATCCCGACTTAATTGCATACACTAATGCAGATTGGGATGGAAGTATTGATGAAAGGAGAATCGCTAGTGGAGCAAAAATTTTCTTAGGAAACTGTCTTGTGTCATGGATCAACAAAAAAAAACCATCCATGGAATTATCTACAGCAGAAGCAGAGTACATTGTTGCAACTGCTTCTTGTTCACAAGTATTATGGATGAAATAGACTCTGAAGGATATTAAAGTAAACATAGACCGTCCAATAATTTTTTTTTTCGATAACACAAGTTCTGTCAGTATCTCCAAAAATCCAGTTATGCAATGCAAAACTAAGCACATTCCCATCAAATATCATTTTGTGAGAGAGCAAGTGGTCGAAAATGTGGTCAAATTGGAATATGTTGATACTAAGGACAAGTTGCAGATATTTTTACAAAACCTCTTCCACGAGGTACATTTGAATATCTCAGAGAAAAATTGGGTGTGGTTCTCAATCCTCAACACAATGAGAACCTAATCAAAGAATCCTAAATCCAAAAGGGATCGGAAACTACGCATTTGCAGTAAGGAGTTGACTATGTTAAATGCGACAAGGCTCTATTACAACACAGTAAATGCGACATGTGAGCAGTCATGTGCATAAAGAATAATGCAAAATCAGTAGGAGACTGAATTATGCACTACACAGTAAGGATAACAACATGTATAATTGTGCAAGGTATGGTGATGCATTGTAACAAGAAAATGAGACCAATACGAAAGAGCATTATAAAATCTATATCACAAAATCAATCAAAGATAATGAAGTATGAAGAAAGGGGGAGTTATCCTAGAAAATAGTCAAGACGAGTTCAAGCACAAAACATAAAGAAAATAATTTACATTGCGCAATGGACCTCTTTTCCATGATGTCAAAGGGGGAGAGATGCATGAAGCTGATGAAGCTCAGGAGAGATGCATGAAGCTAAATATATCAAATGCAGCCGAAGTCGAGAAACACATGAAGCGAAGGCATGAAATATGAATGAAGTCAACAAGATAGGATGAAAAGGGAAGAATTACAGACATCAAAGTATTAGTATGAAACAAAAATAGATGTGAAAGAGTTTGAAGAAGAACACTTGAAGGAAGGGTCTACGCAGTATACGATAGGAAGTAGCACAGTTCAAGAAGAGATGACATAAGTACTGAAAAAGAGCGCAGTATCCAAAATCCCAAAGAACTCAGGGGGAGCACATACATAGGGGGAGCAATGCGACCAAACACAAATGAAGCATACATCTCAAGAAGATCATGAACAATTTCATAAGGTGTTGACATCAATGCCAAAGGGGGAGATTGTTGAGCATTCATTGTTATTGATGTCAAGTGTTTGACTAAAGAGGATGCCAAGTGTTTGATTGTCATTCAATGTGAGGAATTTGTTGAGCATTGGTTGTCATTAATGTCAACTAAAGAAGATGTCAAGTGTTTGACTGTCATCCAATGTCAAAGAGGATGTCAATTGACTTAGTGTGAGTCATTGATATCAGCCTAAGTTAAAGTGGATACAACATTCCAACATAAGTATGAAGAAGCCACTTTAAGGTTGTCTATGCGCATGATAAAGAAAGCATGAAAACAAGAAGTATATGCGAAAATGATGAAGGTGATAAATATGTATGCAAATTTGGAGTATATCTAAAAGTGCATTTTGTCTGAAGATGTATATGAAGGATACAACACTCAAGCAACTTTGGAGTATATCTAAGAGTGCATCAAGGATACATCTTGCAGGTCAAGTTTGAAGAAGTACATAAAATGATACATCATGCAGATCCAGAAGATACTTCATGAAGATTCAGTTCAAGAAGAAACACAAGCAATGGATCCTACATCATATGGCCCTTACGCATAAATCAAGTCCACCAAATCATACTCTCTCATGCCATCAAATTGAAGGGGTTGGTTGGACCATAGTACATATGCTAAAACAACCAAGAAGTTGGTTGAAAAAATGGTGCAAGTATGCAAGCAATCCTAAACATTGATTGGTTGATGGTTGGGAGTGCACGGGAAGAAAGGAACAACAGATGGATGAAAAATCCTGAAAGTGTGCAAGCATAGCCAATGCTTTTAGTAAGTGGAACGCACACGAACTCCTAGTATGGTACACTAACCAAAGTTAATATATGCACAAATTGCACAACCGATGAATAGCAAGTGCGCAAGTCCCACAAGTGATGACAAGGAAGAAGTCAACGTCCTACCAAATAGAATTCGGAGTATGCGCAGGTTCTATACACCAAGGGTGCATCACCCAAATGCAACGATGAAGCACAGATCATAATATCACTAAGCAGAAGTTGGAGAATGTGTATTTTACACAAAGTATTGATAACACAAGGGCGCATTAACTACAAGTGTTGGTATAGCATGACTCATGATCACACCAAGACGATGTAGAAGATTATGCACACACCATAAGGTAATGGTACATCAAGAGAGCAATGAAGGTCCTTGAGGGTGCTTGATACATCTAAGATGACACATGGCATATGAAAAATCCATGAATCATGGAAGAAGGGATGCCACAACTAACTTGCGAACATACAATCAATGGAGGACATGTATAAATATAGATGCAAGTTGAAGATTAGATGGTAGATTGGAAGAAAGCATACAAGGGTTTTTGTGTAAAAGTTTCAGTTTGTTTTGTGGAATCAAGGGGCTTATGGATAGAACAAATGATCTAGTGGAGAGCCGAATGCGCACATGCAGCAAAACAAATTTTTGATGGTGCACAGAATGATGTTGTAGATCTGGGGAAAATTGCACAAACACCAAAAGGAAGACATACTGAAGAATGTGCAAGTGCTGGATATCTCAAATGACAATTATGCAATCAACACGTCGATAGTCATAGATGTTGTAAAGACAGAAGCGCAGAGACATAACCAATGTTTATCAGATATTGAATAGATGTCTAGCTTATGTATAAGAACATAAGTGAAAGTGTGCAAAGCGGAAGACTTCATTTGATGCACAACAACAGAACAACAACAAAAATTGAAAAGCGCATCATGATGCAGATGATTTGAGACAAGTTTGTTAAACTGAATGGACCAACTATTTGATGCATAGGATGTTGTAGATTATCTGAGTAACTGCATCACTTTATCATAACAGACACATCAGAATGTGCGCAGTTCCATCTGTTGTTGGTGCTTCACTTTGACCAACAAACTATCAATACAAAGCACAATATCAATTGATCTTTGCAGTCACATAGAAGAGAACACAAATCAAAAGCGAAGACTATAGATTCAGTAGAGAACATAATATAAGAAGTAAGTCATCAACATAATTGTGAGTTGAGAGGAATGAGAAGTCAAGTGATGTATGCAGTGCAATGACATAGTATAGTCTGCATAAAAAAGTAGTGCACAACAAAATCATCTTCAGAATACCTAAAGAAATGCACAGAGTTGTATATCAACAAGGGAGTAAAATATATTGACATCAGGGCAGTTGGATGGGGCAAGGAGACAAGGAGTTGGAGCTTCCTTCAGGTTGGTTCTTGTAAAACAAAGCGATAGGGGGTTGGTGCCTCCTTCCAGTTGATGCTGGAGAAAACATCGGGGGTTGTGCCTCCTTCCAGTTGGTGCTAGTAAACACAGTAAGTTGGTGCTTCCTTGAATGTATTTTTTCTCACTATATAGAAGCATTCTGTGGTTTTCTCCCATTTGGGTTTCCACATAAAAATATTGTGTCTTATGTGTTGATTATGTGGTGCTTATATGTGTGAATGTTCATTTACTAATGCAGAACATAGGATAAATATTAAGTAAGGACTAATCTATTTAAATAAGGTAAAAATATGCTAATAACTGTGCCAATATTGATTCACCCCCCTCTCAATATTAAATCGATTCCAATAGAATGGGTTGTGGGCTAAGAGAGAGAGAATCCTGTAGGTGTTTCCTTTTCCCTGGTGGCCTCATAGATTGGCTTTGGGGTGGCCTCTCAACAGAAAGAGTATATGCCAGATAGAATGTCTATGGTTGGGTGGAAAATTGCTCTTACACAGCCAATTGCTAATCGTTTTATTTTTAAAGATAAGTATTCTCTTGTATTTGAATATGCAATGTTTATAATTGATTCCTTTGATGATTATCCTTGTATATGTATGTTATGTGTGTGTAGATCGAGTTTATTTCCACTGTGTATTTTTATTATGCATCTGCACACAAAATTTAAATGCTATGATTTTTTAATATGGATATGGGGTGAAATTTAGAATACCATACTTCGTTCATGTCCTCCTCTTTTGGTTGGATTGACGGAAGGGGACAAAAAATTTCCACCCTCCTTTGATCATTTTCTCGATGTTGTAGTTATATAGTTAAGCTTGTGACGGATATCAATCCCAATATATTTGTAGGAAGTCACTTCCTCCAAGTTGTTATTATCATACAAAACATGAGTGTAAGTGACCTTATTATATTTTATAAACATAACTTTGGTTTTGTTGGTATTGACGGTCATGCGCATACCAGAGCAAAAATACTTGAGAAGTATTAATTCCTTATCAAGATCAAAGGAACATATTGCTAGAAGAACAATATCATCATCATAAGAAAGGAGGATGATGACAATTCCTGCTAACGTCATGCCATCGCATCCTTCCTCTATTAAACAACCTTCTAACTTATCAATGTATATATTAAAAATGCTTGGGGATATGGGGAAACCTTGCTTAATTCCTATATTACAATTAATATCTTCCGACCAAACCTCATTGTTCTTAAACTTGGCAATGACATTCTCATACAACCTTATTACAACATCTCTCAACTTGAAAGGAATATTTAACTCTTGTAATCTTTTCCACAAGTTATTTCTAGGCATCATATCAAAAGCTTTCCTAAATTACACAAAGCAACAAAGGAGATTGAGCTTATTATTGCGAAATTCCTCTGCAATGATTCTGAGAGTGATGAGGTGGTCCATGGTGGAATGATACCTTCTAAAAATATATTTCCCTTTAGCTCTTTTACCCTAAATTTCTAGCCACATATTGATCTTATTTTCCAAAATAATACCATATAACTTGGCTAAGAGAGGGATAATCATAATGGTTCTATAATTAGAGGGGTTATTTTTATTGCCTCTTTTAAAAATGGCTACACTGGGGCTCTGAGTCCAAGGTTTCCTGCTAGATTGAAGATATTGTGGATGTGAGGGATGAGGATAGACCCCCCACGTTTTATGATTTCATCTTGGTAGCCTTCAATATCCTTAGCTTTCCCATTCGCAAGGCACTTTATCCCAAAATATATATCTTTTAAAGAAAACAATTCATCTTCCATAAAAATGGGTTAAATGTTGTCCACAACACCATTTGATTCATAAAGCTTCTTAAGATGGGAATTCTAGTCCTTCAATACAATTATGTTATTCTCTTTAGTTTTTCAAGTTAGAATTTGTCTCCAAAATTTCTTAGGTTCTTTTTTTCTTTTATTGAGGGATTTGTACTTGTTTATCTTGTCAACTTTTAGGGACTCCTTAATAACTTCTTTGATTTCTCTTCTTGCGATTTTACACTCTTTGTCATACCAAGGGTTGGTCATTCTATTTCTATTTTTATATGAAACTTCAATAGAGAACTTGTTAAAGGAAGAGGAGAGGGTTGTAGAGAAATTATGATAAAGGTCTTCTATATTGCTCCTACTAGATAGAGGAAACATATTATTATTTAAATCATTTCGAAAAATATCAACTTTACTTTTGTTGAAGATTAAGTACTTTTGACTGTGAGAATTTGTTTCTATGGGAATTCTATGCATAACAAAGTTAAGAGTTACAATTAAAGGGCTATGATTCGAGTCAGGTTCATGGTCATTTAAAATGTCAAAATTTATTACTTGGTTGTTTAAAGGGAAATAAAAAATGACATAGTCAACCACACTACTTCCAAGCCCATGAATGCAAGTTATTCGGATAAAATTAGGCCATTTCATAAGACCATTGCAAATAATTAGGTATTGATAACTATAGAGCTTGATTACCTCAAAACCAAACAAATTTTTCCTGAAATATTTAAAACTTATTTTGTAGTTTATAGCTAAATCAATATCATCGTCGACTAACCATATGGGATTAGAGTTGGATGTATTTCTTAAGAGAATAACTTGGTTACTAGTTGTTCGAGCATTAAAATAACCCATTAAGAGGATATTTCCTTCATTTCTTAAACTAGAAATATCATGTTCAAGGCCATTATAAGGACAAGTTTTTATCTAAATTGTTATTCTTATAAAAGCTAGAATTGATAGGTGCAAAATAACAAATTTCTGTAAAGATTTTTTTAACATTAATATCTCTAATATCCATCATTATGTATTGATTGAACGAATATTTCTTATAGAGCCTAACACGTGGGAAATATTCTTCATAATTTGACAAGATATGCCTCCAATGCATCGATGACATGATCTCTTGTTCCATATCAACCATAATACAAATCCTTCTATTGTAGGGACCTTAGATTCTTCATGCTCCCAAGTTTAAACCTGCAATATAATATCAATTCCATTCGAAAAATTAACTTGGGAACTATATTCCAAGGAAAGCCCCAACAGTTCATAGAGAGGATCCTGAGCGTGCTAAATTCCTATTTATTATTATTCATTTGGTCTCTATCTTGGATAATGGACTTTATACTTCTGATTAGTGCCCATTTTCCTTCCTTCCTAGCTGCTTTTACCTTTTGAACTTCCTTTCTTAGTTCGAATTGATCTTTTGGAATGAGATCTTCATTTATAAATATTCCTGATCCTTTTAGACTTGAGGTTTTACTAAGTATGTTGAATTTATGGTCTTTAGAGATAACCTTAACCCATATTAGCCTATATTTACTCTCAATTAGTTTTCCAAACCTCTTTGCTTCTGTATGACAAGTAATTTCAATTTGCAGTAACTTAACCCTTTCATCCTCCTCATTCAAATTGAAAATTACGAGGTTCAAGGCTCGTTTGTTATGCTCATGGTCTAATTCAATCAACTTGTTTATTTCCTGTTTGATATCCAATTTACCTTCCAGACTATTTAGGCTTAGAATGTCATTTACCTTTGTTTTTAGTTCTTTAATCTTGCTCTTCATCTCAATATTTTCTAAATTATCAATCTCTCATTGTTGGGTTGCTTCTTTTGTTTCTTAGCTTTGCTTTTCCATTTCTTGTAATCTAATCTCCATCATGTGCAACTTATTCTCCAACATTGTGATTTTATTGTCTATTTGTTTTTTAATCTTGTCTTCAAAGGATGCAAATTTATTATCAAGCATGGCATGTAGTTCAATTTGAAGTTTATCTCATTAAGAATTTATAGGGTAACTATGTTAGGTCTCCCTTTTGTAGTCTTTGGTAAATCCAGTGAGGTGTTCATACTTATGGGGTAAAAATTAGTTTTAAATAAATAAAATAAAATGACAAAAATGCCTTAATGAAAAAGACCAATCTTAAAAATATCCCATGAAAATGCTCCATAAAAATGCCTCACTGAAAATGCCCTAGATTATGTTGCAGCGAAAAAAACCCCAATCTTGAAAGTATTGTGCCATAATGAAAAACCCAAGTGGATTAAGTTTTAGAGGAATGCCATGAAAATGCCCTCTCTTAACTAAGTTATATATTTATCCTTAAACATTTAAGTATTGTGCCATAATGAAAAACCCAAGTGGATTAGGTTTTAGAGGAATGCCATGAAAATGCCCTCTCTTAACCAAGTTATATATTTATCCTTAAACATTTATTGATTAATTAAAAAATGGATTATAATTCAATACCTTATTTTATTATTGTTATTAGTTGAATCAAGCATATAATGGAGAATTTATTTAATTCATATATTTCCTTCTTAACCCTTTTTCATTATTAGTCATTTAATCTCTCTCTTGTTGTTGTTAATTTACTCAATTTGATGTCATCGTTTTTCTTAATTCTTTTTCATTATTGGTCATTTAACCTCTCTCGAGTTGTTGTTAGTTTATTAATTTTTATGTCATCATTTTTTTTAAATTTATGTATTTACTTTAATTTATATTAATTTATTTTAATCTTCCTAAATTGCTTATTTTCATTTATAGGATATTTTTATATGTAAAAAATGAGTATATTTCATATTCGTAAATAACTTGCTAGAAATGCATACAATCATATAGATACAAAGCATTCAAGACTTCTATAATTCAATCCAAAATATTACATTCTTCAAAAATTATCTATTGTTTGCATAGCTTAGTGTATTCTTATTAATCTATACATGTACTACTTAACATATTGTCCCAAAGTGAAAATGCAAATAACCAACATGTTGATAAGTTTTTCAACTCAACACTAATAATTTGCAAAGTGTTGTAAATTTCGACCATTGTCCCTACTTCAATCTACTCTTTGCATCCAAACACTCTCGTCACCATATTAAACAACAATTTGTAAAGGTGGGGCGGCATCATATACCTTTGTGGAGTTATAAGGAGCATTACAAGGGAATTTACCAAGATCAATCTTGGGCATTTGAATGGCATTATGCAAATACTTGTTTGTCATGTGCTTGTGATGGTTGTATTTTCTCTATTCTTGAAGGACATATCAATTCTTTACGCCTTGCTTGTTATACTGTAATGTTCCCATTCAAATAATTGCATAGTAAGACAATCCCATCAATCCTACTAGTTTCCTAGGTTGGATGGGCACATGTGGAATTGTAATAAGGAAGCTAATAAATGATGTTTAGACATTAGAAGAGTTCAAGTATTTAATAAATATGGTGAATAAATAAATTCAAGAGAAATTCTAGGTGGCAAGTGGTTTTGGAGACATATGGAGGGTGTCGGACCCACACTAGCTTGATTTTTCAATGACACATGGCATCTCTCTCTTGTCAATTCGAATTCATGGGAAGGTGAAGACTCTTGGGTGAGTTGGTAAATCATAACACATGGCATTGATCATCTTAGGTCGAATTGGGATGGATTGGTAACCTTCATGGAATATAAAGAGTCAAATTGGAAGTTTGTGGACACTTGGGCTAGATTCCCTAGCGCTATGACACCAATGATGGAGAATCTATGACAACTATGAAATATTGCAGACCTGACCTCTGACATCTGACCATTATGACATGTCAGCCCCAAAAATAGGCTCAAGGAAGGTGCTCATGGGAGTGGAAGAAGCCAAAGAGACTCAAATTTGAATTTGGGAGAAGATGGAAGGTTGGAACTAGGAGACAAGTGGCAAATGTGGAATATTTCCTAAGTGGAAATATCTTGAAGCTATTGAGAGGATTTTGACCCTTAGAAGGATAATGTTGGTTATAAAATGTAGAAATCAAGCATGAGAAATGCTTTTGATGATTTGAGAAAAATTGCATTTGTGAAGAGAGAGCTAGTGGATGACTAGTTTCTTGCCTTAGCCAATTTCGAGGGTGAAAGATTCCCATCCAAGTTGGTGTTTGGAGAGGCCACTTAGGTATTTCATGGAGATTTAATGGAGTTTTATTTGTAGGTATCAGCTACAAGGTAGCTCGTGGTTTTTTTTAGTGCAGTACCATCTCTCAACCATTTCCTGTTTTGAAGGCATATTCATGCTCCTTGAGTGAGGGCATTTTTGGTGAGCCCTTGTGCTTATTGGGAGAGCTTCTATTGATGTATTTCTGATTGTAATAGCATTATATACTCTGTTTTTCACCTCCAGAAAGTCTCAGGTTGAAATACCATGTGGTTGTATGTAAAAATGAAGATTAATGAGCAAACAATGTCCATTTCCCCACTACATTGATGTATGCCATTATAATGATGATGATTTCGAATAAAGGAATGTTTCTCTAATATATTTATGATGAATGGACTGCAATTGATGTGTATTACAAGTTTCATATTTAGTACTTGAGCATTTGAAGCCATTATACTCAATTTATTTGCATTTGAAAAAGATTTGGTGCCATTTCCCCAAGGGTCGAATTAGTGGTTTTTGTTGTTGTTTGGGAGAGGGTTGGAATAGATATTATAACTAATGAATGATGGATTTTGTACCTTAATAACATCTATGAAACATCCCCTACCTCTGTTCAGAAATTTGAGTGGGTTTGGAGGCATTTGGGAAGCTATTTTTAGTACTTACCCCAGGGGGATTTGAACCCCAAATTACTAGTAAAATTGCATACAACCAAAATCTTAAGAGAGTTTTCAGGGGTCTTTTGGTGGCCATATTGTTGTAGATATTTCTCCCTACGGATAGGCAGAAACTCTCTTAGGATAAAGTAGGATGTACTGACTCTATACTAAGACAAAAAGGAAACAAATGCTACCTTAATTTCCTAAACTAATCTTCACAACAAGATTGAATGTATTCAGAAGAGATGAAAGACGTAACTTACCTTCTAATTCAATGTTTGTCCCGCTTCTAGCTCTTGATCCCGAAGCTCTAATGTAGAACTTGTTGAAATCAAACAAAGGATAAGCATGCAAGCTTCCAAATAACTTGAAGCAAAGGTTAAGTTCAAATCTAAACTAGATACATTTCATATCAAATATTTATACAATACACATGAAATGGAAAAACAAGACAAGTTATCTTATTAAGAAGCTTGAAAGCGCTTACAAAGGTTGCTTGATGTCCAAGCCAATCCTCCAGCTCCAAGTGCTTCCTCTAGCTATCTCTGTAGAAGTCTCAAGATCATAGGTTTGGTGCCCCAAAAAGTCCTCCCTTTGGCCCATGGAAAGCTTCTCTCTTATAGCATATGGGAAGGTTAACCAACAAGAGAGAAGTGTGGATCTATGGAGGGTTTAGTGGATCAGGCCAGCTAAACAAAGAAGGATTTAAGATCGAACCAAAGGTGGTAATCCCAACAAAATCTCCTCGAAGGTTGAATCCCAAAGTCCAAGTCAAAAAGGCTAATTTCAGACTACTACGCCCCTACTGCTGAGCATAACGCGGTAGTACCGCGCCCCAGAGAAGGAGAAACACGCGGTAGTGATGACTACTGCGCCCCTATAGATGTGAAGGAAGCGGTAGTGCTTGCAAACAGGTCTAGGTTGGGTTGACAGATGGCAGAAAAAGTGTTTGCTTTCAGTGTTCAGTCAATGGTTTTCATTTTGGATGTTCAAATGATCTTTAAGGGAAATTGTCATTTAGGTCGCTAGTGCAAGGATGCGACACTAATACATAATGTGTAAAATTGAGGTCTAACACATATATCATCCCTGAACATCATATTTAAGTCCTAATATCAGTAATACACCTTCCCTGAAGATTTGGGACCATCTGGACCAAAATTGGGACCTAGGCATCAAAACTAGTCAAAGATCGAAATTGGGGGAAAAAGTGGAAAATTGGACATTTTCTTAAAATTTTGAAAAAGGGACATTACAAGTGGTATCAGAGCATGGTCTTGGCACCTGATGGTATTAACAAGAGGCCAAACAAATAAAACCCCACCCTTTGAATCAGTAGTTGAAGAAGTTTTGGTTGAAGAAGAGATAGTAGCAGAAAAATAGTTTTTTTCTAAAACAATGGGTAGAGAGGAGGAGGAAAAATTAAGACATGAGGAATTTATTGAAGCCTTAAAACCATGTTTTGATGGAATTACCATGGTTATTCTAGAGATGAATAAGCAAATTATGAGAAGTTTCGAATTGTTGGGTAGCCAACTTTCAGGCAAAGGGATGATAGGAGATAACAGTGGTTCACATTCAGGAGAAAAGATAAAAGGGAGTGAGCATATTTTTTCAAGCACAGGACCACATAATAGACCTGATGAATTCCAAAGCACACAAAGGCATACTGCACCTAAATTTATCACACCCAAAGAAGAGCCCAATATTGAGGTGGATTATAAGAAACTAGTAAATGATTGGAATGATTTGAATGAAGAGTGTAAAAGAGGTGTACCACTCAGTTACTACATTGATGCTATACAAAAAATTAAAAGGAGGGAAGACAATAGGATTCCATTCCAAAAAAAAAGAATTAAATAGTGCTATTGGAAAAATGTCACTTCCTACTTTTGATGGTTCTTCTCAAAATTCTGTTAACACTTGGGTGCAAAAATTGGATGAATATTTTCAGTTGAATCCTATGTTGGAAAATGATGCATTAAAAATGGTCATTTTGCATTTGGAAGGAGATGCCAATGAATGGTGGTTTCATGGGATGAAAACCTTGGGTCATAATCAGGTTAAAACATATGGAGAATTTGTTGATAGGGTACTAGAAAGATTTGAACAAAAAGATCCAGAATTGCCTTTCAAAGAACTAGCTCAATTGAAGCAAACTGGGTCCCCTACTGAATATATGTTGGACTTTCAAAAATTATCAGTCAAGGTGGCTGATGTCTCTATGGTAAGATTAGTATTGTTGTTTACTAAAGGTTTGGCTGAACCCTTAAGAGGTTTGGTCAAAGCTCACAAGCCAACTACATTAAAAGATGCAATGAGCTTGACTAGGGATCTCCAAAATGTGCTTCCTAGAACAAAATTTCCTCCCAAGCCTAGATACAAATTTGAAAAGAAACCTTGGAAAAGAGAGTCATTTGAAAGGAATAAAAAAGAAGGACTAAACATTGATGGACTTCGAAAAAAGAAATTGCGCTTCACATGCTTCCAACCATGGACACCGGGGCACAAATGTACTAAAGGAAAGGCTTAATACATAGAAGTATTTTCTGATAATGAGGGGTATGATGGGGGCATGGATGAAGATGGATATATTTCAAATCAAGAATAGGCATATGAGACAGTAGTAGAAGAGGAAAGACAAGAAGAAAATCAGCTTGCACCGGACAAAGAAAGAATGGCAGTACTTTCAGCAGTACCTCGCTATCATACTATCTGATGCAAAGGTGTGGTACAAGGACAAAGAATTTCAGTTTTGGTAGATGGAGGAGCCACCCATAACTTCATTGATGCAAAGATGGTGGAGAAAAAAAATATATCTATTGAACCATTTGATGGCTTCACAGTTGTCATTCCCAGTCACAACAAAATGCAATGCAAAACATGGGTTCCAAAGCTGCAAGTCACCGTAGGTAACTATACTTTTATTGATAGTTTTTATGTGGTTGATGTTGCTGATACTAATGTGGTTTTGGGAGTGCAATGGCTGTATTCAATAGGAGAGGATATAGTAAATTATCAAATTCCCGAAATGAAATTCCAAGACTCAAAAGGGGTACAAAGAGTTGTGAGAGGGCAGCACACTTATCCAAATCAAGTATTGACTTGCAATAGTATGAGATTTATATTGAGGCATGGGGACATAGAATGGGCTGCTGAATGTCATATCACATCTCCCAATCCCACTATAAATATTGTTGAACACCCAGAGGAGATAGAGAGAATTTTGCAAAAATATGAAAAGGTTTTTTGAGACCTTCCACATGGTAGACCACCGGATAGGGGGGTTGAGCACAGCACTATTTTGGAGGAGGGTACTTCACCCATCCAGATACCACCTTATAGAAATCCTAAAAAGTTCAGAGATGAGATTGAAAAAATCCATCCAAGAACTCTTAGAGTTGGGACTCATTAGACCAAGCTCTAGCCCTTATGCTTCTTCAGTAGTGCTAGTGAAGAAAAAAGATGGAACATTGAGAATGTGCATAGAGCCTTGAACAAAAAGACTATCAAGAATAGGTATCCTATTCCTAGGATTGATGAGATTATGGATAAGCTACATGGGGCCAAATACTTCTAAAAAATTGACCTTAGATCAGGGTATCACCAAATTCGAATGGAAGATTAAGATGTGCAAAAGACTGCTTTTCGATGTCATTTTGGCCACTTTGAATTTCTTGTCATGCCTTTTGGGCTAACTAATGCTCCAGCCACATTTCAAGCATGTATGAATAGGATCTTTTGCAAGAAACTAAGAAGGTTTGGTTTGGTTTTCTTTGATGACATTCTCATTTACAATAAAACATGGGAACAGCATTTGCAGCAGTTAGAGATTGTGTTGAAAATTTTGCAAGAAGAGTCCTTATTTGCTAAGTTATCAAAATGTGAATTTGGGATGAAAGAACTACTATATCTTGGGCACATTATTGGGAAAGAAGGAGTGAAGGTACACATGGAAAAAATCAGGACTATCTTGGAATGGCCATCACCCAAAAATATTACCGAATTGAGAGGCTTTATTGGCATATGCACCTACTACCGAAAATTTGTGAAAGGGTTCTCCAAGTTGACTTCTCCACTCACTGATTTGATTAAGAATGATGCTTTCAAGTGGGATGAAGAGGCCGAAAATGCCTTCCAAAAACTGAAAGAGGTAATGAGTAGTTGTCCCATACTTGCACTTCCTGATTTTACTAAATCTTTTGTTGTGGAATGTGATGCTTCAAGTGGAGGAATAAGGGATGTCCTAAAGCAAGGCCAGCACCCCATAGCCTTTGAGAGCATAAAGTTGCATCCTCATGAAAAACTTTACTCCATCTATGATAAAGAAATGTTGGCCATTATGCATGCATTGGCCAAATTTAGACAATACTTGGTGGGCAACAAGTTTGTGGTGAAAACTGACCACAATAGTCTAAGGCACTTTCTCACCCACAAAGATCTAAATGAAAGGCAACAAAAGTGGGTAAGCAAGATTCAAGATTATGATTTTGATATTGAATATGTCAAAGGAAAGAATAATATAGTAGCAGATGCTTTGTCAAGAAGACCTTCTTTTTCTCTCATGGACATTGCCAAGGATTGGAAAAACATGCTACTAGTTGAATATGCTAAAGACAAATTTGCTTGTGATGTGTTGGATGGAATCAAAGGGGATGATAACTACAGGATTTTGAATGGGCTGATATATTATAATGGAAGAATTTATTTAGTTCATACCTCCAAGCTCAAGTACCGAATTTTCCAAGAAGCACATGATTCCCCAGTAGCGAGCCATCCGGGGATCTTCAAAACTTATAGACAGTTGAGGCAAAGATTTTTTTGGAAGGGGATGAAGGAAGATGTTCATAAATATGTTAATGAATGTAAAGTATGTCAACAAAACAAATCAGAACTTACATGTCCAGCTGGCCTACTACAACCCTTTCCCATTCTAGAGCAAAAATGGGATAGTATCTCCATGGATTTCATCACCGGTTTGCCTAAACATTTGGATAAGGATTGCATCTATGTGGTAGTAGATAGGTTGACAAAATTTGCTCATTTATTTTCTATTACATCATCTTTTAGTGCTGCACAAGTGGCTGATATTTTTTTCAAAGAAATCTTCAGATTGCATGGGCTCCCAAAGAGCATTGTCAGTGATAGAGATAGTAGATTCATGGGTGATTTTTGGCAAGAAATTTTTAGATTGGTAGGAACTCAATTGACTCCAAGTACCAGATATTATCCACAAACTGATGGACAAACAGAGAGGGTAAATCAATGGTTGGAAGGATACCTAAGAAACTATGTGGGAGAGCAGCAAAAAGCATGGGCAAAATGGCTACACTTGGGTGACTTTTTCTACAACACCACTTATCATATGTCAATAGGAATGTCTCCTTTCAAAGAATTATATGGTTATGATTTACTTACATTTGCTCAAATTATATTTGGTGATAGTAGAGCCCCAAAGGATAAATATTGGGTAGAAGAGAGCCAAGAAATTTTAAAGCTCTTGAAAGACAATTTGCAGGTTGCTCAAAATCAACAAAAACAATATGCTGATAGGAATAGAGAAGAAAGAACTTTTCAAGTCAATGATTTAGTATATTTAAGGTTGCATCCATATAAACAAACATCTCTCAAAAAGAATGGATCCGAAAAATTAAAACCAAGGTACTATGGGCCATACAAGGTAGTGCGGAAGGTTGGAGAAGTAGCATATGAACTAGAACTTCCGGAAGGGAGTAAAATCCACAATGTATTTCATGTTTCCTATCTCAAGAAATCCCTTGGTTAGAAAATCATCACTTCAGAAATACTTCCTCCTTTGGATGATGAAGGTCAGCTCACACTTGTTCCGGAAAAGATTTTGAAGACACGAAAAAGAAGGTTGATGAGTAGAATTATCAAAGAATATTTAGTGCAATGGAAGGAGTTGCCAAATGAAGATGTCACATGGGAAGAGGAGAATATTTTGCAGCATCCAAATTTGAAATTGCTTGAGGACAAGCAATCTTGGATAGGGAGGACTGTAATGTCCCCATTCAAATAATTGCATAGTAAGACAATCCCATCAATCCTACTAGTTTCCTAGGTTGGATGGGCACATGTGGAATTGCAATAAGGAAGCTAATGAATGATGTTTAGACATTAGAAGGGTTCAAGTATTTAATAAATATGGTGAATAAATAAATTCAAGAGAAATTCTAGGTGGCAAGTGGTTTTGGAGACATATGGAGGGTGTGGGACCCACACTAGCTTGATTTTTCAATGACACATGGCATCTCTCTCTTGCCAATTCGAATTCATGGGAAGGTGAACACTCTTGGGTGAGTTGGTAAATCATAACACATGACATTGATCATCTTAGGTCGAATTGGGATGGATTGCTAACCTCCATGGAAGATAAAGAGTCAAATTGGAAGTTTGTGGACACTTGGGGGCTAGATTCCCTAGCCCTATGACACCAATGATGGAGAATCTATGACAACTATGAAAAATTGCAGACCTGACCTCTGACATCTGACCATTATGACATGTCAGCCCCAAAAATAGGCTCAAGGAAGGCGCTCATGGGAGTGGAAGAAGCCAAAGAGACTCAAATTCAAATTTGGGAGAAGATGGAAGGTTGGAACTAGGAGACAAGTGACAAATGTGGAATATTTCCTAAGTGGAAATATCTTGAAGATATTGAGAGGATTTTGACCCTTAGAAGGCTAATGTTGGTTATAAAATGTAGAAATCAAGCATGAGAATGGATTTTGATGATTTGAGAAAAATTGCATTTGTGAAGAGAGAGCTAGTGGATGACTAGTTTCTTGCCTTAGCCAATTTCTAGGGTGAAAGATTCCCATCCAAGTTGGTGTTTTGAGAGGCCACTCAGATCTTTCATGGAGCTTTAATGGAGTTTTATTTGAAGGTATCAGCTACATGGTAGCTCGTGGTTTTGTTTAGTGCATCACCATCTCTCAACCATTTCCAGTTTTGAAGGCATATTCATGCTCCTTGAGGGAGGGCATTTTTGGTGAGCCCTTGTGCTTCTTGGGAGAGATTCTATTGATGTATTTCTAATTGTAATAGAATTATATACTCTGTTCTTCACCTTTAGAAAGTATCAGGTCGAAATACCATGTGGTTGTATGTAAAATTGAAGATTAATGAGCAAACAATGTCCATTTCCCCACTACATTGATGTATGCCATTATAATGATGATGCTTTCAAAGAAATGAATGCTTCTCTGATATATTTGTGATGAATGGACTGCCATTGATGTGTATTACAAGTTTCATATTCATTACTTGAGCATTTGAATCCATTATACTCAGTTTATTTGCATTTGAAGAAGATTTGGTGCCATTTCCCCAACGGTCGAATTAGTGGTTTTTGTTGTTGTTTGGGAGAGGGTTGGAACATATATTATAACTAATGAATGATGCATTTGGTACCTTAATAAAATCCCTGAAACATCCCCTACATCTTTTCAGAAATTCGAGTGGGTTTGGAGGCATTTGGGAAGTTATTTTCAGTACTTACCTCAGGGGGATTTGAACCCCAAATTACTAGTAAAATTGCATACTTGAACCAAAATCTCAAGAGAGTTTGCAGAGGTATTTTGGTGGCCATATATCATCCATGAACATCATATTTAAGTCATAATATCAGTAATACACCTTCGCTGAAGGTTTGGGACCATTTGGACCAAAATTGGGACCTAGGCATCAAAACTAGTCAAAGGTCGAAATTGGGGAAAAAGTGAAAAATTGGGCATTTTCTTAAAATTTTTAAAAAGGGACATTACATATACTCATGGATATAAGGGAGTCCTTGCTTTTTTTTCTTTACTATCATGCACGTTTGATCGAACATTCAGTTAAAGGCAAGGGATGTGATGGCATTACATGGCGTAGATGGTTTGGGATTAATATGCTTAACTAGCATTCATTCGAAGGTAGATATTACCTAGTCATTGCTATGAAAAGTACATTGATAATGGAGGGTTTGTGCAACATTGAGGCGATAAGTTTTGATTGAAGGAACAAAATACAACACCTAGTAAATGAGTCATTATGTTATGTATAAGTTGTTCCATCAATCTGGGTTCAATTACATTGAGATATTTTCTGGCTTGGATGACCGTCTGACAAGATTTCCCGTGCGTGTTGGATTTCCTTGATTCCTTCGGAATAGCAAGAAGGGATTTTTCCGCTAAAAAAAAATTGATAATTATGATGCGAAAAGTGCATTAACCAAGATACAATTATTGAGAATGGATTTAAATGAGATATGATGAGACATTAAAGCCTGTCATCCACATCAACGATGCTCATGTTATGGTGGATGACCTCGTACGATCCCTCCCCATCTCGAGATTATTACAAGCTAACACGAAATATTGCATGTCGATCACATCGTGCCCATGAATATGTAGTTTTTAATGAGGTGACGAATACTAAACCTAGGTTTAACCTTTACCAACCAATGGGCATGATAGCGTTATGACTTTCTACAATTTTCAAGCTGCATTACATTCTTCATTCTTCATCTCTCGGTGACCTTGCAGTTTTGTAGCTTCTCATAGCTATATGAGTTTCAACATGCTCTCTCGTTCTATAATCTTATTCAATCTGGATTGGTTGGCCTACCCTAGCCCTCGCTTATTCGCCTTCATTCCCTATATACTAAAAAAAGGAAAAACAAAACAATACCCAGGTCATGTAATAATTTAAAGTCTATATACTTGAATAAATAAATAAAAACCAGGTCATGTAATAATTTAAAGTGGCCAGAGAGGGCATCATCCCTATGAAAAAAATTGTACAATATGTTATACTAGACTTATCCCTCGTAGCCTGTATGCTAATCCTAGTGGGTGTCTCCCCTCCTCTTGGCATTACTCATTCTTTTATATATAATAAAAGAAAGTTTTAATTAGTAAATCACGGGTCTCTCAGACCAATTGATGGTAAATGAGAATCACAATCGTTAGGAACTACAAATAAAAGCTAGAAATTTCATGGTAAAAGTTTGGCCCATGATACCCAACCCGGGTATTTCTCTTTCTCATATGCTTTCACTCTTCTAGCCTTTGTTTAACAATTGGCTCACAAACAAAACTCCGAAACCTGGTTGTGTGTTGAGCAACAACATGACTCTTTCTCGAAACATCTACATCCATGTAAAAATGAGAATGAAAAATTCCATGAAAAAATTCTAAATGTGAACATACTCCTGTACCACTAACAACCCACACCCAACAACGTCTATTCTTCTACTTTAACAATTCATGGTTGATTGATGCTTGATTATATGGATGCATAGTTCTAGTCTTGCTTCTTCTTCTTCTTTTTTCAATTTATAGTGTTCATTCAATAAAATGGAATCTAAGCACTATTTTTTTGTCGTTGCTAGAATGAGTTTCTTTAAGAAGGGATCCAAGGGTTTTCACAGGGGACCAAGGTGAAGGCATCATGATGTATTGAAGGAAGGAGGGCGAAATAAAATAAGGTTATCGATGCACTTTGATAATTAGTTGGCCCAAATGAGACATTTGTTTTTGGGTGGACAAACCATTACACAACCACCGATGCCCACTCCAACACCTCTACAACCTCATGTGAGCATTGTGTAAGAACCCTAGGTACCCCTCAAGAACACAAATGATGGTTGCGGTGAAAAACCTCGCCAACCTTACTCTTGAATTGTTGGATAGGGCATGCATGAGCCTGAATGACAAGACCCCATCATTCAATCTATTGTTGCCTCCATAAATTTGTAATACCCCTAGTTTTGACTTGGATTGTATTTATCCAAATGATGTAAATATGCTAGTGTGAATTCCTAGTGTGGAGCTCAAGGCCAAGGCCCCACTAGTGAATGTCTAGGCATGCATGATAATTATATTTTATTTGGACTATTTGGTTGGCTTTTATGTTGATTTAGAATATTATGTAAATATTATGTGCATAAATAATAAAATGGTCCAAGACTGGTCGTGTAAAGAGCACCAAAAGAGCTATGATTCCACCACAGGGGAAGAGGAAAGGGGGCCCATGGGTGACTAAATCCTTGCTGCCAAGTGTCAACCTTAGAACTCACACCTAAATTCTGTCATGTGCCTTGAATAAGCCAATTATCTTATTTTTTGACCATTTTCCATTCATTAATGCATGTATGTGGTTGGTGGGAAAAGTCATCTTATGTAGTTATTGAAGCATGGGACTGACTTCCAGGAATCCTTTCTTCTACTGACACAAGTTATGTCAAGTTGTCTTTTCACCATTTTCTCATATCCTTTGGAGTCAATACTCATTTTTTCTCATTATTCGGTTTGAACAAATTCAATACTCATTTTCTCTCATTATTCGGTTTTTGCAAATTCAGAGATGCACATCTCTCCATTGCTGTCCATAAACTTACCATGCTGTTTTGAATCGGATAACATAAAATTTCACAAAATCCAAACTATTAATCCAATGGATGATACAAATTTCGAAATCATTAAAGGCATTGATAGAAACTTCATCATTTTCAAAGCGATAACCAAATGGTAACTTGTTTCATCGACATTTTCTACATTCACGCCGGCGGCCCACCGATCTGTAGTACAACACAAAAACAACGACACACAACATTCGGGAAAGATTCGATCATTGTTTTCCGATGTTGGTAGACTGGGTAGGCAAGTCACAAAGGCCTTCAATTTTCAGATATGGAATTTAATAACGAATTGAAACCCAAATGATGATGAGTTATGGCCAGCAGTGAGTATAGAAACCATGCGCCCGGAGGTCGGCAATGAGAGTGGAGGCGTTATGCCTGGAGATGGGGGCGAAGGAATCCCAACCAAAAACGCTCATGGTGGGGTGGGCGTAATGAACTTCAACGAACAGTTCATCGATAATGCGGGGCATCTCTGGATCGTCCATCCAGCGTCTGAGAATGGGCCATTCCGCGCCTTCAATGTCCATTTTTACGACCACAGTGTCTGCGGCCGTAAGCTTCAGCTCCTCTTTCATGAACCGGCTAATGTCAATGGCATTCGTAGAAGGGTCGTCCTTATCAGAAACCAGCCGATAGTAAACCTTCACGCGATCCATCATCCAGTCTGGCACAGAGGGAGTGGATTTCACGCGTATGGGATTCGATCTCGGGGCATCGCTCACCACCAGGTTAGAGTCCTCGTGAAATTTAGTCTTGGGCGGACGCCATTGCCGAGGACTTACTTCGAAGGCATGAACTTCAGTGAAGTCGCAGGGGTACATCCGGAGAAACCATTTGACGCTGGAGGCGAACCTGTTGGCTCCCAGGTCCAAATACACGCGCCTTCTCCTCATCTCTAGTTCCTCTGTCTTGGAGGCCAACAGCCATGGCAGCAAATGGGTTTTGTCTTCCACATCGTCGGTGAATTTGAGGGCGTATCCCCTTCTGAAATCGTTCTCGTCATCCAGTTTCTCGATCAAATGCCCCTTCACCCTGCATGCCGACGCCTCTCCCACCCACTTCATCTGCTTCCATGGGTTCTCCAACGGATTCGAACCCGCCACCGCAGCGGATGAGGCACCCTCGTAGTGCCCGTCTCTGGTTGCGCAAATGCCCGAATCGCGCAATCCGGCCACCGTTCCACTACCCTCGCTCCGCGGCGTCGTGTAATGAATGCAAAGATCCAGCGCTACGTACGAAGATAGCGCCATGATTATGCTGTAAAGCATCCATTGCTTCATCTTCATCTGTATTTTCATTTTCTGCCTGTAATTACGTACTGGACTCATCATTCTTACCCAGAATTCGACGGCCAAATGTGTCCAACTTTGGCATATGATATCTAATTCTGACTAATAAATTCACAATACCCAGCTCCTCTATTAATAAATTCACAATACCCAGCTCCTCTATTAGATAGAATCGCTGAAAAGAAGAGAACGGGAAGGCCGCTTTACTAATTTGGTCCAATTTGATTCCTTCCTAAATTAGGAGGTGATGTAAGAGTGGACGCCAATACACTGGTAATACAGCCGATGATATGAACGTCGGGCAGGCTTACATAGGGTTAGGGTTGTTGCATGCGGTGAATGAAAAGAGACAAGTGTCTCCAAATAACCTCCGCTGTCATTGGCAAAGTTTTATTGGTCGTTTGAAATTGTGGGTTTTCCTTCGCAATGCATTAGGTTACCCCGATTGGTGGGGAGGGGAATAACGGAGTGGTTTAACGAGCTCTTTATTCTTTCATGTCACAAGATTTCAATCAGCTAAAGCCACGTACATATAAACACCCTTGTAGCTTTCGCAAAAGAAAAGCAAATATGATATTATCATCAGGAGATTGCCATACCCCACGTACTATGTTATGCGATCAATATTTAATTAGATATTCAATTTCGTTTTATTTTTTTTCAGTGAGATGAGGTTTCATTTTTACCCATGAATTTTCTCAAAATTTTAATGGCTTAGCTGTTTTTAAATAACTGAAAATCGAAAGCATGATTTGAATACTTTGCATGTTCAATTACCAATCAGTTTTGTCAAAATTATGAATGACAATTAAAAAATAAATTTTAAATAATGAAAAATTCCATCTAAGAAAATGTTAGATCTTATTTCCATAGTACTAATTGTTAGTAGTTGATACATATCTATTAGTATATCATATTTCCATAGTAATGGTGGTTAGTAGTTATATATATTGAAAATATCAATAATGTTAATGCATATCGTTTTCAATCATCTTGTTTGTATAATTATTATTAATATAATTATATTAATTAATAATTGATAATAATAATAATAAAAATGAATATGAAGAGAAGGATATTAAGGTTAATAGTTATCATCATCATCATCTTGTTTGTATAATTATTATTAATATAATTATATTAATTAATAATTGATAATAATAATAATAATAATGAATATGAAGAGAAGGATATTAAGGTTAATAGTTATTATCATCATCATAATAATGATATTGAGAAAGAAAAGTAAGACACTACTTGGTTTGCTTTAAAGTTTTATTTATAGATGAGTATTCCTAAATTACTCTAATTTTGATGAGAGAGAAAGTTGGGCATGTTTGTATAGTAACACAAATTTTGAAACTGAGATCTTATGTGTGTGTACTGAAGGAAATATAAGAGGAAGTGTTTTTCATCTTTAACACTCATAGTCTAAAAAAGATGACAAATCCTTTCAGCCCACGAAAGTTTTAGGAAAGGTCCAACATCATGTTTCACTATGCACCTCATGAGAGTTCGTTCTTATTTTAGTTATGTGGATCTTCTTCTTTACACTAGTTAAAAAGAGATAATTTTGATTTTCAAGATTAGGGTTAATGACCTTGTAATATCTAAATTTTCATGAAACCACAACTTCTCTTTGAACTTTGAAGTAATAATATTTTTTATTTTGCAAAGCGACTTTTTTTTCAATCCCCCACAACTTTAACCAAGACATGGCATCTTTATGGAAACCTTGTTTGAGCCTTATGTGATTTTGACTAGAATTCAAATCAATTTCAGGAAGTCTCTAGTCTCCCAAGTTATTTAATTTTTTCTTGTACATTAGGTACCTAGTCATAGTAACTATGCTCTCAATGGGGAAAAGATCCACTTTAATAGGGAGAATATGATATGGTGCATTGCTTTTAATTTTAAGATTGTAAGTTATAAACTGCTTCTAGATTTTCTCAATCCTTCTCCAAGATTCTCTAGAGAGGCTATAGCCCCAAAACCCATACAGGAGAACGAGAATGATGAGAGTTTCAAAGAGGAAAATTTATTTTTATCCCACATCACAAGGTTTGTCGACTTACAATTGTTTTCAAGACCAAAATAAGCTTTCTTGTAATAACCCCAGTTTTGACTTGGAATGTCTTTAGGGTGAAAACGCGAAGGTGAGATACAATTTTTTGAGAATGGGGTGTTTTTGGGTTATAATTTCCAATTTCTCCGTCGAGAAAAAAGTCAACATATTTTTTCGGCCGAGATTTGTAATAGTTTTCAGGCGGGCATTTAACTAAGCTTAACATTTTCTCGGCCGAGAGTTTAGTATTGGTTAGAAACTTTTTTGGCGGAGAATAGTTAAGTTTCTTGTCTGAGAGTATGGCCAAAGTGTTCGTTTGAAACTTTCGAACATACCTCTCGACCGAGAGAATAGACTTCTTTTAAACTCTCGACCGAGAGTGTTTTTTTATATAAACCACAGACCGGCCCTGCCAGTCTGTGATTGTTTATCTGTGTCGAAACCATTGGAGGGGCACACGCCCAACACACATTCATGAAAGTAAAACCTCCAATACTATAGCTTTTCATGGTGGGAAAGTACTCCAGCTCCAGGCAGTACTCGAGTAGAAGGCAGTGTGCCCTGCCTTGGTTCTCACTGTGTATGGATTTTAAATTTAATATAACTTGGCAGTGTGATTTCGTGAACCCATGCCCTGGGTTCCTTCGATCTCGCTTTGTTGAGGTTAGCGGGCGAGAGTCTGTTTTTGGATCGGGTATTTTCAAGAGCACTTGTTGAAATTCGTAATGGGTGGGGTTCTGGCACCACTTTGTCGGGTAAAAAGTAATTTAGATTTGTTTTCCCTTGGCTTGTCTCTTTTGGTGAGTCTGTATACCGCTGAAAATAGGGTGTAAATTTTGGTTCTCAGTTCTTTGAGCTGCAATAAGCTTGTCCCGTAAAATAGGGGGAAACCAATACTTGTGGAAACCAAGTCAGCGCGACATCAATCCGATGCTTCTGAAACCCCGTTATCAAACTCCTTGGAATCACCCACAACTTAATTTACCGTAAGTTAGCTACATAAGTGAATTTATTTTAATTTCTATGAATTTCTTTGAATGTTAGCTACATAATTGAATTTCTTTGAAAGTTATATATTTTAACAGATCTACATTTAACATATTTATTATTTTCCTTTAGGTAGACCTGTAACTATGCTCAAAACATCCTCAATTAGAGTGATAACCACCCCCTTTACCAGTGTCATGCATTCTTCTTCAATGACCTTCGTCATATTCATGGAAAATTCCAGGTTTATGTCATCACTATATCCATTAAATTTGATGAAGAAATCCAGCCAACCCATCTTCTGAAATTCCTTTAGCACATCGAAATTTTGGTATAATTTTGAGTGGTATGTGGGTTATCTTTAATAAATGCCCCCCATTTATCGATATTCATATAGGTAAGGTCGTTGTCTGCAAGCAAGAAGGCACTACTCTAAAGAGTTTGGGCATAGTAGCCATGGTATCAGAACAAAATAAGACCTTGTTGAATGAATGAAATGAAAAGGAATGGGTTCTATGCTACCTATCTACCCACCTTACCTACCACAAAGGAATGAAGAAAGCAGGTGAAGGAGAGAGCATGGACACTCTCCAAACCCTAGCTATCTAAGGTAGAAACCCTAGCTCTCTAAGGTATCCTAAATTTTAGCATATTGACTATGTGGTATGTATCCTGCAAATTGGTGGTTCAAGGCTATTTGGAAGTGGAAAATTCCACTAAAAGTTCAATGTTTTATGTGGCATGTGATGCAAGGAAGTCTGAAGACTTGGGAAAATATTATCAAACGAGGCTGGGTTCGTCCTAGTTTATGTTATCTATGCAGAAAGAGAAATGAAACATCTCAACATATTTTAGTAGAGTGTGAGTTCACTAGAACTCGGTGGCAATTAATCATTTCCCATTTACAGATGGATAAAAAATGGGAATTGGAAATTTTTGGGATCAATGTCTTTAATTGGCACAAGTATTACAGAAGCTTGCCTCATCTTCCAGCATTGATATCATGGCATATTTGGTGGGTAAGGAACAAAGCACTGTTTGAAGAGATTAGTCCTAATATTCAATCCTCCTTTAACAGGTTGTTGGTGTTATTAAAGGACTATAATCATGGTGCACAGACTCAGAATGTTAGACAGTTGGGTTCTTTAAGCTATTCTTACAATAAACCAGTGGGGTTCTTTGATGGGTCGGCAATAGATGGAGATTGTGCGGTTGGAGGCATACTGTATATTAACAAAGAACATTACTATACTTTTAAAATGAGCTGTGGAAAAGGAACAAATACTAAGGCAGAGCTTCTTGGTTTATGGTGTCTTCTTACTGTTGCAACAAATATGGGATTACATGAAATTAAGATTTTCGGCGATTCTAGGGTGACAATAAAATGGGCCCTTAATGCATATCAATTTAATATCATTACTTTACAGCAGTGGTGCAGCAGAATTCACGAAAAAACAAAACTTTTCAAAGAATTATCCTTTGAACATATCTTCCGATAGTTCAATATGATAGCAAATGCTCTTTCCAAGGAAGCTCATGGAGGGACTGAAGGCGTTATCTCATGGGAAGAGTTCATAGAAAATCAAAGCTTGGACAAATGATTGGTCAATCTTTTTACTATTACTAGTGATGATAAAAACATATAGCTATGTTTTGTTTTTTGGTTTTATTTTTTGATGCTAGGTATAAACAGTTGGAAATTTTGAAAAGATGATGATGATCTTTGATAGATGATGGATGAGGGCATAGGATAAGCCTATTTTCAACACATAAATATATAAAGGATTTATGAATATTTTGTACTATTTGATTCGTTATCAATGAATACCAGTAGTACGACTTTTTTCCACTGAAAAAAGGGTATCCTAAATTTTAGCACATGTGTTCTATCAAAACAGATGAGAAGAGTCTCCAAACCCTAGCTCTCTAAGGTATTATGAAACCCTAGTTGTCTAAGGTATCCTAAATTTTAGCATATTGACTCCATAACTCTGCTACCTATAACTCTGCATGATATCCTCTCTATTCTTAATTGTGTACTACAAAACAAAAGAATGTCTTCATCCTTTTTCTGAATAGTCACTCTTAGAGGAAATTTGGATGTAAAATGGGTCTCCTAAGGAAAATGGTAAAAAAAGCCACGTAGGAATTTTTTTATATTATTTCGCTTTTATCGAAGCTGCCCAAGGTTATTTCACTTTTATCAAAGCTACCTTAGATATATATTTTATATTAAAATAAATTTATGGGGATGAAGTTCAATGTAGTGTTTTCACCCAAAATAAGGAAATAAAATTAAATACACAATGCCAACTTAAAATTTATTGGGTCATGTATTACCTAAAATATAGATGGGTATATTAGTTATTATTATATTTAATTATTTTAATGGTTACTATAAATTATTAATTATAATATAATATTATTATATATTAGTTGTAATATTAATTACTATTACTATTATATATTGGTTATGTATTATCTAAAAGATGGATGGATATATTAGTTAAAAATTATTAGACCCAAATTTTGACGATTATTATAAAATATTAATTATAATATAATATTATTATATATTAGTTGTAATATTAATTACTATTACTATTATATATGGTCACGTATTATCTAAAAGATTGATGGGTATATTAGTTATGATAATAGTTAAAAGTTATTGGACCTAACTTTTGACGGTTATTATAAAACATTAATTACTATTACTATGGTCAAATATTACGTAAAAAAATTAATTATATATATTAGTTAAAAGTTATTGGACCTAACTTTGGACGGTTATTATAAAATATTAATTATAATATAATATTATTATATATTAGTTATAATATTAATTTTTTTTCCAGAGAAAAAAAGACTACTATTGATATTCATATTAGAATCAAATAGTACAAAAAAAAGTTCCTGATCCATCCAGCTGGAACCTTCTGAGATAACAAAAGATGTTATCTTCAAATATCTGTCATACAAGAAATGTGCCTATCCCATCAAGTAGTTATAATATTAATTACCATTACTATGGTCAAATATTACTTAAAGATTGATGGGTATGTTAGTTATGATATTAGTTAAAAGTTATTGGACCTAACTTTTGATGGTTATTATAATATAATATTATTATATATTAGTTATAATATTATTTTTTTATTTTTTTTGTGAGTAAGATAGGAACCTTGAATTGCCGTAAAAAGAAAATAGAGATACAATACTATACACGGCTACCAGCCGGAAGGCTAAGTGAGGCGGAAAGGAAAGGCTAACAGCCACAATAAGAGCTTAGAACGCACAACCGAATTGGTAAATAAAATATTAATTATTATTACTATTATATATTATCTATGAATCACTTATTACCTAAAATCAGTTAGCATATTAATTTCATTATCAATATCCAAGATAATTTTGGGCAGCTTGGGCACTGGGCAGACACATTATATTATTAAAAAAGGTCCACTTATCCCCAAATTATATAATAAAAAAATGTTTAAGAGGTGCTTCCTTTTTGAATTTTAAAGCATTTTGATTAGTTAATACATGATGACATGGAATTTGAATTAGGGTTGAAAGGCCCATTTTTAATCCAAATTTCCTCTAATATGATTCCTTAAAGTCCCCACCTCTACTTCCTTGAGATTTAAATCTGGCAATACCTTAGCTATATTATCTATAAGGTCCAATCAGATAGATAGTGATATGGTGGTCCTAGATGTTGACAAATTAGTGTTTTCCATCAATAATCTACTATTCTCTTGTTGGAATTGCTCCATGAATCTTAAGAGGGTTTCATCTAATCCCATATCATGGTCATATCCTAATAGTTGGTATATCATTGCAATAGCTTGTATGGAGATATTAAAGAAAATGTTGGTAGATATAAGGTGGTGGTCCTTTTGGGATTACTGCATCTTTGGACAAAAAACTACTTAGGAGTTTATCTCTATTTTCTTGTCTAATGGTCTAGTAATTGGTATCAAAAGCCACCTCATCCAGTATCTAAATGTCTAGGTTGTTGGGAATATCTAGCGCAATTTGGAGAATGTATTCTATGGTTATCAGGCATATAACTGTGGAGCCATCAAATGGCATAATAACACATTTTTAATAAGCGTAATTTTGAACACATCAATTGAATAGCTTTTGTAAACCTTGCTTGTGCATCTATAATGGACTAAAAAATATTCGGAATTGACAACATAGGATCAAAATATCCCCAACCATGTCAACAAAACAATTTAGAGTTACCCATTGAGAGTCGATCAACTTTGGCATTCTTTGTGACCTTAAGGGATTTGACGTGTCATCCTTCACTATGATTTTGAAATTAATTGTTTAATACACTTGGCGAATATTTTAGCAAATTTGAAATTCATGTATTTATTTTTGGGACATGTCTCAACTTTTTATTGGATTTAATTATGACATGGGCATCATATCGCCATTTGGATGAGGTGTTGGTCCCACGAGAACGTGTCACATTTTCCTTCATACACCTATCACATTGTTGTCACCTTGCCCTACCTCATTCATGGAAGCACCATTGGATGGTTCTGATGATTGATACAGGTGGTTTTTAGAAGCCACTTACATGAGTCAAAATGCATGTATAAGTGACACATCATATCAGTGGTTTTGAATTTTCAGCCCATGCTTTTTAGTTTAAAACTCATGCTAGTTTCAAGTCCAGAATCACCTTTCCACTATCGATCTATATTGGTTGCATTTTGATAATTTTATTGGCCAATCTAAGGCCCCCAATCATATCCTATGTTCGTGAGTGCTTATGCCTCATGTTGATCATTAAGTTCCTTCGCCCTGACCCATTCTAGAGGAAACACCTAAGTGATTTTCTTTGGCACCCTTTCAATATTTGAAAAAAATGCAACAAGTGCCCAAAATATTTTAGGATTTTTCATGCTCTAACACAACTTGTAAGTTATTATTGTGCATAATCACCAGGTACCCAAATCTCTATATAAATTCTGCCCCTAATAGCAATTTCAAATTTCCATTCCATAGACTTGATAGACCATTAATTGTAATAGCATAAATAAATGTAAATAAAATAGTTAAATAACCAAATTTTACCATTACAAATTATGCAAGATTTTCTACCAAGAATGCACACAAACATTAAAAAATTCACTATTATTTTTTTTGTGAACATCTTCTAAAAGTTGAGAGCATGATGAGATTGGTAATATTCAATTTCATAAGCTGATATCATACCATTTCCTTTGCATAATGTTGCTGCCATGTATCCATATCAAATTGCCTTGCATGAACTATACTCTTTCCATGGATGAAAACTTCCATTTTGGAGGAGAAATCACCATGGGATGGCCTTCCTAGATGGAATTGATGGAGCTCATTCAGATCTCAATCTCTACTTGAGAAATTCATCAAGCACATGGAATGCATTTCCTTATTGGTTATCAAGACATTTGATCTAGGAAGGAGCAAAATCAATCTTTGAATAAAATATAATACGAAAGTTTATAGGAATTTCCCTTAGCCCAAGGACCATAAAGATGTGGATAGTAGAAACATGGCTTGACAAGATCAAGAGTAAGGTAAATTTATTTGCCTATGGTAAAGGGTTTTTTTTCTTTCTTATTTCAAAATAATGAGGATAAAAACTCATTTTTTCATTTTGGATCATACTTCATGGAAATTGGGGTATTTGCTTAGCTAGTTGGTCCTTAGAATTCAACATGAACATGAGATCACAATAGCCCTTGTTTGGGAGACACTGCCCCATATTAATGTTGTAGGAAGACCTTCAAAGCAATTAGGAATAATATGGGTTGATACATTGATTGACTCTAATAAAAAGGAAGAGAATATGCATAAAAGTGGATTTGGAAAAAGGCCTCCAAGGAGCATTCCAACTGAGTATGGATAGCTAGAGTGACCTAAATGCATTATATTATGAGAAGATTCTCATCAAATGCAACTCATGTCCTGAGTACAAATATTTTACTAAAAAATTATTGGGCATAAGAGGAATCCCCCCGCCCTCCTGCCCCCCCCGCCAAAAAATGTATCCCACATATCCCACCAATTAGGAACAACATATCCCATTTAGTTGTAACTAGGTGAAGTGGGGTTGTAACTTGGGGATGTCGGGCTATAGCTTGGTGAAGTGGGAATGTAGCTTGGTTATGTGGGACTATAGCTTGGTGATGTGGGAGAATAAGAAGGACTTGTGGGTGAATATGTTGGAGAAGTAGGATTATATCCAGGAGAGCTTGGACTATATGAAGGAGAAGTAGGACTATATCCTGGAGATGTAGGGATGTATCCAAGAGATGTGGGACTATAAACAGGTGAGCTTTGAATACTGGGACTAAGAAAATAGCTTGGTGACATCATGGAATCATGGTGGGGTGACACTTTAATAGGAGACCGAGTTGGTGACATACCAAAGTCTACACCTTCCATATAACTAGGTAATTGGAGTTCAATAGTCTGTTGTAGCATTTGGTCATTCAAATACAGGGAACAATCACTTGTACCAATAGGAGTCAACTGGCCAAGCATAATGTTTTCTATAACACCCCTAAGAGGGTCACCTTCAGCAAACACAACAACATCCAAAAGGATATCCACAGTCTCCTCAAACGAACATCTCATCATCGGCCCTGTGTCATTGCGATTTATACCATGTCAAATAATAGCCATCAAATGACCTCGATATGTCATTGTGTCACATATAATAGCTAAATTCCTGTAGTTAACATATGACCCTTCAAAAGATATCACAACTCAAAGCTCATCAAAAAGACCTTTACTCACAGCCTATATTCCAAGCACTTCAATCACCTCAATCAAGTGATTACTTGTTTTCCTAGTCGCATCTACATCTTCATGGCGCATGAAATCTAACATATTGACACCTTCTGTATCTAACATCCATTTTGTCTCAGGATTAAATCCATCATTCTCGTCAAACTTTTTGATTTTTCTAGACTTGATACACTTTATTGATATCTGGAATTCCCCTAAGAGCCATTTCTGTAAGCATGTTACTTTCAATTTTCTTTAAAAAGACATCATCTTTAGAATTTTGGTCTTGTGCTTCCCCTTTAGGACCCTCTTCATTCATAATAAGTATACGTAGAATAATATTTTCTGCATTATCATCATTAAAAATGTATGTCAAGTCATCATCAAACTCGAGGTTCATTTTTTCTACAATGTATTCCATACTCATCTTTTTATCAACCAGCATCTCTCTGTTCAATTCTATACGGAGCAGCCACAGAGATATTTTTTTTGGAGAAATATCCTTGTCTGGCATTTCATAATATGATTTGACAAAGTCAATATCCTCCTCTATGATAATCATCATTGGATCTGGATCATACCAAACTTCAGTAGCCTCTGTAACACTTCGCAAAGTTGTGTACTCTAAATCACACTGCACATTCTTTGCTTTTTCTTTTGTCTTGTTGACCTCAGGTTTTAGATACACATATAGTGATGGTGTTTTTATGTTCTTTGTAGCATTTATGATTTCCCTAAGCCTTGGGATGCTGAGAGTAACATTCTTGGCACTGACACCAACATAATGGAAGGTATTCAGAGTCATCTGTGTAGCTGGCTCACCAATGGACTGCGCTGCAACACAACCGATCATCTCACCTGGAGCTACTAAGGACTGCAGGAAATTAGATTCAATCTCACCAACTACCAATTCAAATACTTCCCTTGTGAGGTGGTACTCCTTCAATACACGTTTACTAGCAAATGTACTTCGAAGCAGGATGTTGAAAAAGAGAGTGGCATTTTTCTGTGCCTCAATACTCATGAGGTCAATACCAGGAACAACCTTAAGTCTTTCCTGAATCCTGTCAATCGCTTCTACAATCTCCATGGGATGCATATCTGATGGATTTCTCGCATCAATTTTGAATGTCTTCTGGCCATTCCAGATGATCCTCTTAAGGTTTACAGGCAGAGGCCACAATTTATCCCCACTAGGTGAAATATCCATACCTAGTTGTCATCTATCTGACTCCAGTTTATGCACTTCTGTATAAAAAATATTTTGGAACTCCCAGATTGTTTTCAAATATTCGACATGTTTTGGTAACATGTAACTAGGATTCCATTTTTCTTGATCAAGCTCATATTTATCAACTCATGTAACTAGGATTCCGATTTTATTTATCAAGCTCATGTCTTTTTGAATGAAGGAGCTAATTATCAGGTAGTAGTCCAACCTTGCAGCAACATGTCCTGGTCCAATCCTTCTATTGTTTCATGTGTAGAGCCTTTTATTTGGATCTATGTCCATGAGGTCCAAGTTGGATGTCATGTCTTCTAATAGTTCTCCAAAGGGATCTTAGACTTTGCTTCCTCTTCTGCATTCTTTACTTGATATTGTTGCATTGAAATCTCTTGCTATTAAACATTTTTCATGCAGGTCTTGTTCTTTCAGGTTGGATAAAATTTCTAGAACTCCATCTGCTTGTTGTACAACACTTTCCCGTATACATTGCATATTCTTATTTTCTCATTGGTGATTAGATATTCCAGTTCCATTAATAACCAATTGGCGTGGGATGTGGAGGAGAGTAGATTGTACTTGTTCCCCTCCCACCATGTTATAATGCCTCCCGAGTCTCCTTGAGCACTCAATGCTATACCTTGTCCCTTTCTCCATATATGAGATATTTTCCCTTTAGCCATATCTACTTCCTTTTTAGTCTCTTAGAGTAAGAGTATGGTGGATCTTTATTTTTTGATAAAATTTTGAATTGCATCCATTTTTTGTCTCACCCACCCAATCCTCTACTATTCCAAGAGGAAAATTTCATTATTTTCTATTGGCTAGGATGGGCTTCTCTCTTCATTCTTCTAGCATTTCCCTGTATGATTTCCCAGATGATTTTACGTTTATGTGTTTTTCCAAGATAAGTTGTTTTCCCATTTCTTTGTCTTTGGATGCTTCTATCTCTTTATGCTTCGTATTGGTTTTCCTTGATTTTATTTGCGTTTGTGTCTGCTCATTCTATGACTCCTTTGTCGATTCTTCTTGTATGGTCTTTGATTTGGAGCACATTCTAGCTCCCTCAGCCATAGATGGGTTCACCTAATTTTTCATCAATCCCTCTTCCATAGATGGAATTTCATAGCTTCTAACCTCTTTGATGGGGGCTTCTAGGAGGATAGAGACATAATTCTCTTATTGTCCAATCTTGACTAGAACCAATTGTTCTTCCTGCTTGTGTGAGTGAGACTTTGTGGATTGATCTTGTATTTCTTCTTTAGTTTATTTTATGTCCTCTGATAATACATGGAATTGATTTGAGGAGTGGGGGTCTTGGGATTTATGGATGAATCCCCAAACTTAATGAACACTAAATATTTCAATTCCCAACCCATTTTTATATTATATGTTTATATATATTTTCACATGTTTATTTCAAACATTAATTGAAAATCTCTCACACCTACTCTCCAATATCCTCTTGAAACAGGTTTCTTGGCATACATTTTTGAAGGGAAAGGGCTTTTATTCAAAGTTTTGTTTTAAGGTCATCCTTCATAGAATCAATGGAATTATCATGAGCAGCACCGATCATTGGAATCGTATTTGTTGGTAAATACCCGAGGCTATTTTGAATCAGGAGGCTCACTTGGAAAGATAAAATACAAATATACCTACTAATGCTCATTCACTTGATCAAATTAATTAGTTGGTTAAATGGAAAGTACGGTACTTATTATCCGATCAATTTTTTACTGTTTGTTTTCCACCTGGTTGAGCTAGTTAAGGACCAAATAACTAACTGAGTGATGTCAATATCTATGAATTGGTTTAATAACACAATTTGGACTGGAACGAAATAGTTAAACAAAATTGATGGCTTTTTGATGCAGTTCAAAATGAATTTGGATTGATACTCTTGAATGTTTACTCATGAATTTGGCTTTTTGATGCAGATTACTGTTTCTTATTGCAACTCTGTGTTGACTCTTTTCAACTTGTTCCTGTAAACATCGTGTTTTTGTTTTTCTCATGTTCCTATCTATTTTATATATGTCTAGACTACTGTATATCTAGTGTATGTCTTCTGACCTTTTCCAAGGATTTATGTTATTTGGTTATATCTAGTAGGCCTTTATTGCTTTATTTTGGTTCACAAAAGTGGATCTAGGCCTGTAGCATTTTTCTTTTGAGATTTTTTTTATCTTTGTGTAGTTCCTTTTTATGTCCCTACAAGAGACTTATATGAACCATGTGATTACAAAAAAACTTGGACCTAGATTTTTTTTTGAATTGTTGCAAGGATTTTTTAGGTTACCTCTATGATGCAAACATAGTTGCACTCTAAGGTAATTATGATTGGATAGGTGACCTTTGGAAGTCAAGTGTTATTTTAATAGCTAACCAAATGTCTTCTAGCCAATGTGTATTGTTTCTTCTGCATCCCCACCCTCGTCCATTTGAGTATAAACCAATGTAAAACTTCTAAGATGTCCTCTGTCATTTTTAGATATGTTCACCTCTAATGCTCTATGTCATTCGACCATTGCTAAGTATTTATAGGAATTGGATACGAACTATTTTGCATATATATATATGCCCTATAAGGTTTTTGCTTCACTTTCTAGGAGATTGTATGTCTAGTGTATGTCTTCTGACCTTTGCCAAGAATTTGTAAAAGTTAGGTAGGAATTATTTTTAAAATATTAGGCCTTGCAGAAAATATATATTCGGATTGTCATTTGTTTAAGTAAGATGAAGGAATTTGTTGGTGATTTAAGATTTCATCCACATGTTATTTGATTATATCTAGTATGCTTCTATTTCTTTAATTTGGTTCAGTCTTGATGTTTTAGTGCATGTTTTTCTTTTCTTGGTATTTTGCTTCGGCTTCGTCCTTCAATTTCTATGACTATGATGTTTGCATTCAAGTCTTATGTTTCCATGGATCAAGTGGTTGTTAGTTATTGTACCTTGCTATTGTCTCCCCATGTATTGATCCTGTAAATGTTGAATAGCGAAACTAAATGTGCACAGATTCTAGTATCTTTTACTTGGTCATCTTGCTATCAATATTCATTGGATTTGCAATTACAATATGGAAATTGCATTTTCCCAATTCAATCTATTGCTTATAGTATAATGTTGTTATTGAATCTAGTGTGAAGGCGGCCTAGAGTTATATCTCAATGTCCTTTATTTTGTTTTGCTCATGTTCTTTTCTGCACTTTCTTGTTAAAAAATAACTTGCATGTTTCTCTATATATTTTGACCGAGGTAAAATTGTATTAATATTCTCAAGAAACCCATTCTAGTCTACCTTTGATCTCTTTGGATTTTTTCCTCTTAAAAGTTAATTGTCCTTTCTATAAAAAGTGTCTAGTTTTCTTTAGCAGAGATGGAAGCCTTTACAATCCTGTCCAGATACCTAGAATGAAGTGATATAGAAAAAATAGGATTGTTTGTTTGGACCAGAATCTTTTAGTTTGAATGTCATTTGTTGGAAAAATCCATTCAGACTCTGATATATGGCATTCATTTCTTGTTTTCAAGTACTTAGATGTAAGTCCCATAGTATGTTGAAATGTTAGGAAAATTGATTTCTAATAGACTTCAAATACATTGGGTGCCAACGTTTCAATTTTATAGTTGGCTTGGTAAGGCTCTGGCCTTAAATTGAATGTGTATACTGATGTGATTATCTTGTAGTAGTGCCAAATTGAAAATGACATTTATTCACAGTATTCTTGAGTCAATGTCTATAGGATCATATGGACTTATAGATAATTTGTACTGTCAAATTGAATAAAAATGTTTGCTTGTTCAACTATAGATTCAAAGAATAGTGAACATAGAAAAAGTCATGTTGCATTGCAACTATGAAAACATGGAGGCATTTAAATTAGTTTGCTTCTGGTACAAGCAAAACATTTCTTAGATAGCATTCTGGAACCTTGGTAATTAGGACACAAGTTGATATAAATATTTAGATATGGAACAACATTTAGTTGTACAACATAGAACATAAATACTAATGGAATAATGGCCATTAATGGCGATCGGGGTGATGCAAATGGTCTAGGTTCTTTTCATGTTCTTTATATTTCAAATATTTCTAATATATAGGCATCTAAGACTAATGTTCACTAGGGGTCACATGCTTGCAAGAACTTGATGGTGGTTTGTTTGATATTGCTAGTTCGTTTGTGTGTGATATCATAGTTGTTGTGTCTGAGGTCTATTCATCCTAAGTTGAGTTTTGGTGGATGGTATCTTGATGGTTTCACATGTTGTGTTGAATCCAGAGAGTGTTGCTATTGTCTTTATGAATAATATTTAAGACAAGGATGAAGTAAGTTGCTCCATTGAAATAATTTAATACAATTTCCTATTTAATGTGTGGCTTGGCCAACCAAACTTATAAGTTCAATTATCTTGATACAAAGAGTGTGTCAATGCATCCATATGTTGGGAAATCAATAATAAGGGTACACATTCAATAGGCCTAAAAATTAAGAACATATTTTCTCTTATTGAAAACATCGATTTAAATCCAAGCACATTTAAATAAACTTTCAAGTATACAACTATTGCATCTAAGCACATTATATAAATGAAAAGAAAACAAAAAGTTATTGCATGCATAAAATGTATGTCTTGCTGACAAGACATGTCAAATCCATAGAATTGAAAAACTTATTGCATCATTGAAAAACAATGTAAATTCAAACTATGAACAAAAACATATCTAGAACAATTTCTATTGATTGCAATAAAAAGTGTAAGAAAAGAGAGAAAATTAGAAAGAAAGAAAGCATATATACATTGTAGTCAATCAACCTTAAGGAATGACACAAAAACAGAAGTTTGCATTCAATCACATACCAACAATGGAGAATGGTACATGTCCATTGTACCAATATGAATAATATTTAAGACAAGGCTGAAGTAAGTTGCTCCATTGAAAGAATTTAATACAATTGCCTAGTTAATGTGTGGCTTGGCCAGCCAAACTTATAAGTTCAATTATCTTGATACAAAGAATGTGTCAATGCATCCATATGTTGGGAAATCAATAATAAGGGTACACATTCAATAGGCCTAACTATTAAGAACATATTTTCTCTCATTGAAAACATCGATTTAAATCCAAGCACATTTAAATAAACCTTCAAGTATACAACTATTGCATCCAAGCACATTATATAAATTAAAAGAAAACAAAAAGTTATTGCGTGCATAAAATGTATGTCTTGCTAATTAAACATGTCAAATCCATAGAATTGAAAGACTGATTGCGTCATTGAACAACAATTTGAAGAACAATGTAAATTCAAACTATGAACAAAAACATATCCAAAACAATTTCTATTGATTGCAATAAAAAGTGTAAGAAAAGAGAGAATTAGAAAGAAAGAAAGCATGTATCCAAATTGTATTCAATCAACCTTAAGGAATGACACACAAAAAAAGTTTGCATTCAATCATAGACCAACAATGGAGAATGGTACATGTCCATTGTCTTTAAATAAATTCCAATATAAAGTCCATCAACTATAAAGTCCAATTTATATAACAATTCTATTTTCTAACCCTAGAATCAAATAAAACAATCTTATTCACAGACCAATGTGTTCTTGATTCATATGAAATGTGTTAGTGGCCCATTTTTTCAAGAATGGCATTATGATCTTCTATCGACAATTTCCATTGGCGATTCTTGGTCTTTTTCCTAGTCTTCACTGGTTTCAATTGCAACCGAGCCGCTAGGAGTAAATGACTTTACTGAGCACATATAACATTTGGTTGTTAGCCTTGAAAAATAATATGGTCATTACATTTCCTTATTTCAACAAAGAAATGTCCTATTAAAACCATTGAACCCACTGCATACGCATAATTTGACGGATCCTTAAATTCTTGCAACAACGTGCTTTTCGACATAGTGCATCTCAATAAATAATAATGCACTTTTTCTAGATTATCTACTGGTGCAATGACAACAAATACATCACCTTCTCTAACCAAATCGAAAACATGATCATAATCCTTGTCAATCATAACCACTTCATTATCGCGCTCTTCATTTGTGATATTTCCAAATGGGGGAAATGGTGTCAATTCTTGGTGTTATCGGTTAAATTAGCACTTCTCCGTCCGTGATCACATTGCCTTGTCGATCACACAAAAGGACACTATGGATGGAATATCTTACTTGACCTTGGATGATTTGGATATGAATCCTTACTCCTTCAGCTTAAAAACTTTTTTTTATGACAACTTCACCATAAAGCCGCTACTCCTATACTTGACAAATTGTGAATCACTCATGGGTCTCTATACTGACAACCCGCAGGTGTCAATTAAAAGATGAAATCACGAGTTGCTGAGCCCACATGCTGCGATTCACTTGCAAGTTGCTATATGTCATAGTCGCGAGTGTCTTAAGGAAATTTTGAAAAATATATTAAAATCACGAATTGGGATTAGTTGAGTCAGGTATTCTAACTTCCCCAACTTCCCAATTCAACTTCCTTTCGAAACCAACCCTCCTTTCCTTGCCATAAATGCAAGAGGAGTCCATGAGAAAGGGACTAATTAGAGAGAGCTATTTTTATGATGAATAAATTCCAATTCAAGAGAGAGGAGCAGGAGCCTAGGGCCTGGTTGCGAAGGTGCTTGATGCAGAGTCAGGTATAACATTTGTACTTACTGCATTCTTTTGACAATAAAAGATTGAGATACTCTTCCTTTCCCAATAAAGTGTTAATCTCTATTGTGTTTTGATTATAATTTGATGTTATTGCATTCATTAATATCAATATTTATTTATAGTCAAACTAGTTTGAGGAAGGTCTGTGTGTTTTGCAGGTTTGTTGCTATGAAGATCTAGAGAAAAGCTTGGACCGACCATCATAAACAAGGTACATTTTCTCTAAACCTTGATCTTATTTATTTACAGTAATGTATGTAGAACCCTATGTATCTATCTATCAACCCCTTGTATGTTGGTAGTATCTATCCCCTACTATAAGGTAAATTCCTTAACAACAGAACTGGCGACTCCGCTGGGGATACGTTCTTGTTTTTTTACTTTGGGGATATTTGGTTTCTTCAGTTTCATAACTTCTCTAGTTTCTTTTGAGGTCTTTAGGGTTTCTTTTTAGATCCCTTTGTGTTGGTTCAGTCCAGTCTGGTTTGCAAAGTTTTTTTTCTTTTTTTCTTTTATCAGTACCTACCCTGCATGTTTCATGTATTCATAGGTACCCCGCATGTTTCCTGTATACATAGGCGCACACTTTCTATTGTACCCACAAGTTGCAGGCTCTACTACCCACGCACATTCAGTTGCACCCGTGAGCTGTCTGTTTATATAGTCATGATTTTGCTTTAAAATATATAAACTTCTGCTTTAGGGTTTGATCTTTGGTTTTTGGTCTGATTTTATATTTTTCTTTGCTTTTTGGCACTTGCTAGACATTACTGTGTCTCTTCTGGGTCTATTCACAGCCTTTTTAGAGGCTGTTTGATGTTCTTGGTTTGATTCAGTTTCTTTTGGTTTCCATTTTTATTGGTTTGATTCAGTTTCTTTTGGTTTCCATTCTTTCTTTTTAAAGGTTTTTTGAATCCCACCCACCACTTGCTAGTATATACAGTCGCGCACATCTTTCCCTAGCCGTGCGTTTCTTGTATAAGTACCCACGGGTGCATCGCAAGTTGTTGCATATAACATTCGCGAGTATTTCCTGAGTTTTTCCTTTTTTCATTAGGGTTTGACTTCAGTGGGGTTTTTTCTGGGGTTTTGAAAGTCCTTGTCAGTTTGGATACCTCTTGGACATTGTTCAGGGTGATCTAAATCTGTTTTGAACCTCTTTGATAATTTCTCTTTGAGTCATTGTGTTTTTAAAGTTTCCCTAGCTTGCTAGCCCATATTCTATTTCGCGAATGTTCCTTTCTTTTGTTTTATGATGTTTAGGAATAGTCTGGTTTTTGCACAAAGACCTTCTGTTTTTCCATCTTACGCACCAGTTTTTCTTTTGGCATCTTGTTCCAAAAGTTTAGTTACTTCCGTGAAGCAACTTTTTGGGTTAAGTCTTTATCGATCTTGCTTTAGGTCTGTTTGTTTTAAATCTTGGGCCATATTTATTTACTCACGCAAATTGATAAGTCTTGTTAGTTCATTATTTTCATTTGCATTTCTTTCATAGCTAGAGAAAAGATCAAATTTTAAAAAGAAAAGAACTTATTTACAAGATTTGTCATTTTATTTTTCGAAGTAGGGTAGTTGCATTGCTATTAAATTTGAAAACAAAACGAAAAAGAAACTTTTATGGTTAGATTTGCTTAGATTTTGCGTTTTGAAAGACCAAACGAAAAGAAAAATTGTGAAGTTACATTCTTGATATGCATTTTGCTTATAGTTGTAACCATGCCACACACTACACTACACCTTGAGTAAGTAACATCCCATAAAAAGAACTTAATTTAAAATTTATTAGTAACATTTCATTTTTTAGGGTTAGACGACATTAACTAGCTTAGGCTAGGATTTCGGAATAGATCACACTTAAACTTTCCGAAATCGTTTAAATCCTCAAATTGTGGTGCAAAGTATCTTCTAGTAACTCCATTCTTGTGGTTGTGTTCCGGGAAGCTCCACTTAAACCAGAGTTAAGCATGAGGTCGTGTGAGACTGGAATTGTTGGGGATACCCCCACACTTTCCTTTCTAGCATACACTAGGGTTTATTCGCGTACGAGGTTCCATTAGTGGCTTGTGCATTCTTGGATTTCGAGCTTAGCTACCTTGCCCATGCATTTTGGCTGGACCTGCAACTCTCCCCCCGATCATTTTCTGCATTTGTGGTATCCTTAGAATATTGAATTTAGGGCTCTACACAGGTATAGTGGAAGGCTATTTCCACTACACCTAAGACAAACTCGGAAGGTAACCCTCTACAACAATATGGGAGGGCGGTTTGGTGCCATCAAATGCTTGCACCCATAGGATCTGTATTGGACTCCATGTAACTGACCTTTGATATTCTACTAGTTTGTTCTGGGCCCTCATCATCCCAAACTGGTCCTCTTGAGAGTATTATCTTCGTTTTCCTGGTCTTGATTACTGTAGGACATTTTTAGTGGTATGTTGTTTTCTCCTTAGTTTTTAGTGGCCACTAGGTTTCTACACTTAGTTTATTTTTTATATATAATTGTGGAGGACTAGCCTCTTCAGAGGTCACGAAGGTTGCAAAAACTTCCCCCGCACACAGTGGAGCCTCCACCGCCACCTCAACACTGGAGGACTAATTCCCATGGTTCATACGAACTTACGGGCACAACGGAACTACCTAGAGAACCACACCTCATAAATAAGTATCAACAAGTTTATAATACTGTTGAGGTTGAAGACATAACCACTCAAGAGTTTAACACACCCTTCAACCCTCCTTTGACAAGACCTAATGATCCTTTACTCGAAAGTGTAGTTTCTCTAGGTCAACCGGAGTTTAGTTCATATCGGTTTACACTTGGTTTCTTCATGGCTAACACAGGGGACGAGTCAAGAGTTCCTCATACTCCTACTTCAGCCATTGTATCAAGAGGTTTCTCTCCTTCATTCGCACACACATCGATAACTAGCTCTTTGTAGGCTACCTCTGCTTCGAGCCCTTCGTTCAGCTTCAATGCTGGTTCCTTGGGTATTTCAGGTTCTTCATCTTCGACATCAACTATTCCTTTTGGTTCCACCGTTGGATCATCCAATATCCCTTTTTCAGGGATACCTTCAGTACCGTTTACATCGTCTCCCTTTATGCCATAGTCTCAGGGTAATCCATAGTCTTCTCCTTTCAGTCATGGTTTTCCTTGGTTTGGAGGACACATAGCTCCTTCCACACCCTTTGTGAGCTCGATTCCCATTCCGTCTGTTACATCTATACCTGGGTTTAACCCCTTCACAGGTTTTAGTGTGCATTCACCGAATGTACAAACATCCAATGTACCTGTAGGGAGTACTCCCTTTTCACTGTTTGGTGGAGGGGGTGGTAAATGTTTTAACCCACATTACGGAGGGGATAATACCCAACCGCAATGGATGAACACCCAAGGAAGAAACCCTTTAACATTTGGTTGTAGCAACTTTAACAATGCTTTCACTTCACAACCGATGGCTGGGGGAAACCCCAACCAACCGTATAGGAACTAGGTTTCGGTAGGTTCCCCCTACCAGGATCCTGTTAATCAAATTCCATCGGTTCTACCTTGTTTTTCCTTTCTGGAAACTCTAAACTTGCTAGATATTTCAAAACTGACTAATGATCCAGTGCGTCACAACCCAACATGGCCACTAGTTCCAACCAAGTTGCCTTCCGACATTCCAAAGTTTGAAGGCAAGACTGGAGAAGATCTTGGTGATGATGTCACTACCTTTCATCTCTGGTGTTCTTCCAACTCCTTAAATGACAATTCCATTAGGTTGAGGCTCTTTCAAAGGACCTTGAATAGTGTTGCGGCTAAGTGGTACATCGAACTACCTGCCCCAACTTATGACAACTTTTGGGATTTGGAAACAGTCTTTTTGAACCACTTTCAACTTCCTGTCCGGTATGATGTCGGCACAAAAATTCTATCGAATTTCAGGAAGAATAAGGCCACTCACTTATCTGATCAAATTCAGGAGTGGCAAAGGCGAAAGAGGCTCATCAAAGCTGAAATTCCCCCAGAGTTTCTATTAGAGTGGTACTTGAAATCACTCCTTCCTTACATCTCTAAGGATGTAGCAACTTCTGGGGTGTCTTCTGAGGAGGAAGCCATCCTTAGGACCCAACAACTTGATTTGGTATATTCTCAATCTGGGATCTTGTACGAGATTATACCTGACACACCGAGATATAATATTGATCTGGGTAAACCTAATCTTGGACCGCGTGCCGATGGCATCGTCGGTTCAGTAGACACGGAAGCACTCGAATCTTTGACCAAGCAAGTTCATGCTTTATCTGTAAAGCAGTCTGTTGTAGATGCAACTTCTGTTGAAGCCTCCCCTTCTACAACTGAATCTGTACAATAAGTGAAGACTAATCAAAAGGGTCGCCGACAACCCAACAATAAAAAGAAGGGAAAGAAAGGGGAGGGGAACCATCAAAATCCCAAGAACACTAAAAATTCCGAGGAGGGAAAGAAGGAGAAAAAGAAGGTCAAGTTTCCCCGCAAGCTTTGCAAAGACGATCACCTTACCCACCAATGCCCTCTTATGGAAGAAGCCCAGAAGCTGCTACGTGAAAAGAAACCAGCTGTCCTAAAGGACCCATTCCCTCATGGACAAGGCTCAACTTCTGGAAACCCTAGTGCTGGGGGCACTCCTCGTGCCTCATCAACTGATCAATCATTTATCAATATGATTAAATCAGGTACGCTACTACAAACTATAGCCAGGAATTATAACCCAGAATCATAGCAGAAAGATAAGGAAATCCCTAAAACATATACTCCTCTTCACATTGAGAGACCAGTAGATTCTTTGCCGAAGATCCCTAAGGGTGTCTTCAAATGGGCTATGCACAACCCCAGTGCACGAGTTGCTCCGAACTACTCTGTTGTAGAGGATCTGGCTCAAACGCCTTGTGCAATTTCCACACTAGAAGTCTTGCAGAGTTGTCTATTACAACGTAATGCACTTCTAGCGGCAATTGGGAGTATGGATTCATCTAGTATGCTTGCTCAGTTTGATATGTCAAACATCAAACCCCGGTTACCGTATCACGTAGACCTACAGATTGAAGTAGTTCATGGTCCCAAAACCATTGTTCGAACCGTGGTAGATGAGGGTTCGTCTTTCTGTGTAATGTCAATTTCCTGCTGGAAATCCCTCGGCTATCTTAAGTTAGATCCTTCCAATACACTGCTTACTGCTTTTGACGGAAGGCCATTCCATCTACATGGAGTCTTACCTGATTTTGAGATTCAACTTGCGGGTAAGTCATTTTCTGTGGAGGTTGAAGTGTTGGACGCTCCCCTTGACTACAATTTGTTGTTAGGAAGGAGCTGGACATATGCGATGCAAGCTGTCCCATCATCCATTTTTCGAGTACTCATGTTTCCGCATGAAGGCAATATCATCACAGTTGATCAAATTTCATTTACTCAGAAAAACAACAATGCTTCATCGGATTCGACAATCCCTTTGATTTATCAGACTCACCCAACCAGCAAGAGTTTGGGAGTAGGCATGTATTCGTCACTAATGGGAAGATTCGACCTACTTGATCCCGTAAACTACATTGGTTCTGTGAGTACTTTTGACATTTTGTCTCGGTAAATATTCACCGTCAGTCTAACAACTGATCCTTGGATTCTTCCCACTCAGCAAGAACCCTTTCTACCCTTATTTGTTGCATAAATATCTTATCAAGTGACACAAGATGCTGCAGCAGATTATATATCGACTTCGTCTGTCTCCATAGAGTCAGATATATACTATGCACCTACATGGTCAGTCAAATCCATCCACGCTTTTGATTGCCTAGATATTATTTTTCCCTCTGATGAGGCTATTTTGGAAGCCATGGTAGGACTAGATCATCCATGGGAACACATGCATCACAGGTCCTGTTTTCTTCCTGATCTAGACAAGATAGAGAATGGTGAGTTTTCAGTGAGACTTGGTGGTGATATCAATTTGTCCATCAATCTTCTACGCAAACGATCTATGCAGAAGGTAACATGGCAAATATACCGAGGACCATACCGATCAATATCTCCATTAAACTTGGTGTTGTGGAAAACCTCTTTATTGGAGCATATTGTTCTCCTGATGAGATCACTCTGTATACCAACCTATTTAAGGAATTCCACGGCGTATTCGCCTGGTCTTACGAGGAGATGCCAGGCATTGACCTCACTATCGTGGAGCATGTCATCACGACTTACCCTAATGCTAAACCAGTGAGACAAAAGCTCCATCAGGTATACCCACAGAAAGCAGCGGCCATTAAGGCTGAAGTTGAAAAACTATTAAAAGTCGGCTTCATCTATCCGATCGATATGACGGAATGGATCTCTAACCCAGTTCTAGTTGACAAAAAACAAGGAACCATATGAGTTTGTACGGACTTCAGAGACCTAAATAAATCATGTCCTAAGGAAAACTACCCCACATCGTTCATTGATCAAATTATCGATGCGTGTGTGGGCCATGAAATATTTTCTTTCATGGATGCTTTTTCAGGATATAATCAGATTCAAATAAAACCTGACGACCAACATAAAATGAATTTTATTTGTCCTTGGGGTACCTTTGCTTATCAGAAGATGCTTTCGGGATGAAGAACACTGGAGCCACTTTCCAGCGCACCATGAATTTTGCTTTCCACGATATAAAGCACGTAGTTGAGCCATATCTGGATGATCTCCCAGTGCGATCTCACAAGAAACGAGATCATCCTGATCACTTGCGACTAGTGTTTGAGAGATACAAATAGTATAAGATTCATTTGAGTCCGGATGCCTACTGGGTTTCATTGTCTCGAGTCGTGGTATCATGGTCGATCCATTAAAAGTTGAGGCTATTGTAAATATGCCTCCTCCTCGAATCCTATGACAACTTCAAAGTCTGTAGGGCATGTCAAAATTTTTACGACGTTTTATTATAAACTATGCTAAAATCACAAAGGGATTCATGAGATTGCTCAAGCAAGATACCTATTTTATTTGAGACGAGGTTGTTCAAACTTCATTTGAGGATTTGAAAAATGCATTACTATCAGCCCCCTTGCTGAGCCTGCCAGATTACACCAAGGGATTCCTTCTATATATGGCAACATCTGTGCCCACAATTGGTATAGTACTGGTTCAGGAGGATGACAAGCTCTAAGAGCATGTCATTTATTATCTTTCGTGCGAATTGATATCTCCTAAGATTAGGTATTCTTACGTTGAGAAGTTGGCATTAGCTGTCATCCATGCAATTTAGAGACTACGTCACTACATCCTACTGCAAACCACCACAGTGATTGAAGAAGTCAATCCCTTTCAATATTTTTTAACCCGATGTATCATTGATGGGAAATTCAATAAATGGATTGTCATCTTGCAAGAGTTTGACCTAATTTTCAATCCGCTAAGTCAAATAAATATCTGGTGTTCGCCGAGCTCATTTCTGAATTTCCCAGTCGCGTAATAAACAATGAGGAAGAGTCATCATTCCCAGATGAACACATCTTTCTTATTACATCTTCTGATCCATGGTATGGATATATTTTAGTATATCTCCATACTTTGAGGTGTCCTCCCTCTTTCTCTAGGGATGAACGATGGAAATTGAAAAATCATGCATGAAATTATCTCATCATTTCTGACACTTTGTACAGATGTGGGATAGATTCCAATTTGCACCATTGCTTAACCCTGGAGGAAGACGAAACAATATTGAATGATGCTCATAGTGGAGCCTGTGGGGGTCATCTTTCTGGGTTGGAAACAACTCAGAAAATACTGCGTGCTGGTTACTTTTGGCCCACAATATTTAAAGATTGTGTGGAAGTTGTGAAACACTGTCAGTCATGCCATTTTTTCACCAAAAAGATGTGAGCACACCCAACTCCTCTCCACCCTGTGATTACAACAGTCCCCTTCACCAAGTGGGGGATTGATTTCATGACATCTAATCCAGCTTCGGCTGGAGGACATCATCACATCATTGTTGTCGTCGACTACTTCACAAACTGGGCCGAGGCAATGCCTACTGTCAAAGCAGATGGAGAAACAACTGCTTACTTTGTGATCAACCAGATCATTGCTAGATTTGGTATACTTAAAGAGATTGTTATAGACCACGGTCGACATTTTCAAAACAACATGATGAATGACTTGTATACTATGCTAGGTTTTCGACAAGATCATTCGTCCTCATTTTATCCACAGGCAAAAGGTCAAGTCGAAGGGGTCAATAAAACTTTGAAAACCATTCTTTGAAGGACCGTCAATTCCATTTGATCCAACTAGTACATCATGTTATATACATCTCTTTGGGAATACCAGTCTAATGTTAAGACCGCTACTGATTTCTCACCTTTTCAACTCGTTCATGGGGTAGAAGAGGTTATTCTAGTTGAATGGGAAATTCCTTCTTTAAAGTTGGCTATCCAACTACTCCCCGATACTTCAGTTCTAGAGGAACGTTTGTTGCACTTAGAGAACATCTAGATGAACAGCGCCACGACATGCTCACAACAAACGAGGCTCATAAAAGTAGATTCAAGCGTCAATACGATAAGTCTGTTAAACCAAGGGTGTTCTATGAAGGAGACCCTGTTCTTCTTTATGACTAGGAAAAAGATCCCTTGGGGGAAAGCAAGTTCAAATCTATGTGGCTTGGACCGCATATTGTCTCGAAAGTTCTAAAGAAAGGGTCCTACAAGCTAACCGATTTTGAAGGATGTAAGTTGACCGAGCCCAAAAATGGGCTCTACCTGAAAAAAGTATTATGCTTAGGCCTCTATGTTTTTTCTTGTATCATAGTTGTACATGTTTTGTATAGTTAGTCTTCGCTTTTGTTTTCTGTTATGTCTTATGTGCCTTATGGGTTATATTTTCAGATGACAATTGAATGCTTCATAGGATTTGCGGATGGCGCTAGTCGCCACACCCTTTAGTTGGCTTCAACAACTTAGGTTATCTACCCACTGTCTGGTCAACTCGTGTCTTCGGGAGGTGCTTGTTTAGGCCCTACGATGAACAACGTATATGAATATAGTGCAGTCATTGAGTTACTCCAAGATGTTATTCATCATGGAATTTCACAGTTGGAGGTACGACTCGACTCACAGTTAGTTGTATTTCAGTTGATGGGTGACTATAGAGTTTGGGATCCTGTTTTGCTTCGTCATTTTTTGAGGGTCAAGTTACTTGAAATATATTTTGATTTTATCACATATCAAGACATTTCAAGACATTTAAATTCATTAGTTGACTCATATGCAAACTACATCCTAGATTGGCATCTTTATCACACACAATCACATTAAGAATTCACATAAGATAAAAACACACATGTATATAAAGATGGTACTGTATACATATCTGTATCAAAAAGTATGATTTTTGAGTCAATAGTATGTTGCAGTGTCATATCAATATACAAAAGTGGGCTCAAAAGGCCTCAAATAATATACATATTTCTTTCTCCATATGGAAAAGGAGGGTCCTCTACCAACTACGCTACAACCTCTTTGTAACAGATGACGAGTTTGGCTACTTTCCTAAGTAACCTAATCCATGATGAGGGCACGCCCAAAAATTCCTCCTGCATAACGAGCGGCATTCGCTCGATCTTGTAGGTGGGAATATCATGAGTCAATAGAATCATCTTTCCCTCTATGCTCACTAGCATGACATCAGCTACTCCGGGCTCGGTCGGATGTACATACACACGAGGATGTCCCTCAGGACGCACAGGTCCCATATCTGCATAAATAATATTGTCAATACTCTAACTCATTATAAAAATTATATACATACAAAACTTAAAAATGAAATAAATTTCAAAAAGTAAAAATATGCCTTACCCATCTATCCCCAAGCTGCTCCTAGAGGTAGAGCGAGCTCAATATCTCCACGGAAATCCATACCAGCATAGGGAAACTACTCTAAGGTTGGCACCTGACGGCCCCACCATGCCAAGTAGTCCCCATCAGCATACGAGAGTATCGACTCGTCACCACCCTGGCGTAAGAAGATGTCTCCCCATCGAGTCATCAGTGGCTCGTGAGGATTGAGCTGTGGTAGGGCCATTCCCGGACTCAGGGTAGGAACCCTCTCAAAGAAGAATCTACATAGGATGGTTCCGTATCCGAAGTTCATTTTCTTTCCTCTCTTGCACTCGGTCAATTGGTGCTTCATACTCACCAGAAGGCCCGTGCACCAGTCAAATACAACTCCCCGAAAGCATTCAAAACCTATCTACATATAGTTCCTGGATGCTAAGTGTTGCACAGAGCTTCCCCCAATCCTGTTCAAAGTACTCAGGATGAACTTCAAAGGGAAGCTTGAGATCAAACCAATAGGAACTTGGATGCCACTTTTCTCAGTGTCGGGCAGAGAATAGGCGTTGATGTAATCTTGTACTGACAGGGCACCCACTCCTCAGAATGTACCTTTCAGGTTTACCATTTCCCCTCTTTAGGACAAACCTATTAGGAAGTATATGTCGTCAATTGTGAGTTCGAGGATCTCTCCCTGGAGATCAAATACTCCTTTTTCGGCATCCCAATAGTTTACGAGCATTTCCAACAATTGTGTTTGTGCCCTCATATTGGTAGTTCGAAAAAAATTGAGTAAACCACACCTATGTAATGCACCCAGTGGCAATGGATCTCCCATAACATGCCTGTCCATATCCTCATGCTCCCTTTCCCTCCATGTTAGCACCATCCCTGCATTTATTTAAACATTTGTGCTTTAGTTTTTTAATTCTTTTCATTTTTAACTGTGACACCCGCGACTGTTCTTACTAGACAGGGGCGGGTACCCGCAAGTTGTCTCATGGAAAATCCATGCACTTTTCTCATGCTTGCAGGTTTGATATAGGGAAACTCACGGGTACGAGGCCCTAAAAGTTAAAACTTCATAAAAAACAAAAATAACCATTAAAAATCAAAAACTATGTTTTGAATAGAAAGTAGAGGGAGAGAGCACTTACTTGCAAATGGCGGAATATGATTTGGCGGCCCAACGTGATCGCTATGAGAAATTGAAGTGAGAGGTTGTTTTCACCCTTTTACTCCAACAAATGAATTGGTGAATTTTGTTTTAGTTTTGAAACTGTTTATAAAAATCAGTTTTGATTTTTACCCACGTTTTTAATTTTTCTATAGTTTCAAATTCTATTTTAAACTTTATTCAATCAACTAATGCACTTTTTTTTATTAGGTAAAGAACGATGTGACGATTTTCACTACCTTTTGCAACCATGATCTACTAAGGTTTGTTTTCCTTTATGACACGTCGGTTAGGTATAATACCTCCTGTCTTTATGAAATCCCTTTTGATCATGTTATATGTCATTTGTCACTTATCTCGTCATTTCAGCATTTCGTCATTTAACAAGATCATGGAACTTAGTTTCCCTGATGCCTATAAAGTCTTTTTAAAGCCCTTGTTAGAATTTTCAAAAGAAAACGGATTGCCGAGCATACTTGTTCACTTCAGACTCGTTAAAGGAATTGAAGGTACATCCACTTAGGTATAAGTTTACCCCTTTTCCGGACCTTCGTGGATTAATTATGAAAAAGGTATGCTCTAGTCATATGTGGCTAGGAGAGTTCTTCTCTCATTATTTTACACTTTTTCGGGTGAGGAGACTAACTGTACGAAAAATGACCTCTTGGATTCTTCTTTAGGGTTTTTAGACTCTCGAAACATGAAAACACCAAGCGAGCATGCACTAACTCGGGCTCGTTGTGAAATCCACGAGTGAGTAGATGGAGTTCTTGTTTAAGTTTTTCAGACTCCTTAAATATGAAAACACCGATGAGCATAAACCAAATAGGGATCGATATTAAAACCCACGAGTAGGTGTATGGAGTTATTGTTTAAGTTTTCCAGACTCCTTAAAATTGAAAACACCGACGAGCAGGAACAGATCTCGGATCAATATTAAAATCCAGAGATCAGTGTATCGAGTATTAGTCTATCTCTTCTTCAAACTCGTTAAAACATGAAGAAGGTCTTGAGTTTCCCTCCCATGCACTCGTTAAATTATACATGGTTGGACTTCTATCAAGCAGTCTTCTCCTTCTTTCTTCGAGCTTGCTTAAAAAATGAAGAAGGACTATTGAGTTTGCTTTCTTGGACTCATTAAAACCAACAAGAAGGATATTCTTTAATAAAAAGAGAAAAGGGAAGGGAAGGGTATCCAATATATTTTTAGTTCAAAGGCAACAAGTCAGTCAAATCCTTGAACAAAGCACGTTTTGAGTCTATCAAATAGTTGGGTTGTAGTTTTTGACTTTAGGATGAACTTGATATCAGAGTGTTTACTCCTCCGATTGGTTACTCTTCCAATCATATGGAGAATCTGTTAATGTATGCTACATTGCAGATTTATATCATGTTCTCATTGTGTCAAAGTTGCGTAAGTCACTCTTGTGACGTGGTCAATGTTCAAGGGTACTACCTGTGTCGGCCATTCTACAATTATCTTGACCTCATGTATCGACCATCCCCTGGTGTCATTTTGTTTCATCTTATATTCCATCCTACTCCAGATCAACTCAATCTCTTGATTGTTCCTCGTGTTGGATGATGGAGGATGCCTTAATGCCTCCCTTCCAATGGAATTCTTCCCATCGACTTCAACTCATTTTTCTCTGGGAATGAATTTTAGAGTTTTTTGGATAGTACCTTTGGGATTGCAGTCATCGGTGGAAATTTCCCTCGCTATTGAATAGTGGGAATACATAAATGTCTCCTATTTGATGGATTCTTCAACTGTTCGAATTCAAGACCCTTTATTCACACTTGTTATAATGTACTAGGTACCTTGGGTCCCATTTTCATTATCGGTGGGAACCCTCACATTTGTTAACAGTATACATCAATGGCCAATAATCAAATGGTATCCCCCATGTTTGACTTCAGCTCATTTATTCACATGGTTAGGATTCGTACCTTGAGGTGTTTTGGATGAAGACCTTGGGCCTATGATAGCATTACTACATTATGTTATTTCCCAAGTTGCATAAGACTGAGCCACACTCATTTTTGGCTCTTGATGAGACATAGATCCAAATTGTTGTTATGGCTATGATCTCATGTTTTGACATGGATCCACATTTGTATTTCAGTGGCCATGCTATATACATATTTCAGTTATGTATTGGAGATTTTGTTCTATCATCATGAACATCTCCTGATGTCAATATTGTAATTGCTAGTTGACCTGGTCTTTTGTTTTCAAGTACTTTTGTGATTTCGCCCTGTGGTTTCCTCATTCCTCCTTTGACTTTCGATTGTAATGTATTTCGTCCATCATTTCCCTCTCACCTCACAAATTAGGGGGCATCTGTTATCGGTCAAATTATCACTTCTCCATCCACGATCGTATCGCCTTGTTGATCACAAAAAATGACACTATGGATGGAAGAGCTTACTTGACCTTGGATGATTTGGAGCTGAATCCTTACTCCTTCAACTTAAAAACTTATTTTTCTGACACCTTCACCATAAAGCTGTGACTCCTATACTTGACGCATTGCGAGTCACTCGTGGGTCTCTATATTGACAACCCGTGGGTGTCAATTAAAATCTGCACTCGCACGTTCTAAGCCCACATGCTGCGAGTCACTCCCAAGTTGCTAGATGTCATAGTCGCGGTTGTCTTAAAGAAAATTTGAAAAATATATTAAAAACATGAATTGGGATTAGTTGAGTCAGGTATTCTAACTTCCCCAACTTCCCAATTAAAATTCCTTTCGAAATCAACCCTCCTTGCCTTGACATAAATGCAAGAGGAGGCCATGAGAAAGGGACTAATTAGAGAGAGCTATTGTTATGTTGAAGAAATTTCAAGTCAAGAGAGAGGAGCAGGAGCCTAGGGCCTAGTTGCGAAGGTGCTTGATGCAGATTCAGGTATAACATTTGTACTTACTGCATTCTTTTGACAATAAAATATTGAGATACTCTTCCTTTCCCAATAAAGTGTTAATATCTATTGTTTTTTTATTATAATTTGATGTTATTTCATTCATTAATATCAATATTTTTTTATAGTCAAACTAGTTTGGGGAAGGTCTGTGTGTTTTGTAGGTTTGTTGCTGTGAAGATCTAGAGAAAAGCTTGGACTGACCGTCATAAACAAGGTACATTTTCTCTAAACCTTGATCTTATTTATTTACAGTAATGTATGCAGAACCCTATGTATCTATCTGTCAACCCATTTTATGTTCATAGTATATATCCCCTACTATAAGGTAAATTCCCTAACAACACTTGGTGTATCCATGGTTTGATAACTTTGTTAGTTTGGTTTTGACACTCATCGAAGGACTCTACATCATTAATACATGCAAGACAGAAGCAAGTGTATTTTCGTTTCTCGATTGCGTGAATATTTTCCATTTTTTTACTCCTAATGGAGTGTAAACCCCTTGTTTTAGGGATTGCAGCACAATTATATGGAATTGATCTATCAACATAACCCATTGCAATCTTCCTGAAGAACCTATTCAAGATAAAACCATAACTTGTGCAAATCAAATTTCACATTTAAAATTTTTTTTATTAAACTTTTTTTTAAAAATAATTTAAATAAAAATACTCATGTACATATAAACATAGTAAATAACTGCATTCGAAAACAATAAGGTTCATCGAAAGAATTACATAACTTCTCACATTAGCCATTCTTTCATCGAATTCATGGCTTAAATTTTTCTTGCACCAATTAAAAACATCATTTGAATTTACGAGGCGAGAAGCGGAGTGATTCATTTGATATCTCCCAAGTGAACGTTTTATGTAGGCCCCAACACCATCATGTTCTCCTTTTCCATGTCCCATTTAAAAAAAACTCCATGTGTGGTGAAAATCCGTTTTATTATGAATGCAAGACAACCATAAGAATGATCTTGTCGATTTAAACTAGCACAACCATCTGAATACACCCAATTCTCTTTAAAAGTGACCCCTTGTCTTGATAATTCGTTATTAAGCATATTAAGACAATGTTGGACAAAACATGTATCATGTGTACGATCATCACTGATGTAGAAATGGTACTCTTTAATCACTTCACGATTATTTTCATCGCTATTAGAACCATCGACATGAATCTCTGCATGCCTGTACAAAATATGCAAAAATATAGATACCTGGTCTGAATGATAAAACTCACTTTGTATCTCCTTTTGTGGAGTGAAAGTGTGTTTTTCAGCAAAATCAACAATTGCTAATATTGTTCCTTTTGGAAATACATCTCGTGATTGCTTGGACTATAAGTCTTTCCATCGTGATGTATGAGAGTGTTTGATATATCTATATATTTTCTCCCTGAACGACTCCATAAAACATGTCATAGAGATATCATCTTCAACTAAATCTTTCTTGATGTTGTCGTTGAATCTGTAACATGAGTATAATCAACATATTCATATCTCTTCCATTTCACAATGCGATTTGACAATTGAGGATCATTTGGATCAATGGGGTATTTAACATCAAAAAGAGCCAAATGAGAACATTCTTCACATTTTCTTCCATCGACGCATTGTTTCTTATAGAATACTTGATCATTCTCTCGTGCACATAATATTTTATATACAAATTCATGAACACGCGAAGGAGGGGGGTAATTTGGCCAACACTGTATGCCAAAATTATTAAATGTCTCATAATATAATTCAAATTCTACATGGTATCGACAACAAAATTTGTTGTGAACAACAATGGACTTGACATACCATGGTTTAATCTTTACAAATGTGCTAAGGGAAATATTCACATCAACATTACTCTCCATAAAATGTTTGAACATTTCCACTTGAGTGACCTCTGTTATGTGTTTGGAATGCGTTTCATATTTTCCTTTAGATATATAATGCCACACAACATCCTTTTCATTTGGTAACATACGAGAGTTTAAATGCCAAAACTCTTTCACCTTGTCCCTCACATTATCTGGAAGCCTATCTTGATAAGGTTGTCTACAGATAGAAACCCAACATGCAACTTCATCATATTCATTTAATTGAATGCTACTTATTTTATGCTTCCATAAACTCATTCTTGATTTTTTTAACAATCTTATAGTCATGGGCAACAAACGATCAGTTGCAGTGTTTTTTTCCACAACCCCTGTTAGCAATGTTTTACGAGCAAACACTAAATCACGAGATCATTTCTTTGCAAGTGTGGCAAGGGATGAGGTCATATTTTTTGATACCATCTCATTTGTTTTAACCTCTTTGACACTTTTAATGCCCAATAATTTAATTGCATATTTTAGACATTTTTTCTTTAACAATCTATGTAACAATTGAGCTTGTGCTATGACAGAAATACCTTCAAGATCATTTTTGAGTATCTTTTTTTCTTTATATCGAGTTGTATGATCACGCATAGGAGGTCCCAATTCTTCAATTTTACTTGAATCTATATTCTCCAAAAAATTGTCATCAATGACGATATTGTTGCAACTTCCAATTAATCTTTGTAAATTCATAGGTACGGTAGGATGTTCTAGGTTGGATGTTGACCCTGCATGAAAATATGTAAATTTATAAGATTGTGAAATTTCAAAGCAATTATATACTCAAGTATTAAATACAATTTTATAAACATTAAAAAATATTTACTCACCAATCATGGTCTCAATATCAATGTTGCCCATCGTTTGTTCCACATTTGTCATTTCCTCATCACTTCTATGTTTTTCATTTCTTTCATCAATGTGTTCCTCGACATTTTCCATTCCTTCATCACTGCCATGTGCCTCCACATTTTTCATTTCTTGGTCACTCCCATGTGCCTCCACATTTCTTTCCAATGCTCTTTTTTCTCTTAACTTTCTCATGTTTTCACGTTTTCTTTCTTTTCTTGCCTCTCCATCAGTTCTGATGCGATCATGTTTTGTTGCACATTTATTTTGGTTTCTCATGATGAAAGAATTGAAAACCTAAACTCCAATGCCAAAAACATGAAATCATAGTAATATGTTAGATATAAAATTGTACAATTAATGAAACAAATTGCAATATGACATGAAAGCATAACCAAATTCACATTATTTCCCTTTGTAAAAATAAAAGTAATATGCTAAAACCAAATTCACCATGTCCCTTGTATAACAAAATGTAATATGACAAAACATAATATGCAATATGTTGCTTAAAAAAAAACAATATGCCAAAAGTGAATTTGCTTTTATCCTTTAAAAAAACAAATATTAATATATGCTATAACCAATTTTACAATCTAAAAAAAACACTAATATGCCAAAACCAATTTCACAATCTAAAAAAAAAACACTAATATGCCAAAACCAATCTTACAATCTAAAAAAAAAAACCAGTAATATGCCAAAACCAATCTTACAATCTAAAAAGAAAAAAAAACAGTAATATGCCAAAACCAATTTTACAATCTAAAAAAAAAAAAAAAAAACAGTAATATGCCAAAACCAATTTTACAATCTAAAAAATAAAAAACCAGCAATATGCCAAAACCAAGTATATATTAATTTCATTTATAAAGAAAAAATAAGCAAATATACCCTTTGTAAATAAATTTAATATAAAAAACTTAAAACATCCAAAACCAAAAATAAAAATACCTTATAACTGTATTTCGCACAGTAAATATCCGCGCACTGTAAATATCCGAAGTGTAAATATCCAAAGTTGAATTTTTATGGAAATAAAATTTCGGGCGAGAGTATATATAGAACTCTCGGGCGAGAAAGTTTAGAATCTTGTCGAGAATCATGGGAATTTAATAGGTTGGCCCCTAAAAGATTCTCGGGGCTTTATGTAATAAAACTCTCGCCCGAGAGTTGTTTTATTTTGTCGATCGAGAGTTTAAACAACCTCACGGGTGAGACTTTGATTTAACACGGGTTACTTTTCGGGCTAAATATCTCTCGACCGAGAAATCCATTTAATTCTTGGCTGAGAGTTTCTAGTCAACAAACACAACAAGTGTTTTTGCAGTTTTCTAAAATTTGTCACTTTTTTATTGTGGAAACACTGCAAAATATAAGAATTACCTATTGGATTTTATACCAATAGATTCATCATTGAATCTACTTTCTCATCGTATAATAATTTTTTATTTTCATTAGGGATTTCTATTTTTTACTATTTTTTTTCTAAACTATATCATTACAAAATTTAGTGAGCTAAAAATCAGTCACAATGAAAATTCAAGATCATCACAATGATAGAAAAAAAAATGTAAAAAATCACAACGTTGTTCCTTGCACTGTGCTCTTCAAAAGTGTAGTTTTAGTTTTTTTGATAAGAGTCACATTTGAAAGAAAATGAGAGGGTCCCAACATGTGTAAATAAGGTGTAATGTCCCCATTTTGACCCCCTTTGCATTAAATCGTAAATGATGTAAATATTGTTATTTAATCATGGTGAGGAGCTCAAGGCCAAGGCCCCACCATTGATTTAACATTTTATGTATCGGCAATTAAAGAAATAGATTCCTATGGTTCTTGTGCTAGATAGACACAATGTAAATAAGACACCATGTAAATACGAATTTTAATGAAAAAACCACAACTAGCTATGCAATGCAACAAAGAGATGGGGGCATGATTTTACAAGGAATAGGGAGGGAAATTATTCAAGCCCTTGAGCCAATGGTGTTAATCCATGTGTCAATGAGAAAACCCATAAACCACCAACTACCCATTTTGGCACCCAATCATTTAATTCTTCCAAGAATTGGTTGAGGTAGTTAATGCCTTGGGAATGAAGAGGTATGGCAGCCAATTTCGTGTATGGGCAAGCCATCAACCTGGGAAATCGTATTTTGTCTCCTTGGGAAAGAAAACACCCCCAAAATGGTGCCCAAAGCCATTCTAAACCCATAGTCTTTCCTCTCTCACGCAGTCTGAACTACTGGTTCTTTCCCCATCACGTTTTTCACCATTTTTCCTGCATTTTCCATGCCTGGGAGCTCGTTTTTGCATATACAGTAGCTGGGAGAGAAGGGCCACGACTGGGGACTGTGATGGAGGTCGTTTTTACCCCAAAATACCATGGGCATTTTTCTGAAAATGATTTCTTCTCTCCAGGGTTGTTCCCCAATTGCCATTTCGTTTTTGGGCTTTCCCACATTTTTCTGGGCTGGTAGAATCCCCCTCTTTGGGCATCTCACTGTAAAAACGTTTTTATCATGCCCAGTAATTGTGGTTCTGTTGTCATCTACATCCCTGTTTGATTAGAGACTGTAAGCAAGAGATTGGAGTGGTAGTGGACAGAGAGGGTTTGATAAACCTAGTGGGGGGAGATAACCTCTCAAGAAGATCAAGAGGGCTTTGGCTACTTTTCTATGCACACCCTGAGAGCACTAGATGGGGAAGGTATGGCTTGAGGGACTGTACAACAGTGAAAATAATACTTCCTTGTGCTGGGTGTGTAGGTATTGTGGGTTCCAAGCTAGATAGATCTTGTAAGGTTACCCCTGGCTCTGTGCTTGAGCTTATTAGCTTAGTCACTCTTCATTTCCATTTCCTAGCAGCCTGATAAACCCAATTGTAGATTGGCTTGGCTCATCTTGGTGTATGCTTGGCTATGTGTGAGTCTGCTGTTCCCTGGTTTCTTGTAGTAATCATGCCCAACTCGGGGGTGGCATTCGTATCAAGAGGATGATAAGCACAACTGGCCTATGGTTGAGTGGAACGTTGCAGATGCATAGCTGGTTGCTTGGGACTACTTGTTAAGATAAGTATTCTCTGTTATAAATTATACAATGTCTTTATTTTAATGGCTGTCACAGAAATGTTGAATGTATGTTAGATATTAAACATAACTTTTAAATTCCGCTGTGTTTCTATACCATGCACATGTATATGTCTTTTTATCGTTGATTTTTTACTTAATGGATATGGGGCTAAATGCTCGGTTTTAGTGTCACATCCTCTCTATCATGCTGGTATGATGGGAGGGGACATTACATAAGGCATCATTTTTTAAACATATGCTATTTCGATAAATAATAAAAAATAGTTTTTTCAGTCTGAAATTCCTCAACATATAGTCCACTGCAAAGTACAATCTGTGTAGATTATGAGTGTACATTTGGTTTTCGTAAAATGAATAACCATCTCTAAAAAAAAAGAAGGGGCACACAAGTCACTCATGATCCAAACCTAAAATTTTAAAGTATATGTCGTTGGTGACCTTCAAATTTGTCCTACTATATGTCCATAAAAGAATTTCAAAAAAATATGAGTATGAAGCTAATACAATTATCTAAAACTCTTATGTTTACCTCAAGTTGAAATTCCTAAGGGAGATATGGGTTTGAAGGGGTTGAAGTTGAAAAACATAAAATTTTACAGTTTTTTTTGTCAAAAAACAGGCAAAAGTGTATCCCAACTTCATGTTTTCACCCTTTAACTAAAATTATGTAAATGATGTAAATAAGCTAGCTAAATGATGTAAATTATGTAAATGAGAGCTCAAGGCCATGGCCCGACTAGTGAATGGCTAGGCATGTATAATGTAGATATTTTTATTTGGATTGTATGGTTGGCTTGTCATGCTAACTCGAAATATATGTAAATATTATGTTGCATAAATAATAAAATGGTCCAATATGGCTGTGTAAAGAGAACTAGAGGGGTATTCATATGATTCCACCATAGGGGAAGAGGAAAGGGGGCCTATTGGAGACTAAAATTTTTGCTTCCAAGTGTCAACCTTTCAACTCAGCCAAATTCTGCCACGTGCTTTAAGTTAACCAATTACCTTCTTTTTGTTAGGATATTTAGACAATTAGGAGTTAGTTAAGATCAACTTATATAATATATCCATTAGGAAAAGTGTGTTTCTTTAGTATGCATTAGTATGCATTTGTAAATATTTAATCCGATGGTCACGATATGTTGTGATCCGACGGCTCAACTTCTCTTAGATCATACCTAACCTTGATCCGTGGCTTAACACCCGATTGGTCCATGATCTCTATTTAAAGAGCATGGAGGGTCATTGTTTAGTTGATCGATTATGAGAAGCTCATTTGTAACTTTCTTTCTTTACATAATAAATTGCTTCATAGAAGCTATTTGGCCAGGGCCGTGGAGTGTTTCACTCTCAAGGGTTTAAACTACGTCAAAACATTGGTGTGTTGATCTATGATCTGTTTGTGTGAAGTAGTTTCTCTAGGTGTTAGGTATTTTGGGAGTACCTTGTGTACCCGAACATGGTATCAGAGCTTTTATGAAGAGCCGCTTCCGGATATGATCTAGATCTTGAATTGTTGTTGCCGAAACTTGAAATGGTTTCTGGTTCTGGTATTTCTATACATTTCTGGGCTGTGGGAAGTATTCCATTGCGTCTAGAGCGCCATTTCCATTCGTAAATAGTTTTCGTTTGATCAAAAACGGTTTCAGGTTGCTTCAGAAACGTGTATTTCATCAGATCTGAAGGTATAATGTTACAGTGACGCTTTTTTATTTTTATTTTTTAAAAATATCTCATATTTTATCAGTTTTTATTGTTATATTTTTTTAGTTTCAGATTGTTGCTTTTCATGTCTGCATATGCTCTTTGCCGTGCACCTTGTGCGATCTCGGCAAATCAGAAACAGAAAGGGAAAGGGTTTTTCTCGGCTGCGTATGCTCTTTGTCGTGCACCTTGAGCGATCTCGACAAATCAGAAACAGAGAGGAAACGTAGACTTCCGGGCAAGCTAACAAGATCTGACCCCAAACGTGTGGAAATTTTTTTTTGTTTCGGTTTGTGGTGTGTTTTGCAGGGAAAAAAAGGCAAGCACACAAACCGAGCAAGAAGAGTAAAAAAAAAAAAAAAAAAAACCCTTCCTACTTCCCATATTTTACATACATTTTAATCTAGCTCACGTGGTTCAAAGTTGCGTTATTCTTTAATAGGTCTTGAGTTCAAGTCTTAGGAAGTTACTTTTAAAAGAAAAAGTGCATGCAATTTCTATTTTCAAGTTACTTTATTGTAAAAGTGCATCTCACTTAAATAAAAAAAAAAAAAAAGTGAGTCACTTAAGTTCATTTTTATTGCTACACTATTTAAAGTAACATCACTGTAAAAGTGAAATCACTTATTTTACAAAAGTGATTCACTTAAAGAAACTTTATTGTAAAGTGATTGTCAAAGGTTCATCTTGGGAAGAGGGCGGTCCTTTTTTTTAGCTAGCCATTCTCTATCTGCCACGTCACTATTGGGGACATTTTCAACTTTTTCTTTGGTCAAGCATAACTTCATCATACAGAGTCAGTTTTTAGTGCCATTTTTTTTAAACCGCCTATTTTTTAGAGCTCTTTGCATCCAGACTATTGGTTTCTTCTTTTATAGCCATTAATTTACAAATATGGCCGCCCCTTGTGATATTCTACTTACCAGTTCCAACTATTTCTCATGGAAATCTCGTGTGGAGGATGTTCTATGAAGTAGATGACTTTTCAGAATTACCTCAGGGAAAGAAACAGAACCCATTGATGATGATAAGAAAATCAACTGGGCAAATAGATGTGATGAAGCTCGTGGATTGATTGAGATGTCAATCTCTACTGATTTGCGATTTCACATATCTGGAATTGATGAACCTGATGTTACTTGGGACAAGTTGGAATCTGTGTTTGGTAAACACAATGAAATTCGAGGTCACCAACTCGAAAATGAGTTGATTTCTTTAAATCCAAGTGTTTTTTCATGCATACAAGATTATTTATTTAAGTACAAAACTCTTAAGCTCTTATGTGAAGAATGCAAGATTAAGAGGGAAGACAAACAATGCATTTATCATATTCTTTCCAAACTTGGACCTGCATATTTTGTTTTTGTATCTACATTTTACTCCATGAAAGAATCGTTGAATGCAGCTAGCTATCAAGAGCTTAGTCTTGAATCCTTTTGTGATTCTTTGATTAGAGAGCAAGATAAGCTCATCCATCTTGGAATAATTAACAATGCAGATACATCTGGGAAAGCCTTATTGTCCCAACAGAAAGAAAAGTCTAATCCTCCCAAGAAACAAAATTTTCGCAATAATAAGTCAAACAAGGGTCCCAAACCCTCTCAGTCGGCTCCTTCTTTAGAAAATGACAAAGGATCCAAGCCAAAAGGCAAGAAGACTGAGCATCATTGAAACTATTGTGGGAAAGATAATCATGATGAATCTAAGTGTTTCAAAAAGATGGCAGCCTTAGAAGCAACAATGAAGAAGCACCACATCAGCCTAGATTCGCCTTCAGAATCTACCTCTCATGGACATGCACTTTGTGCTTCTGGTTATTCTTATAATGCATCTTCTTATTCTACTTCAAATGAATGACTCATTGATTCTAGAGCATCTTATCATATGGATAAGGATCAAGCCATCTTTTCTACAATGCATGAATGTAACACCAAACAAATATTTGTTGGTGATGATAGATCTCTAAGTGTTGTAGGAGATGGAACAGTTCCAGTAGATAATGGTCATTTCAGTGATGTACTATGTGTTCCAAGAATTTCCTGCAATTTGTTATCAGTCCATCAAATCACCCATTCTGGTGAAGGTAAAACTGTGACATTTACACCTTACCAAGTTGTAATCAAGGATTTTAAAGATCCTCAACAGGTCCTAGCTACCGGAATTGTTGATGATATTACCAGGTTGTACAAATTTAACAACTTTGGGTCATCACCTTTTCCTTGATTTTTTATTGCTCATAGTGATAACTTGAGCAAACTTTGGCATGAGTGATTTGGTCACTTAAATTATCGTTCATTGCAACAACTATGTAAAGAAAATATGGTGACAGGTCTTCCGATGGTATCTTGCAGGGATGGTGTTTGTTCCAGTTGTGTACTCGGAAAACATCATCGGGACAGTTTTGACAAACGTGCCTCTTGGCACGCCTCGGTTCCCTTGGAGCTTGTGCATAGTGACTTGTGTGGTCCTTTTCTATCTGCTTCATTTTTCTGGTTTCAAATATTTCTTAACTTTCATTGATGATTACACCAAACGCACTTGGGTTTATTTCCTAAAACTTAAGAGCGAAGTATTTAACATGTTCTTGGCCTACAAAGCCCTTATTGAAAAAAAATCTGGTCATCAAATTATTAAGTTAAGATTTGACAATGGAGGAGAATATGTTAACAAAAAGTTCACTACTTTCTGCACTGAACAAGGAATCCAACAACAACACACTGTTCCATATACACCACAACAAAATGGTGTAGGTAAATGGAAGAACCGCACTTTAAAAGAAATGGCTAATTGTGTGCTCTAATCTAAGGGACTAAGTCTTCAATTTTGGGATGAAGCCATAAATTGTGCAAATTACATAGTTAATCGCACCCCCACTAAAGCTTTACAAGGTATCACACCGGAAGAAGCATGGAGTAAAATTAAACCAGATGTAAGTCACTTCTGTGTGTTTGGTAATGAAGCATGGGCTCACATTCTGGATGAAAAACGGAAAGCATTGCAGCCTAAAAGTTAAAAGTGCATATTTGTTGGATATTCTGAAGATGTAAAAGGATATAGACTTCTTCAACCACATTCTCATGATGTAATCATTAGAAGAGATGTTAAATTTGATGAAAATCTCTTGTCCTGCAAACCTAACTCGGCAATTGTGCCATCTTTGGCCTGCGAGCCTGATTCGGCGATTGTGCCTTTTTCTTCTTCTTCCAACTTCCTTGACAGGTTTCCAACTCAGTTTTTGATGATGACAGTGAGGATGAAAATCCACCTCCGCCTGCTCATGTTCCTCTAGTTGCACCAGCACAAGTGTTTCCTTGATGGGTCCGTTCAACATGTGAAGCAACTTGTGATCTTGCCGGTGATCCTAGAGATCAACGTTGAGCACGTTCTCAGTTTCAGCGAGCCTCTTCTCTTTTGGCTCAAGTTTTCAAGAATCATGATCCATAAACCTTTGCAGAAGCTTCAAGAAATCTAGATTGGGATGCAGATATGGATGAAGAATATCGTTCCTTAATGGCGAATGATACTTGGGATCTTGTGCCTCTTCCAAAAGGAAGAAAACTTGTCAGATGTAAATGGGTCTATAGAACTAAGTATGAATCATATGGAAGTGTTGAAAGACTTAAGGCAAGGTTAGTTGCCAAAGGTTTTTCCCAAGTTGAAGGGATTGACTACAATGAAACCTTTGATCCTGTCACAAAAATGAACTCCATCCGCCTTGTTCTTTCCCTTGCAGCCTTACATAACTGGGAAGTCCATCAAATGGATGTCAAGTCTGCCTTCTTACATGGTGATTTACAGGAGGAAATTTACATGGAACAACCTCCTGGATATGTTTAGAATACCTCTAGCCTTGTATGCCGCCTTAAGAAATCCTTATATGGCCTTAAGCAAGCTCCTAGAGCTTGGTATGCCAAAATAGATAGCTTTCTCCTTGACATTGGTTTTTTTAGATGCCATTCTGACCCCAATGTCTATACCAAGAAAGTAGGAAACCATCTCATCATACTTGTTCTATATGTTGATGACCTTATTCTTACTGGTAGTGACCCTAAGCTTATAACCCATGTGAAATCAAGTCTTAAGCAAAATTTTGAAATGTCAGACTTAGGAAATTTGCATTATTTTCTTGGTCTCCAAGTCCTACAAACCAAATAAGGAATCTTTCTTTCTCAGTCTAAGTACGCTTGTGACCTTCTTCGTCGCTTTCACATGGAATATTATACACCAGCCCCTTCTCCCTTCCAGTCTGGAGTCAAACTTTCTGCCACTTGTACTTCACCTGAAGTAGATGCCACCTTGTATCGTCAGCTTGTTGGTAGTCTCTTATACCTGACTCATTCCCGTCCTGACCTTTCATTTTTCATTGGTCGTGTTGCCCGCTATATGCAAACACCTCATGAAAGTCACTGGAAAGCAACTAAAAGAATACTTCGATATATTCGAGGTACAATTCAGTTTGGGATTCATTACAGTATAGGGAGGAAAACTTTGTTGGTTGGTTTCACTGATTCAAAACGGGTCGGTGATCCTAATGATCGAAAGTCTACTGCAGGTTATGTTTTCAGTCTGGGATCTGGACCTGTCACTTGGGCTTGTAAGAAACAACAAGCTCTTTCTCTTTCTTCAGCAGAGGCAGAATATTGAGCCGTAGTTAATGCCATTCCGGAAGCTTTATGGATTCGAAAGATCCTTTCAGAGCTTGGATTCGAGCAGCAACAACCTACTCCACTTTGGTGCGACAATCAAAGTGCCATCAAGCTTGCCAAAGATCCAGTCCTCCATCAACGCAGCAAACACATTGAGCTACATATGCACTTCATCAGAAATCTTGTTCATGATTTTGTTCTTGAAGTGCTCTTTTGTCCTACAGATGATCAAGTTGCAAACATCTTCACCAAGTCTCTTACAGAAGCGAAGTTTTCTAAAATTCGATCTATGTTAGGAGTTTAGAAATTTGTCATTAAGGGGGGATAGGCTCTAATGCCTCCTTCCTTATCCTAATAGTGTCACTTTTGTAAATTATTCAATCATATCCCAAGTTGTTCTTAAGGGGGGATGTTAGGATATTTAGACACTTAGGAGTTAGTTAAGATCAACTTGTGTAATATATCCGTTAGGAAAAGTGTGTTTCTTTAGTATGAATTAGTATGCATTTGTAAATATTTAATCCGACGGTCACGATATGTTGTGATCCGACGGCTCAAATTCTCTTAGATCATACCTAACCTTGATCCATGGCTTAACACCCGATTCGTCCATGATCTCTATTTAAAGAGCATGGAGGGTCATTGTTTAGTTGATCGATTATGAGAAGCTCATTTGTAACTTTCTTTCTTTGCATAATAAATTGCTCCGTAGAAGCTATTTGGCCGGGGCCATGGAGTGTTTCCCTCTCAAGGGTTTAAACCACGTTAAAACATCGGTGTGTTGATCTATGATCCGTTTGTGTGAAGTGGTTTCTCTAGGTGTTCGGTCTTTTGGGAGTACCCTGTGTACCCGAACACTTTTGACTATTTGCAATCATTGAATGCATGTGTGAGGTTGGTGGGAGAAGTCACCTCATGCAGTTATTGAAGCATTGGGTTGAATGCATTTTTGTGAAGTTCTATGAAATGTCAGAAGGCATTCTGCAGCTGTCAGAATCCCTTTCTTCCATGGTCATTATTTATGTCATTTTTCTTTTCACCATTATATCATATCCCTTGGAGTCAACACTCATTCTATCATTCTCTCATGTAGATCTACACTACGTAGAGCTCCCCATTGTTGTTCATGACCTTTACCAGACTATGTATAACCCATAAATTCGAATTTACAGACATGACTACAGATTTTAAGGGAAAATATATGGTTGTAGGTGAGCACAAAGGTTGGGAAATCTAAGAGCCCTTACCCATTAAGTTCTTCTACTTTTGCATGCTTAATAAGCCACAAATTGAGGATACAGGTGGTTCTCCAACAACATATAGCAGGTTGGTCTCCTTCTATGCACATACTAGGATAACTTGGCAAGATGGATCACCCAAGTGAACCGTGGATCGGTGAAGGGGATGCCTGATCCCAAAAGGGTGTTGTGCGGGGAAGGTATTGTTGGAACCAAGGCTGTGATGGATTAGTAAGATCCATGTAGAGCTCTCTATTAGAATTTGAATAAGCATAGAGAGAAGAACGTGTTGACGATTGGTTGTCATTGATTTCAAGTGTTTGACTGAAGAGGGTGTCAAGTGTTTGACTGTCATCCAATTTCAAAGAGGATGTCAACTGATTCGGTATGAGTCATTGATATCATCCTAAGTCAAAGTGGATACAACATTTCAGTAGAAGTATGAAGAAGCCACTTTGAGCTAGTCTATGCGCATGATAAAGAAAGCATGAACACCATAAGTATATGCGCAAATGTTGAAGGTGATATATATGTGTGCAAATTTGGATTATATCTAAAAGTGAATTATGTCTGAAGATGTATATCAAGGATACAACACTCAAGAAACTTTGGAGTATATCTAAGAGTGCATCAATGATACATCTTGCAGGTCAAGTTTGAAGTACATAAAATGATACATCATGCAGATCCAGAAGATACTTCATGAAGATTCAGCTCAAGAAGAAACACAAGTAATATATCCTACATCATGTGTCCCTTGCGCATAAATCAAGTCCACCAATTCATACTCTCTCATGCTAACAAATTGAAGGAGTTGGTTGGAACATGGTACATATGCTCAAACAACCAAGAAGTTGGTTGAAAAAATGGTGCAAGTATGCAAGCAAGCCTAAGCATTGCTTGGTTGATGGTTGGGAGTGTGTGGGAAGAAAGGAACAACAGATGGTCGAGAAATCTTGAAAGTGTGCAAGCATAGCCAATGCTTTTAGTAAGTGGAACGCGCACAAAATCCTAGAATGGTAAAACAACCGAAGTTAATATATGTGCAAATTCCACAACCGACAAACAATAAGTGCATAAGTCCCACAAGTCATGACAAAGCAGAAGTCAAGTTCCTACCAAATAAAAGTCGGAGTATCCGTAGGTTCTATACACCAAGGGCGCATCACCCAAATGCAATGATGAAGCACGGGTCATAATCTCACTAAGCAGAAGATGGAGAATGCGCAGTTTACGCAAAGTACTAATATCACAAGGGTGCATTACCCACAAGCGTTGGTATAACACAAGTCATGAGCACACCAAGATGATGTAGAAGATTGTGCACACACCATAAGGCAATGGTACATCAAGAGCGCAATGAAGGACCTTGAGGGCGCTTGATACATCTAAGATGACACATCAATAGTGAAGATGATGACATGTGGCATATGCACAATCCGTAAATTATGGAAGAAGGGATGCCACGACCAACTTGTGAACATACAATTTGTGCAGGACATGTATAAATAGAGATGCATGTTGAATATTAGATGGTAGCTTGGAAGAAAGAATACAAGGGTTTTTGTGTAAAAGTTTATGTTTTTTTCGGGGAATCAAGGGGCTCGTGGACATAACAAATGATATAGCAAAGAGCCGAATGCGCACATGCAACAAAATGAATTTTTGATGGTGTGCAGAATGATGCTGTAGATCTGTGACAATTGCGCAAACACCAAAAGGAAGACATATTGAAGAATGCGCAAGTGCTGGATATCTCAAAGGACAGTTATGCAATCAACACGTTGATAGTCACAGATGTTCTAAAGACAGAAGCACCGAGACATAATCGATGCTTATCAGATATTGCACAGCTGTCTAGATGATGTATAAGAACAAAAGTGAAAGTGTGCGAAGCTGAAGACTTCATCTAATGTGCCACAACATAACAACAACAGAACTTGACAAGCGCGTCATGATGCAGATGATCTGAGACAAGTGCGTTAAACTAAACAAACCAACTATTTGATGCACAGAATGTCACAGATTATCTGAGTAACTGCAACACTTTATCAGAACAAACACATCAGAATGTGCACGGTTCCATCTGTTACCGGTGCTTCACTTTGACCAGGAAACTATCAATACAAAGCACATTATCAGTTGATCTTTGCAGTAATGTAGAAGATAATGCAAATCAGAAGTGTAGATTGCAGATTCAACAGAGCACATAATACAAGAAGTAATTCATAGGCAGAATTGTGAGTTGAGAGGAATGAGAAGTCAAGTGATGTATGCAGCGCAATGACATAGTACAATCCACATACAAAATTAGCGTACAACAAAATTATCATCAGAAGACCTGAAGAAGTGCGCAGAGTTGAAGATAAGCAAGGTAGTAAAATATATTGACATCAGGGAGGTCGGACAGGGAAAGGAGACAGAGAGTTGGAGCTTCATTTAGGTTGGTGCTTGTAAAACAAAAAGGAGACATGGATTCACAGCTTCCTTCGGTTTGGTACCTGTAAAACAAAGTGACAGGGGGTCGGTGCCTCCTTCCAGTTGGTGCTGGAGAAAACATAGGGGGTTGGTGCTTCCTTCTAGTTGGTGTTGGTAAACACAATAAGTTGGTTCTTCCTTGAATGTACATTCTTTCTCACTATAAATAAGCATTGCATGGTTTTCTCCCGTTTGGGTTTCCGCGTAAAAATATTGTGTCTTATGTGTTGATGATGTGGTGCTTATATATGTGAATGTTCATTTACTAATGCATAACAGAAGATAAATATTAAGTAAGGACTAATATATTTAAAGAAGGTAAAAATATGCTAATAACTATGCCAATACCGATTCACCCCGCTCTCAGTATTAAATCGATTCCAACAATCGGTATCAGAGCAAGGTTTCTTCAGTAACATATTAACATACGGAAGATAGATCTCAGCGCAAAATCCAATAGACATGGACTCAATATATGAGCATATAGATGAAGTAGACTTTGAAGGTGAATTAGTCAGTGCACTGGATGAACTGAAGAAGTCAAGGAAGGAAAGCAAGGTTTTGCAGGAAGCCCTTTTGAGATTAGAAGCAGACACCACTTGGATGATGAAATTAAAGGAAGACAAGTGTGAAAGGTTGGAAGCTGAAATCATTTCTATAAAAAATGAAATTCAAGAATTAAGTTTCCAATTAGAACAAAGAAGAAGAAACAAATTTAATAAAGAAACATACCCAACCAAAATCTATGCATATGCTCTCAAAACCCCACAATCACAAACATGTCAAGGAGAAAATCAAAGACCGAATTAGTTGGAAGGTAAGTCTGCGCAACTTTGGAATTTCTATCCTATTAGGTATCATAATATTTTATTTGGAAATTGCTTCTAATGTCATAATTTTGGTCACAAAGCAATAAATTGTAGAGCTCGTGCATTAGCATATACTAGAAAGAATGGATTGGGAAACTAGATGAATCCTAAATAGAAAATATCCAGAAAACCATCTGAAGTCAGGTTTCAAGATTCCAATCCTTTCAACGTTTTAAGTTCAAAAGATGAATATTGCGACACATCAGATCTTGATACTCACGACCGCGAAAAACCAACAACAATCTGTGCAATCTATTAAGATAGACAAGGATTAGAAAAATCAAGACCATCAGGAAGCATGCATCCTAGCTTTACAATCAAAAAATCGAAAGGAGAAATGGTATATAGATAGTGGATGTTCCAAGCATATGACCGGAGATAAAAACGACTTTCTGAAGTTCAGAGAAGACAAGGGAGGCAATGTTTATTTTGGGGACAATGGCTCGGCCAATATTTTGGGCAAAGGACTAGCAAGTTTAGGAAATGAATGAACCAAGGCAGATAATGTTTTGCTAGTTGAAAACATGAAAAATAATCTTTTAAGTGTTAGCCAGATGTGTGACTAGGGACACACGCTCACGTTTGACTCAGAAAAATGAAAAATAAAAAATAGGGATACAGGAAGAATCATAGGCACAACCTATAGAAATCCTAACAATGTCTACATTCTCGATGAAGGAAAAGAAGAAAAATGCTACATAGGACAAACTAATGAAAGCCGACTTTGGCATAGAAGATTGGTACATATCAATTTTGACAATTTGGTCAAAATCAATAGAAAACAAGTAGTAAGAGACATTCCAAGGATTATGAAGCCATCGAATGCCTTCTGTAAACAATTCCTAAATGGGAAACAAACTAGAATCAAGTACCCAACCAAAGAATACACCACCTAAATTTATTTTGTTCATTGATGATTACACTAGAATGACATAGGTATTTTTCCTTAATGAAAAATCAGAAGTATTTGAATGTTTTAAGACTTTTAAGGAGGAGGTTGAGAATGAAACTGATTTAAGAATAAAATGCTTAAGGACTGACAATGGAGGAGAATACACCTCAAACAAGTTTGATTATTATTGTGACAAACATGGAATTAGAAGACAATTTTTAGTAGCCAAAACTCCACAGCAAAATGGGGTGGCAGAAAGGAAATATAGGACAGTTCAAGAAATTTCCAGGACCATGCTAAATGAATCAAAATTTTTAGATAAGTTATGGACACATGCTATTCATACAGCTGTTCACATACTTAATAGATGCTTGATCAGAAAAAACAGTTGCTCGACACCCTATGAAATTTGGCAAGGAATACCAGCTATAGTTAAGCATGTCGGAATATTTGGAAGTAAATGATACATAAAAAGAAACGATAACACTCTTGGAAAATTTGATTCAAAATCAAATGAAGGAATTTTTCTCGGCTAATCCTGCAAAATCAAAGCTTATCAGTGCTACAATTTGCGACTCAACAAAATAGTTAGAAGTACCGAAGTTAAGGTTGATGATGTATTAACTCACAGAAGAATTGAAGAAGATGCCGACTTACCATCGCTAGAACAACCATCTGAAGAACATCAGGAAAGATAAATTCCATAGGAATAAGTATATCAGCGCAAATTAGAGAATGGAAGACCAGATAAAAAGGTCCCCTCCAAGTTTGTTCAGAAAAATCACTCAGAATATCTAATCATCGGAGAGAAATATGCTGGCATCAGAACCAGAAGAAGTTAGAGCAATCCAAATGAAGAAGTGCATTTTTCATTACTGTCACAAATAGAAACAGAAGGGATTGAGCAAGCCAAATTAGATGATGGATGGATGATGTCCATGAATGAAGAATTAGATCAAATAAAAAATAATGAGACTCGGGAACTTGTTCCAAGACCCAAAAACAAGAATGTTATAGGAACAAAGTGGGTATTCAAAAACAAACTAAATGAACATGGACAAGTTGTCAGAAACAAAGAAAGACTGGTATGTAAAGGATACATGCAAATCGAGGGAATAGATTTTGAGGAAACTTTTTCCCTCATGGCGTGGATGGATTAATCTATTAGAATTTTCCTGGCTTATGCCTACACAGAAGATGTCAAGGTATATCAAATGGATTTAAAGTCAACTTTTCTAAACAGAGATCTTGAGGAAGAGGTATACATTGAAAAACCAGATGGGTTCTCACTATCAGGAAACAAGGATTATGTTTGTAAGTTGAAGAAATCTCTCTATGGACTCAAACAAGCTCCCAGAGCATGGTATTCAAGATTGGATAAATATCTACAAAAAAAAGGATTCAAAAAGGGAAGTGTAGACAGTAATCTCTACTTAAAAATCGAAAAATGAAAAAATGATCTAGTTGTGGAAGTATATGTTGATGATATCATTTTTTGGAGCAATTATGATGAAATGAGTCAGCAATTCGTGAAAGGTATGTAAAAAGAGTTTGAAATGTATGTGCTAGGAGAAATATCCTTTTTCCTTGGGTTGCAAATTTCACAATTGACTGATGGCATCTTCATCTACCAATCTAAGTATATAAAGGAGATGTTAAAAATATTTAACATGGAATATTGCAGACCCATCAGTACACCCATGATTACAGGATGCAAGTTGTTGGACTTGTCACAAGGTTTCAGGAAGCACCAAAGGAAATGCATGTTCAAGCAATCAAAATATTTTTTAGGTATTTAAAAGGGACTATGTATCTTGGTCTATGGTACCCATGGAGCAAAAATATCGACTTAATTGCATACACTGATATAGATTGGGATGGAAGTATTGATGATAGGAAAATCACTAGTGGAGCAACATTTTTCTTAGGAAACTTCTTGTGTCATGGATCAACAAAAAAAATCATTTGTGGCATTATCTACAGCAGAATCATAGTACATTGTTGCAGTCGCTTCTTGTTCACAAGTATTATGGATGAAACAGACTCTGAAGGATCTTAAAGTAAACATAGATCGTCCAATACAAATTTTGTGCGATAACACAAGTGTTGTTAGTATCTCCAAAAATCCAGTTATGCAATGCAAAACTAAGCACATTCCCATTAAATATCATTTTGTGAGAGAGAAAGTGGCCAAAAATGTGGTTAAATTGGAATATGTTGATACTAAGGACAAGTTGTGGATATTTTTACAAAACCTCTTCCGCGAGGTACATTTGAATATCTCAGAGAAAAATTGGGTGTGGTTCTCAATCCTTAACACAATGAGAACCTAATCAAAGAATTTTAAATCCAAAAGGGATCGGAAACTGCGTAGTTGAAGTAAGGGGTTGACTATGTTAAATGTGACAAGGCTCTATTACAACACAATAAATGCTATAGGTGAGAAGTCATGTGCATAAAGAATAATGCAAAATCAGTAGAAGACTGAATTATGCACTGCACAGTTATAAGGATAACAACATGGATAATTGTGCAAGGTATGGTGATGCATTGTGCAAGAACATGAGACCAAGATGAAAGAGAATTATAAAATCTATATCACAAAATAAATCAGAGATAATGAAGTATGAATAAAGGGGGAGTTATACCAGAAAATAGTCAGGACGAGTTCAAGCACAAAACATAAAGAAAATAATTTACATTGCGCAATGGACCTCTTTGCCATTGATGTCAAAGAGGGAGAGATGCATGAAGCTGATAAAGCTGAGGAGAGATACATGAAGCTGAAGATATCAAAGGAAGTTGAAGCCAAGAAACACATGAAGATAAGGCATGAAATATGAATGAATTCAACAGGATCGGATGAAAAGGGAAGAATTATAGACATCAAAGGATTAGTATGAAACGACAACATATGTGAAAGACTGTGAATAAGAACACTTGAGGACAGGGTCTGCGCATATACGACACCAAGCAACACAGTTCAAGCAGAGATGACATAAGTACTAAAAAAGAGCGCAGTAGCCAAAATCCCAAAGAACTCAAGGGGAGCACATGCACAGGTGGAGCAATGTGACCAAACACAGATGAAGCATAGATCTCAAGAAGACCGTGAACAACTTCATAAGGTGTTGACATCAATGCCAAAGGGGGAGATTGTTGAGCATTGGTTGTCATTGATGTCAAGTGTTTGACTGAAGAGGATGTCAAGTGTTTGATTGTCATTCAATGTGAGGAGATTGTTGAGCATTGGTTGTCATTAATGACAACTAAAGAATATATCAAGTGTTTGATTGTCATCCAATTTCAAAGAGGATGTCAATTGATTCAATATGAGTCATTGATATCAGCCTAAGTTAAAGTGGATACAACATTCCAACATAAGTATGAAGAAGCCACTTTGAGTTTGTCTATGCGCATGATAAAGAAAGCATGAACACAAGAAGTATATGCAAACATGATGAAGGTGACAAATATGTATGCAAATTTGGAGTATATCTAAAAGTGCATTTTGTCTGAAGATGTATATCAAGGATACAACACTCAAGCAAGTTTGGAGTATATCTAAGAGTGCATCAAGGATACATCTTGCAGGTCAAGTTTGAAGAAGTACATAAAATGATACATCATTCATATCCATAAGATAATTCATGAAGATTCAGTTCAAGAAGAAACACAAGTAATGGATCCTACATCATGAGTAATGGATCCTACATCATGTGGCCCTTACACATAAATCAATTCCACCAAGTCATACTCTCTCATGCCAAAAAATTGAAGGGGTGGTTGGATCATGGTACATATGGTCAAACAAACAAGAAGTTGGTTGAAAAAATGGTGCAAGTATGCAAGCAATCCTAAGCATTGATTGGTTGATGGTTGGGAGTGCGCGAGAAGAAAGGAACAATAGATGGACAAAAAATCTTGAAATGTGCAAGAATAGCCAATGCTTTCAGTAGGTGGAACGCACACGAACTCCTAGAATGGTACACCGACCAAAGTTAATATATGCGCAAATTCCACAACTGATGAATAGCAAGTGCGCAAGTCCCACAAGTGATGACAAGGAAGAAGTCAACGTCCTACCAAATAGAAGTTGGAGTATGCGCAGGTTCTATACACCAAGGGTGCATCACCCAAATGAAATGATGAAGCACGGGTCACAATATCACGAAGAAGAAGTTGGAGAATGCATAGTTTACACAAAGTATTGATATCACAAGGGCGCATTACCTACAAGTGTTGGTATAGCATGAGTCATGATCACACGAAGATGATGTAGAATATTACGCACACACCATAAGGCATTGGTACATCAAGAGCGCAATGAAGGACCTTGAGGGTGCTTGATACATCTAAGATGAAACATCAATAGCGTAGATGATGACACATGGCATATGCACAATCCATGAAGTATGGAGGAAGGGATTCCACGACCAATTTGTGAACATACAATCTGTCTAGGACATGCATAAATATAGATGCAAGTTGAAGATTAGATGGTAGCTTGGAAGAAAGCATACAAGGTTTTTTGTGTAAAAGTTTCAGTTTGTTTTCGGGGCATCAAGGGGCTCATGTATAGAACAAATGATCTAGCAAAGAGCCGAATGCACACATGCAGCAAAACGAATTTTTGATGGTGCACAAAATGATTTTGTAGATCTGGGGAAAATTGCACAAACACGAAAAGGAAGACATACTGAAGAATGTGCAAGTGCTGGATATCTCAAATGACAATTATGCAATCAACACATCGATAGTCACAGATGCTGTAAAGACATAAACGCAGAGACATAACCAATGTTTATTAGATATTGAACAGATGTCTAGCTGATGTATAAGAACATAATTGAAAGTGTGCGAAGCTGAAAACTTCATTTGATGCGCAACAACATAAATTGACAGGCGCATCATGATGCAGATGATATGAGACAAGTGTGTTAAACTGAACGGGACAACTATTTGATGCACAGGATGTCGCCGATTGTTTGAGTAACTACATCACTTTATCAGAACGAACATATTAGAATGTGCACAGTTCTATATATTATTGATGCTTCACTTTGACTAGCAAACTATCAATACAAAGCACAATATCAAATGATCTTTGCAGTCATGTAGAAGAGAAAACAAATAAGAAGCGAAGACTGTAGATTCAACAGAGCACATAATACAAGAAGCAAGTCATCAACAGAATTGTGAGTTGAGAGGAATGAGAAGTCAAGTTATGTATGCAGCGCAATGACATAGTACAGTCTGCATACAAAAGTAGCACACAACAAAATCATCATCAGAAGACCTGAAGAAATGCGCAGAGTTTAAGATCAGCAAGGGAGTAAAATATATTGACATCAAGGCAGTCGGACGGAGCAAGGAGACAGGGAGTTGGAGCTTCTTTTAGGTTGGTTCCTGTAAAATAAAGCGACAGGGGGTTGGTTCCTCCTTCCAGTTGGTGTTGGAGAAAACATAGGGGGTTGGTGCCTCCTTCCAGTTGGTGCTAGTAAACACAGTAAGTTGGTGCTTCCTTGAATGTATTCTTTCTCACTATAAAGAATCATCCCATGGTTTTCTCTCGTTTAGGTTTCCACGTAAAAATATTGTGTCTTATGTGTTGATGGCGTGGTGCTTAAATGTGTGAATGTTCATTTACTAATGCAAAATAGAAGATAAATATTAAGTAAGGACTAATCTGTTTAAAGAAGGTAAAAATATGCTAATAACTGTGCCAATATTGATTCACTTCCCTCTCAATATTAAATCGATTCCAATAGAATGGGTTGTGGGCTAAGAGAGAGAGAAGCCTGTAGGTGTTTCCTTTTCCCCGGTGGCCTCTCAACAGAAAGAGTATATTCCATATAGAGTGTCTATGGTTGGGTGGAAAACCACTCTTACACAGCCAATTTCCAATCTTCTTTTTTTGAAAGATAAGTATTCTCTTGTATTTGAATATGCAATGTTCATAATTGATGCCTGTGATGATTATCCTTGTATATGCATGTTATGTGTGTGTAGATCGAATTTATTTCCACTGTGTATTTTTATTATGCTTCTGCACACAAAATTTAAATGTTATGATTTTTTAATATGGATATGGGGTGAAATTTAGAATCCCATACTTCGTTCATGTCCTCCTTTTTGGTTGGATTGACGGAAGGGGACATAAAATTTCCACCCTCCTTTGATCATTTTCTCGATGTTGTATTTATATAGTTAAGCTTGTGATGGATATCAATCCCAATATATTTGTAGGAAGTCACTTCCTCCAAGTTGTTATTATCATACAAAACATGAGTGTAAGTGACCTTATTATATTTTATAAACATAACTTTGGTTTTGTTGGTATTGACTGTCATGTGCATACCAAAGAAAAAATACTTGAGAAATATTAATTACTTATCAAGATCAAAGAGACATATTGCTAGAAGAACAATATTATCATCATAAGAAAGGAGGATGATGACAATTCCTGCTAACATCATGCCAGTGCAGCCTTCCTCTATTAAGCAACCTTCTAACTTATCAATGTATATACTAAAAATGTTAGGGGATAGGGGGCAACCTTGCTAAATTCCTATATTACAATTAATATCTTCCGACCAACTCTCATTGTTCTTAAAATTGGAAATGACATTCTCGTATAACCTTATTACAACGTCTCTCAACTTGAAAGGAATCTTTAACTCTTGTAATCTTTTCCACAAGTTATTTATAGGCATTATATCAAAATATTTCCTAAATTACACAAAGCAACAAAGGATATTGAGCTTATTATTGCGAAATTCCTCTGCAATGATTCTGAGAGTGATGAGGTGGTCTATGCTGGAATGATACCTTCTAAAACTAGCTTTCCCTTTAGCTCTTTTAACTTGAATTTCTAGCCATATATTGATCTTATTTTCCAAAATAATACCATATAACTTGGCTAAGAGAGGGCTAATCATAATGGAGTCTATAATTAGAGGGGTTATTTTTATTGTCTATTTTAAAAATGGGTACACTGGGGCTCTAAGTCCAAGGTTTCCTGCTAGATTGAAGAGCTTGTGGATGTGAGGGATGAGGTAGACCCCCCAATTTTTATGATTTCATCTTGGTAGCCTTCAATATCCTTAGCTTTCCCATTCGTGAGGCACTTAATCCCAAAATCTATATCTTTTAAAGAAAAAAAATCATCTTCCATAAAAATGAGTTGAATGTTGTCCACGACAGAATTTGATTCATAAAGCTTCTTAAGATAGGAATTCCAGTCCTTCAATACAATTATGCTATTCTCTTTAGTTTTGCAAGTTAGAATTTGTCTCCAAAATTTCTTAGGTTCTTTTTTTTTCTTTTAATGAGGGATTTGTACTTGTTTATCTTGTCAACTTTTAGGGACTCCTTAATAGCTTCTTTGATTTCTCTTCTTGCGATTTTACACTCTTTTTCATACCAAGGGTTGGTCATTCTATTTCTATTTTTATATGAAAATTCAATAGAGAACTTGTTAAAGGACGAGGAGAGGGTTGTAGAGAAACTATGTTAAAGGTCTTTTATATTGCCCCTACTAGATAGAGGAAATGTATTATTTTTAAAATCATTTCGAAAAATATCAACTTTACTTTTGTTGAAGATTAAGTACCTTTGACTGTGAGAATTTGTTTTTATGGGAATTCTGTGCATAACAAAGTTAAGAGTTACAAGTAAAGGTCTATGATTCGAGTCAGGTTCATGGCCATTTAAAATGTCAAAATTTATTATTTGGTTGTTTAAAGGGAAATAAAAAATGACATAGTCAACCACATTACTTCCAAGCCCATGAATGCAAGTCATTCGGATAGAATTAGGCCATTTCATAAGACCATTGCAAATAATTAGGTATTGATAACTACAGAGCTTGATTATCTCAGAACCAAATTAACAAATTTTCCCCAAAATATTTAAAACTTATTTTCTAGTTTCTAACTAAATCAATATCATCGTCGACTAACCATATAGGATTAGAGTTGGAGGTATTTCTTAAGAGAATAGCTTGGTTACTAGTTGTTCGAGCATTAAAATCACCCATTAAGAGGATTTTTCCTTCATTTCTTAAACTAGAAATATCATGTTCAAGGCCATTATAAGGACAAGTTTTTATCGAAATTGTTATTCTTATACAAGCTAGAATTGATAGGTGCAAAATAACAAATTTATATAAAGATTTTTTTAACATTAATATCTGTAATATCCATCATTATGTATTGATTGAACAAATCTTTCTTATAGAGCCTAACGCGTGGGGAATATTCTTCATAATTTAACAATATATGCCTCCAATGCCTAAGCGACATGTTCCCTTGTTCCATATCGACCATAATACAAATCCTTCTATTGTAGGGACCTTAGATTCTTCATGCTCCCAAGTTTAAACCTGCAATATAATATCAATTCCATTCGAAAACTTAACTTGGGAACTATATTCCAAGGAAAGCCCCGATAGTTCCTAGAGAGGATCCTAAGCGTGCCAAATTCCTATTTATTACTATTCATTTGGTTTCTATCTTGGACAATGGACTTTCTATTTCTGATTAGTGCCCATTTTCCTTCCTTCCTAGCTGCTTTTACCTTTTGAACTTCCTTTCTTAGTTCGAATTGATCTTTTGGAATGAGATCTTCATTTATAAATATTCCTGACCTTTTTAGACTTGAGGTTTTACTAAGTATGTTGAATTTATGGTCTTTAGAGATAACCTTAACCCATATTAGCGTATATTTATTCTCCATTAGTTTTCCAAACCTCTTTGCTTCTGTATGACAAGTAATTTCAATTTGTAGTAACTTATCCCTTTCATCCTCCTCATTCAAACCGAAAATTACGAGATTCAATGCTCGTTTGTTATGTTCATGGTCTAATTCAATCAACTTGTTTATTTCCTGTTTGATATCCAATTTACCTTCCAGACTATTTTGCTTAGATTGTCATTTATCTTTGTTTTTAGTTCTTTAATCTTGCTCTTCATGTTAAGATTTTCTAAATTATCAATCTCTCATTGTTGGGTTGCTTTTTTTGTTTCTCAATCTTTGCTTTTCCATTTCTTGTAATCTAATCTCCATCATGTGCAACTTATTCTCCAACATTGTGATTTTATTGTCTATTTTTTTTTTAATCTTGTCTTCAAAGGATGCAAATTTATTATCAAGCATGGCATGTAGTTCAATTTGAAGTTTATCTCATTAAGAATTTGTAGGGTAACTATGTTAGGTCTCCCTTTTGTATTCTTTGGTAAATCCGGTGAGGTTTTCATACTTATGGGGTAAAAACTAGTTTTAAATAAATAAAATAAAATGATAAAAATGCCTTAATGAAAAAGACCAATCTTAAAAATGTCCCGTGAAAATGCTCCATAAAAATGCCTCACTAAAAATGCCCTAGATTGTGCTGCAACGAAAAAACCCCCAATCTTGAAAGTATTGTGCCATAATGAAAAACCCCAATCTTAAAAATATTGTGCTGAGTGGATTAAGTTTTAGAGGCATGCCATGAAAATTCCCTCTCTTAACCAAGTTATATATTTATCCTTAAACATTTATCGATTAATTAAAAAAAATGGATTATAATTCAATACCTTATTTTATTATTGTTATTAGTTGAATCGGGCATATAATGGATAATTTATTTAATTCATATATTTCCTTCTTAACCCCTTTTTCATTATTGTTCATTTAACCTCTCTCTTGTTGTTGTTAATTTATTAAATTTGATTTCATCATTTTTCTTAATTCTTTTTCATTTAACCTCTCTCAAGTTGTTGTTAGTTTATTAATTTTTATGTTATCATTTTTTGAAAATTTATGTATTTACTTTAATTTATATTAAATTATTTTAATATCCTAAATTGTTTATTTTTCGTTTATAAGATATTTTTATATGTCAAGAATGGGTATATTTCATATTTGTAAATGAGTTGCTAGAAATCCATACAATCATATACATACAAAGCATTCAAGACTTCTATCATTCAATCCAAAATATTACATTCTTCAAAAAAAAATATCTATTGTATGAAAAGCCTAGTGTATTCCTATTAATCTATACATGTACTACTTAACATATTGTCCCACAGTGAAAATGCAAATAACCAACATGTTGATAAGTTTTTCAACTCAACACTAATAATTTGCAAAGTGTTGCAAATTTCGACCATTGTCCCTGCCTCAATCTACTCTTTTCATCCAAACACTCTCGTCACCATATTAAACAACAATTTGTAAAGGTGGGGCAGCATCATATACCTTTGTGGAGTTATAGGGAGCATTACAAGGGAATTTACCAAGATCAATCTTGGGCATTTGAATGGCATTGTGCAAAGACTTGTTTGTCATGTGCTTGTGATGGTTGTATTTTCTCCATTCTTGAAGGACATAGCAATTCTTTACGCCTTGCTCGTTATACTCATGGATATAAGGGAGTCTTTGTTTTGTTTTCTTTACTATCATGCACGTTTGATCGAACATTCAGTTAAAGGCAAGGGATGTGATGGCATTACATGGCATGGATGGTTTGGGATTAATATGTTTAACTAGCATTCATTCAAAGGTAGATATTACCTAGTCATTGTTATGACAAGTTACAATGATAATGGAGGGTTTGTGCAACATTGAGGCGATAAGTTTTTATTGAAGGAACAAAATACAACACCTAGTAAATGAGTCATTGTGTTATGTACAAGTTGTTCCATTCATCGGGTTTAATTCCATTGAGACGTTTTCTGACTTGGATGACTGATGAGATTTCTTGTGCATATTGACTTTCCTTGATTCCTTCTGAATAGCAAAAAGGTGATTTTTCCGCTAAAAAAAAAATGATGATTGTGATGCGAAGAGTGCATTAACCAAGATACAATTATTGAGAATGGATTTAAAAAAGATATGATGACACATTCAAGCCTGCAATCCACATCAACGATGCTCAGGTTATGGTGGATGACCTCGTACGATCCCTCCCCACCTCGAGATTGTTACGAGCTAACACGAAATATTGCATGTTGATCACAGCGTACCCATGAATATGTAGTTTTTAATGAGGTGACGAATACTAAACCTAGGGTTAACCTTTACCAACCAACGGGCACGATAGCGTTATGACTTTCTAAAATTTTCAAGCTGCATTCCATTCTTCATTCTTCATCTCTCGGTGACCTTGCAGTTTTGTAGCTTCTCCTATCTATATGAGTTTCAACATGCTCTCTCGTTCTATAAACTTATTTAATCTGGATTGGTTGGCCTACCCTAGCCCTCGCTTATTCTCCTTCATTCTCTATATACTAAAAAACGAAAAACAAAACACAAAAAAAAAAAAAAAAAAAATTTAAAGTCTATATACTTAAAAAAAAAAATACCTAGGTCATGTAATAATTTAAAGTCTATATACTTAAAAAAAAACAATACCCAGGTCATGTAATAATTTAACGTGGCCACATAGGGCATCATCCCTAAGAAAAAAATTGTGCAATATGTTATACTAGACTTATCCCTCATAGCCTGTATGCTAATCCTAGTGGGTGTCTCCCCTCCTCTTGGCATTACTCATTCTTTTATATATAATAAAAGAAAGTTTTAATTAGTAAATCATGGGTCTTTGAGACCAATCAATGGTAAATGAGAATCACAATAGTTAGGAACTACAAATAAAAGCTAGACTTTTCATGGTAAAATTTTGGCCCATGATACCCAACCTGGGTATTTCTCTTTCTCATATGCTTTCACCCTTCTAGCCTTCGTTTAGCAATTGGCTCACAAACAAAACCCCGAAACCTAGTTGTGTGTTGAGCAACAACATGACTCTTTCTTGAAACATCTACATCCATGTAAAAATGAGAATGGAAAATTGCATAAAATAGTTCTAAATTCCCTCCTCCTCCTCCTCCTAGGTATTTCTCTTTCTCATGTGATTTCACCCTTCTAGCCTTCGTTTAACAATTGACTCACAAACAAAACCCCGAAACCTGGTTGTGTGTTGAGCAACAACATGACTCTTTCTTGAAACATCTACATCCATGTAAAAATGAGAATGCAAAATTGCATAAAATAATTCTGAATGTCCTCCTCCTCCTCCTCCTCCCCCTCCCCCTCCTCCTCCTCCTCCTCCTCCTCCTCCTCCAAAATGGAATCTAAGCACCTTCTCCTCCAATTTATGGTGTTCATTCAATAAAATGGAATCTAAGCACCATTTTTTTGTCATTCCTAGAATGAGTTTCTTTAATAAGGGATACATGGGTTTTCACAGGGGACCAAGGTGAAGGCACCATTATGTATTAAAGAAAGGAGGGAGAAAGAAAATAGGGTTGTAGATGCACTTTGATAATTAGTCGGCCCAAATGAGACATTTTTTTTTGGGTGGACAAACCTTTACACAACCACCAATGCCTACTCTCACACCTCTACAACCTCACGCGAGCATTGTGTAAGAACCCTAAGTACCCCTCAAGAAACAAAATGATGGTTATGGTAAAAAACCTTGCCAACCTTACTCTTGAATTGTTAGATGAGACATGCATGAGCCTGAATGACAAGACCCCACCATTCAATCTATTGTTGCCTCCACACATTCCTCTACATGTTAAAAAAAACCATACATATCTTGAGTTTCCTTTATTTGAAAGTCCTCATAATAATAAAGGGTGACCTATTCTGAATATGCCACTTCCAAATGATGAAAATCCAGAGCCAATCCACCCTATCACTATCTACTCACAATCAAATGTTTCCAAGTTAGAGATAGGAAACCAAGGAGAAGTTACTCATTTAAATATGTTCCCTGAAATTTTGTCCTATTGAAATATGATGGTTTAATTATTCTGTGTGTGGTTTGAGTTATCCTTACTTGAATGGGAATCATATTTTAACATAATAATGAATAGATAACAATGGTTTTGTAAACAATTAAGTTTTCGGATTGGTATAAGTGGCTTGTTTTGAGTTGATTCATTTTAAATGGGATTTTGTCTAAACATTACTGTTGCAGTTTTGATAGCATGTAAACGAAATAATACATGTTTTACTTGGATCTGGACTTGAATGCATGGTTTATTTGAAATAATTATGATGAGATTTACAAGTAAATATATATTCGTGATGAAGGATACATGTTAATTCCTTCGATGATGTATTTTCATATGTCTTGATTTTAGGGTAATGTGTGGGATAGAGTTAAAAGCTATGAAGTTATTAATACATAATGATATCATCTGAGTGATATAAGGATTGTTTGAGCCTTAGTAATTCATCCCCCTTTATGGGGATTCAATGGTGTCATATAAGATGCCCCGGGTCTCATATAAGATGCCCTTGCTCCCTCCCTTTTTGTTGTCTTTTACTTCATATTTATTGAATTGATTTACTATTTTACTTTACCCTAACACTCTTTCCCTTTTTCAAAGATGAAATTTAAAGTACTTCATTTTTAAAGAAAAATAATAAAATGATAATAATAGTTTCTTTTCAAACTATTGGTAGGTTAATATTTAAACATGTTATACAACATGACGAGAACTTTATACTCAAAACGAGAACTCTAGCCATAAAAAACTCATATTTTTGCATAAAAAACACAAAAAAAATCTTGAATAAAAAAGTGGTGATACGGGTAGCACCACTTTTTTGTTTTGGTTAAAAATATGGACATGGAACACAATAATCCTTCTTGTTGTCTACAAAAACCTTAAAATCAAGTTCCGAATTGAAAACTAATGCTACCGGTAGCACACTTTTTCAAAAAATGACAGTATTATATCATTGTATCATAATTTAAAATTGTATTTATTAAATCTCTTTCATTGTTTTACATCAAAACACCAAAAAAATAACCCCAAAACGAAAAGTGGTGATGCCAGTATCACCCCCTTTTTTGTGGGGATTACATTTACAATTTTCTGGAAACTAGGGGTGGTATCATTGTAATCGAAATCTTAAATCGATCCCCAAACTGATAACTGGATCTCCTAGAATCATTATCAATTTTTTTCGAAGCTAAAATTAAAAAAAATAAAAACTTTAAAAAAAGAATGAAAAAAAATTAAAAAACGTGAAAGTTTAAAAACAAAAAATTTATTAAAGAAAATTTAGAAACAAAATTAAAAAAAAAAAATATTTACAACTTTCAAAGAAAATTTATAAATAGAAAATTTTAAAAATAAATCAGAAAATATAAAAAAATAAAAATTATAAAAAATAATGTAAACAAAACACAAATTTTCATGTTTAAAAAATATACAAATTTTAAAAAAAAGAACATTTAAAAAAAAGAAAAAAAAAAGAAAAAACAATTTAAACATATTTGAAAATAAAATTTAAACAAAAATTCAATTTAAAAAAAAAAACGAAATTCCATTTTTTTAAAAATTTTAAATTTTTAAAATTTAAAAACAAATTTAAAAAAAATGACAAAATTCCAATTTTTTTTTTTTTAAATTTAAAATTTTTAAAACTAAAAAAAATCAAATTAAAAAAAAAAAATTACTGAAAAAGAAAACAACTAAAAATATACCAAATGTAAAATTTAAAAACTAAATTAAAAAAAAACAAAAAAAAAAATTAATTTTTTTTTAAATTAAAAACATTTAAAATAAAATTTTAAATTTTAAATATTAAAAAAAAAAAAACCCAACCCCTTCGCCCTCTCCTCCCCCTCCCCCCTCCTCCCTATGCCCCCTCCTATCCTCCCCCAACTCCCCCTCTCCCCCGTCCCCAGCCCCGACCTCCAACCTCCCCCCCCTCCCCTCCTCCCCCCAGTCCTTCGTCCCCTCCCCATCTCCCACGTTGCTTCGCCCCCCCTTGGTCCTCTCCCCCCACTCCCCCGTCCCCTCCCCCTCTCCCCTCCCCCTCTCCCTTGTCCCTTTCCCCCACTCCTCTCCCCCCTCCCCTCCCCTCCCCCTCCCTGCCCTACGCGCCACGCCAAAAAGCCCCCCCTTGTGGCCTAGCGCGATTCTCAGAATCGCTTCTCCACTAAGGGACGATGCTTGGGCGGAGGAAGGAGTGGTGCTATGCTAGGCCACAAGGGGGGGATTTTTGGCACGGCGCGCAGGGCGGGGAGGGGAGGTGGGAGTGGGGGGAGGAGTGGAGGGGGAGTGGGGGGAGGAGCGGAGGGGGAAGAGAGCATAGGGGGATGGGGGAGGGGATGGGAGTCGAGGTGGGGGGAGGGAATAGGGGAGGGGTAGCAAAGGGGGATGGGATGTGAGTGGAGGGGGAGGGAATGATGGAGCGAAGAGGGAATGGGGGAGGGGAAAGGGGTAGCGGAAGTGGAGGAGGAGCGATGGGGGGGTTGTAGGTGTAGTTTACTTTTTTTTAGTTTTTTAGTTTTATTTTTGGTTTTTATTTTTATTTTTAAAATTTTGTATTTTATTTTAATTTAAAATTTTGTGTTGTTTTATTTTTTGTTTTTTTCAATTTTATTTTAAAATTGTTAAATGTTTTAGTACCAAACATAAAAACATTGAATTTTTTTTTTTAAGTTTTAAATGTTTTTTTTTCAAATTTTTGCTTAAAAAATATTTATTTACGAAACAATTTTAGGGAATAAAATTCAAAAAAATATTTTTTTTCAACCTAACTAACTTCTAAAAGTTAGAAAAAATTGAAAATGTATAGATTTTTTCAACATAACTAGCTTTTTTTTTTTTTTTGGTACAATTTGAAAAATGCATTCATGAATAAAAGTTATAGTTTTTTATGACCAACAAGTTTCAAAATCTCAAAAAAATGGCTCAAAACGAAAAATGGTGCTACTAGTATACACACTTTCTGGAATGGGGGTAAAAATAGCTACTAAAATTGACCCCCCCCAAAACGAGAACAATGTCAGGTTCTCCTCAAGTTGTATAATATGTTTTTAACTAAAGGGGTCATTTGTAACTGATAACAACCTAAGAAGAAGCATAAAAGGAAGGAGATGAGGAAAACCATGCATCATTATTTTGAGAGAGAAAGGGTATGCTAGAGCTTAAGTAAAATTTATGTTCATTTTCATTCTCATTCCACACTTTGTTTTTCTATAGGTTTTTCCTTTGTTTGTTGATATCAAGGGAAGTTCTTAAAGTAACAAAGGATGATATAGTAAGTTTAAATTTTTTCTCGTGTTTATATGTGCATGCTTGTTGTGTTAGAAGTTATACACCTTGTGTTGGTGGTAATTGTTGACATGATATGCAGATAAGAGACTTGAAGCAACATCTTAATTTGTATTGCTCGGGCCAAGCAGTTTTTTTCTTTATTACTTTGTTTATTTGACTACTCTATGTAAGGTCTAAAAAACAATTATGATAGTTTTTGAACTTCCATTGGTTGAATCCTTCATAGAAGCTTGTAAAACATTATTAGAACATAGATATTTTGTGGAATCTTCTCATTTTAATAAATTTAAAGAATACTATTGGGATCTTGAATTTTCCTGGTATTCCCTCTCTCTTAACTCTTCTAAACGATTTTATTTTCCGATTTCCGTACTTATTCGGTATCTATAGTTTTTATTTTTGTGCTCTTTTCTTTATGTCACTTCAATTCATGTATGTGTACTGAGTGATTTATTTCAAACAATTAAAGCAAGGTTTAAAAGTGTAAATATATCAAAATGAGAATATCTTATGATTGCTTGCAACTATAATTTGTTTTAGTTTATGTTTACTTATAATATTTTTATCCCTCTTGTTTTATTTATGTTATTACTTCCTAGGTTTAATTAGGTGCTGAAATTTTAACATAAAAAGTCATATATTGAGAAAATCAAACAGGGATCTCTAATTCTTGAAAATTGAAATCATTAAGAATTTAGTTCACATTCTTAAAATTGAAATCATTAAGAATTTAGTTCACATTCTTAGGAGGTTTAAAAATTTAGGGTATTGGCAGGCTTTTTATTTACCTTCTAATTTATTAGCAAGGCAAGTTAGAATCTTGTAAATTAATTGTCAACCCAGGGTTCAATGGGAACTTGTGAGTTACTAAGCACTATATATGCATGCCACAATCCCCTCTTACACTAGTTTATCTATTGTGAGGTTGTAGTTTGAACACACTCTGTTGGAAAGAAAATTCACACCACACCTTGACAAAAATGTAGTTTGCATAAATGAAATCTAAAGCCTATCCTTTCCAAATACAAGTTACTGTTTATAATTCATAGTAGTAAATATGATCATTGCATTGAACAAAAGGATTGTAGAATAAACATTTAAATCACTAATCTATGGATTAAAATTAAATTGCAGAAATAAACTTTTCACATAATAAGAAATGAAAACTGTGGAAGTAAAACTAGGCAAGGAATTACAACTACATCAATCAAAACTAAATAAAATCACACTACAAAAAATTATAAAACTAAAATCTATGTTGAAACAAGATCTCATGAAACTACAACTATTCCATCATAATATGAATTGTTTCTCTAAGAGTCCTCCCGCTTGGAATAGAGATCGAGCTCTCTTTTATACATAAGCTTCCTTGACACAAAAATGACCAATATTAAATGTAGATCCAAAATTCTCAAGTGGTTTCAACAATTTGCTAATAATTAGCAACTTCAAAACCAACTCATAAATAATCCAAAGATCTTTGTTAACAAATCATAGCTAATATTTATCCAAAATTCTTTCTATATCCAAGAGGATGATGATGCTCCTTGATCCATGGCATGACTGGTGGTTGAAGGGAAATTCAAAATATTGACTTTTTGTAGTTTATGCAGCTTTCCTTAGAGTTTTCGCACCTTCCACAACTTCTATAGAGGATCCACATCTTTCCTGTATAGTTTCTGTAGCGGATCTGCAACTTTCTTTTAGAGTTTCTGTAGCTCACAAAAGGTTCCACAACCATAGTTATGTATCTTGTAGAAGGATTTGCAACTTCCTATAGAGTTTTCATAGCCAACAAAAGGTTCTGCAACCATGGGTTTATAGCCTACAGAAGGTTCTACAATTTTCTTGTAGAGTTTCTGCAGCTTCTTGTAAAGTTTCCGCAACTACTTCTAATATGTCTATGGAGGATCTATATCTATTATGGAAATCCTATAAAGGTTCTTCAAATTGTATAGTATGTTTGTGGTGGATCTATAGCTACTATATGACTTCTATAAAGGTTCCATGGATTTGGTTTTGTAGGAGGTTCTGCAAAAAACTATTCTATAGGAGGTTATGCAAAAAAAACATTATGTAGGACGTTCTACACTGCAGAATGTTCTGTAGCATATTTCTAAAAAATGATTCAATATCCAAGGAAAATATATAATACACTAATTCCCCTAATGCTATTCAAAAATAAAATGAAATACTAAGACATGCAATGGAAAAACACCTTGAGCCGAAAACCCGCATATGAGCATTATAATGGATTAATACAGGGTTATATGTAAGCAAAAGGGTTTATAAAGAAGATAAAGTGATGTTAAAATTATTCCAAATACAAGGCCCATCGGGTATCTTCTCACCTAGCCTCATGGGAGGTTGCGTTTGATGATCTCGAGAAGATCATTTTCAAGATCAACATATTTTGGTGACCAGAATGGGGAGAACATCCTTTACATTAACAAAATTTCATGTTGGTATGATGGAATATTTTTGTTGTTTCAGACCTTCATATAGAATTATCTATTGTTGATTTCATGAAAAAGAATATTTATCCCAGCTTGAGATTAATCGAGAATTTTTCCATCAAGCCGATATTGCTAACCATCTCATATCTACTATTGTTTCTTTGTCTCTATAGACTGATAATAGAATTGAGCTATGCAGACTTGCTCGAGTCTTGGATCAAGATTGGAAGGAAATATTTACTCATGTGCAACACTTTGACTAAGCCTTTATTTATCTCTTTATGATCCTACCAGCTACTTGCCAACCTAACATTTTGGTATTAGATTATTATATTAGAGGCATTTGTCCATTGATTAGATGCTTAACGGCACTGGTACCTAAGGTTTCTTGCACATTCTTATGAAATTCGAACAATTGACAACTTTGGATTCATTATTGCCAATGCTTGTTTTATAATGGTTGCTCATCACTCAATTTGTCATTCAATTAAAAATATGCTCCTCAAGGTGGCATAGAAGGGTCCAAACCATTGGTTTTCATGGGAATTTTACCCTCACTGAGTTTGTCAAGCAAATACAACCCTAAGATGACCTTCTTATATGTTAATCAAACTGGTTCTTCATAGGACCATGGCCTAAACTCTTCTCTGCAATTCGGTCTTCTGCAAAACAGATCTGGGTGTTCACACGAGTTGTCTAAGCTGTTCCAGTTCTGTAATTCATCGCCATGAATAGATCTATGGATATTGCAGCCGGTTCAATTATTACATAGGGTTTTCTTGGGTGTTCTCAGCTCTACAAATTCACACGCACAGGTCGCGATTTCTTCTCTTTCTCTCCACGGATAGCTCTGCAAATTCGCTTACACAGAGCCACGTTTTTCTCTGTGTTCCTTCTCGACTCGGTTATGCAAATTCACGCTTACACAGTCACATTTTTCCCTTTCCTTCCTCACGGTCTCTCTACTCTCTGTGTGAATGCGTGGATCCCTTTGGTTGTTGGTCGACAATGGTTAGTGATCAGGATGGGTGAGTTCCTAGGCATGGAGTGGATTAAGGAACAAGGATAAACACAGGGCCATACCCTACCATATGGATTCACAGGCTACCCCATACCCTATCGGCCTCCTCAACTGACCTTTCCTCTCCACCTTCTGTAACCCAATTCCATGTCAGTATGGGGAATCAAATCGGTTCCTCCTGTACAAGTGGCAGCATGGGTTCCCATCCCATAACCCCCTCACCCCTCCCTAGTGGATACACATGTCCCCTTCTCATTGGTTGCCTCCTTAGCGAGCTTCTTGGGTATTTTATTGCAATAAATAACAATTACATCATTTAAAAATCTTCATGGCTTAACAACACATGGTTTACCAAAATATGAAATACTTTCCTATGCAATAAACCTAAGCATCCACTAGTGGGGCCTTGTCCTTGAGATCCACACTAGGGTAAACACCCATTGCATTTACACATTATTTACATTGAAGTCAATAAACCCTAGGGGTCATAATAGGGGTATTACACTCATCTCTTTTGGTACTCATGCCTTTGGGATGGAGCAGATCACGGTGGGAATGTTGGATGGTTTATAAATCCGTTGACCTCACCGATGAACCAATACCCCTCGACAGAGTCTATTGACTTTTGTTCCTAAATCTAGTAGTTTCGGGGACTAGGAATCAATAGAGTTTATATAAGTTATGTTAGATTGAAGTCAAATTAGTGTGTTAGATTTTGTTTATTGAGACTTGCACCTAGTCTCATTACTTTCAATACTCATTCCATTGGGATGGGACAAACCATGGCGAGAGTGTTGGATATATTTACACTCAGTCTCATTAGGGGATCAATAACCCTTCAACATAATTTATGCACATTTCTAACTTTTGTCCATGAAGTTGGTAGTTTTTTGGGCATCCATCATAAACTCAATAGAATTTATATAAGTGTTTTCAGATTTAATTTAGATTATTATATTAGAGGCCTATGTCCATTGATTAGATGCTTAAAGGAATTGGTACCTAAGGGTTCTTGCACATTCTTATGAAATTCAAACACTTTCCAACTTTGGATTCACTACTGCCAATGCTTGTTTTATAATGGTTGCTGGTCACTCAATTTGTCATTCAATTAAAATGGGTTAAGCTTAGGAGCCATGTTATAGGTGTATCTATTCCACCAAAATCATCTGGGACTTTCTTCTTACCTCTAGCCCTCACCTAGTGGTACTTATGCTATTGTGGGACAATGGACACACCTTATTGAGATTCAGAAACTCGCATTTAAACAGATTATCCCAAAATTTAATCTAAGCCATATCGTGCCCCAAGGAAAATATCAATCTTCTAAAGTTAAGGCAATCCGTGTAATACCTCGAAATCCTTTTCTTACTGCAGAGCTTTAAAATGATATATTGAAAACATGATAAACAAAATATCTAATTCTTAACAGTCAAATAAATAGATTTCAACATCATGAAACAATGAAACATGTACATTTGTTACATAAAATCAAACAAGCTTTAACAAGCAGTATCATAGCCTTCATCAACCTAAAAATAGATAGTGCACTCCTTAATTAGCATTTAGCACTTTTGCACATCCATTGAAATAAGGGATTCTTCAGTGTTTAGTTAATTTTTTGTTAGGCTACTTTTGTACCTATATTTTTGTTATAATACTTTCCCACTTTGGAGATTTTATCTCATGAAACTAGTTGTTGAAGAGTGATATTTTGTTGTTAGTTATATCCTCATGTATGTTTCTGATAACATTGTTAATTATCTCAGATTTTCATACTATATAGTAGTCAGGGATTTTTTTTAACATGTAACTTCTCATCCCCCCTCAATCTCATAAGTGAGAATGATATTGCCGGTACCTTGCCATCCCCACTCAACAATTGGATCACAAAGAGTCAACATATCACAAGCAGGATTTGAACCTGGGTAGTGAGGTTAAAAATATCTCCTCTATACCACTCAAGCTGGATACAATAAAATAAATAATATTCAAGTCTTTGCACAAGTGTATGCTCTATTTGTGGTTTTGTTGAATACGTGTTATTCCCATGGAGTTTGGTGTGATCTATTGTGTTTCATAATGCAGGTTATGTCAACTAGAACCTATTTTGTTGATGTACATTCTATTGATCCAACTAAGAATTTTTGTTTCTATCTTAATGTGAGGAAGGTTTTTCTATATTTTAGTTCCTTTTAGAAATCCAAGTTATGTGAAAAAGTGTACATTATCAATTTTTTATCATGACCATTCTCTTCTACTTCCCATGTTTCTATTATTAGATTTCTTAGTTTTTCCATCTATGGAGAGTAGATTTTGCCAATGATTTCGTTGTCTTGCATTACAGGCCTTCTTAATATTGTGGTGGTTAGTTATGTGATGTCTATAATAATTACAAGTCTTGCAACTACAGTGATATATCCATATTTGGGATTTCATTCCACGTTAATAGTCTCTTTTGAACTGCTGCATATATAATTAGAGACAAATCATTACTTGAGTTTTCTCAACATGCCTCGAGTGTTCTCACCAGTCTCTCTGTATAGAAGAATCTGAGATAGATGAGTGATGAATTCCTTTTCTTCCCATCACCCCAAAGGTCAAGCAAAATAAACAAGATCATAGGCTTCCGAAAGAACAAGATCGAAAGCTACACCTGTAAATGTTAAAAGCATGACTCCTTTCATCTATAGTGTGGAAAATTTTCTTAGTTGAAAGAGAATAAAATACTATTATCTCATCTTGTATGCTTAATATCTCTAGCCTAAAATGTATTTTGACTTATTGCAGCTTCTATTCTTTTGTGATCAAACAGTGCATAAACAAGTGCTATGTTCCAAGGTTGGTTGTGATGTGTTTAAGAAGTTAACAATGCGACTATATTTGTCTATATGTGAAGTATTTGAATCCAGTAGAGAAAATATATTGCTTTGTAATGACATCATTGTACTCAACAGCCCCATTGGCCTAATTTTGTGGTCATTAGTTGGACATTAATAAAATTATATTATATTATCTTATGTATAAATTAATATTTAAATATATTAAAACATTATATTAGTTAAGTACAATAAATTGGCTTATTTAATGAAAAGTTACATTACTTGACTCACCCTTTGACTGGTATTTATAAAAGTCACCTATATTGTAAAATCATCATCTTATCAAATATATGAATCATTTATTACAATAATTCTGCATAAATTTACATACCTTCTGATGTGCAACTTTATTTTCTTCTCCTGTTTATAATTGATTCTTTGTTTTATGGTTTTGTTTCCAATACTTTCCACTACAATTTTTTGTAAATTTCTTGCATGGGGATTTTTAGCTCCTATCTATTGTGCAACTTTTTTCTACTATATTCCATCTCTTGAACCACTTCTTACATTATAGTTCCGATGTGTTTTTCCTCTTTAAGTTTCTTCTAGGATTTGGTTGGGTATCCTTATGTTGTCCATGTTTGTGACTTTTTGTTGCGTAGTATTAGCTTTTCCTTAATGCATGGAGTTCAATTTGGTATACAATTGTTTTTACCAGATTCATATGTAGGCTTACCTTTATTATAAGGAAGGTTGTTATCAAGCATTTATGCACCCTCTTAGTATGATTCTATATGTTCCTAGTTGTGCTTTCCTTCCATATCGCATATCATATATCGACATGATGATACCCATAGCATGTTCCAATCCTAAATTTTTGCTATCATGCATCTAGTTTGGAGTAAACTGTAAAATCACCTTCTATCTGCCTTGAAGTCATTTCCTTGTGCTTGCATCATATTTTTAACTATTTCATTGCATTGTATCCCCAAGTGCTTATAGTTCTACTTCTATGTAAGTCCTAGGTGCTCATTTCTAAAGCTTATTTGGGTTTGATTTGTTTTTTCATTATTAAAAATATAATTACCATATTCTTCCCCATGTTCACATCCCATCCACACCTCTTATTTTAACTTTTCATTGAATTGTATCCCGAAGAGGTTCTAGTTTTGTGTGATCCCTAGGTGCTCATTTATGAAGGTGATTTGAGCCTGATTTGTTTTCTTTTTTCATGAAGATATCACCACCTTAGTCTTGCTCATGTCATGTCCATTCCCACCTATGAACATGACTCCAATGCCTGTGTTCACATCCATACCCACCACTGTACAAAAGTTCTTTGATGTCAAAAGGTAATTTGTCTAATGTTTTGGATATCCAATTTACATAATTTGCATAAAACTAATATGATTTTTACAATTCCTTCCATATTTACCCTGCACCTTTCCTATTTATCAATTCTTGTAACTTGTCTATGTAGAGCCGAAAAGTTTTGGGGGAGGGGGAAACTTTGCTTCACTCTTATGGTACCACATAAATTCTTTGGAATTGTTTTGATTTTAGTGCTAGTTTCTTGTATAACTTGGGAGAATACTCAAAATGGACTCATGGTAGATATGTGCAGAAGGGTGGTTATAGAATGACATGTACTTCTTCTTAAAAGTAAGACGTGTATTTTAGATCATGGTTTTCTTTCGCTATTGCTACAGTGAGTTTCCTGATATTTTTGCGGTACCTTAAACTTGGTATGTTGATACTCATCTAAACTTGTGATTGTGATTTTAACTAACTGGATTATTGTGGAAACCGGACAATCATGGCACAAATCTTTGGTCCATAATTTTCAAACATTCTATGTTATACATAACAGGACTTATGATCTAATCACCACGTCAATAGAAAAACTTAACATTTGGATTGCTAAATTTTAGATTTGGATGTGTCATGTTATGTATAACTTTGTTTTTTTCATGTAATTCATGATATTGATAATAAATTTCGTTGATACATATTTGTGTTAGTATGCTATGAACAATGATGTGATGATATTTTTCTATAAATTTAATTTACTTGTTAAACAAATAGGGTAATCATGAGTACAAAATTAATCAGAACAACAAATGGTTTTGAAGCATCATGGAAGATAAAATATTTGTTTATATTCTTCTACTTATACTCTCCTGCACGTCTAAACTGAATCTTAGAGATATTGATTTGTGATTAGTTCCTATAAATTGTAGGTTGTCTTTTATGAATTTGTGTTTGCATTGTTTTGATTATTTGGTTACATGTAAAAATATTAAATATGTAAGAGACTTGCACAAATGTGAGATACAGATTCATGAAAAACATTGTACCATGTACTATTTTATGCCATCTCATAGGAAGGATGTTTCTAGAGCTGAGGATGCTTTGGTTATACCTTATAGGACTGAAACGATAGGCATGCAACTAGACTGGAATGAGGAGTTACATTCATTTAGGGAATTTCCTCGTAAATTTATTCAAGACATGTATACCATATATCCTTTACATGATGTTAGGAGTAGAGAATTATACATGCATGATTTTTATAGTGTTTGTCCTTGTGATATCTGCCACTTGGTTAGCATGGATGTTTCTATATGGCATGATTCCTTTATATATTTTACTAATGTACATTTATATATGATGTATAATAGGATTATGCATGATAGGGATCTCTTTAAGATAAGTTACGATTTTGTTGACACAACAATAAAAGGTGCAAAGGGTGTCATTAATAGATGCATACCATCACTCAACCGTACATACCCTTAACGATTTCATATGTAAGTATGCATTTCAAAATCGGAGTAAAGAAAAAGTTCAAATTGAAAAAGAAAACTTTTATATTATGGAGAAAGCTACCAAACCTACTCATTAACAAAGGTCAATGGAACTCAAAAAAGTGGTGAGGATATGACAAGAAATTGTTGATTTAACTTGGTTGAGCTTATAATCACCCTCTTATGGTGGATAATATTTTTTTTCCTTTTTCAAAGGAGCTACTAATCTAATAATTGATCAATGGTTCATACAGATGATTCCAAGAAAAAAAACACATGAATCACTCTCTATGTACTGCAGGGACTGTATCGTTGGAAGTTTAGGTTGTCCACCTACATCCACTACATTTTGGGGGTGATGGTGTATCCTGGTGATGATTCATGCACCCAGGGGTCATGTCGAAGTCACCCTTTCTTAAATGCGATGCTAGGACATATCCTGATGGGGGGTTCCCAGGTGACCTCTATGGGCCCTTGATTGATTTTGTCACATATTGCTAGTTATCAAGTAAATTATATTTTGCACTCCAAAATATGTCATATAATTCTTTGGTCCCATTACCTTGTTTCTAAAATGAGTGAAATTTATTTCCCATTTTCTTAAATGCAGGTGGGATATATTGTTATGAAAGATCCTATAACTGGAATTCAAAGTGATTTTCTATGTATGGAAGGGGAAAAGGTTATTGGGGTCAACCATGGTCTTGTGAACAAGAATCTTGTTAAGTCAACAAACATGTAACTGAAATTCCATCCGATGTGTTCATGAATGAGGCAGTAGCATTTATTTTTTGTAGTTTAGTTTGATAAGGATCCTTAATATTTTTTCTTACACAATCATTTTTCTATTTTGTTTTCGAATGCTTGTATTGGTATTAACATATTTTCATTTGAGATATTCTCACCACTCTGGAAACTACAATATTTTTACCCCATTAAATGGATGATTTCGTAGAAGTTGTAGAACATATTTCTTCAAAGGGAAGGTTCCCAAATTTATTAAGAGCCTGGCCATTCTTGCAACTACATGGAACCTGTCTTGTAACTTCCTCAGAAAGGTTTCCTTCTTCAGAAATTTATTTGTATCTACTTCTACCACATCCATCTATTATTAGCACCTAGTCTCAACGAGCTAATTGTTGCTTCATTTCCTTCAATCACTTCTATCTCCTAAAATTGCTACTAGTACTTATAAGTGGCTCAACCTATCCAACTAAAATTTAACCTTGAATTAGGCCATAAATAGCAAGAAAGGATTGCCAAATATGCTTAGGAAACAAATGACATCATATATATGGTCTATCAGGCTGTGGTATAATGGTTAATATGGGGCATCGCCATACAAATGACCCTATGATGAGGGGGCATCGGGGCCTAGTCACGTCAGTCAAAGTTGATCGACATAAGGGATCCAACTAGAAGGAGTGCCGACGATCGTTGGTGCATGAAGTAGATTGACTCGCCTAAGTCAATAATTCAAGCAAAAGCTGTCGAAGTAGTTGACATGAGTGAGGAAGTCGAGAGTCGACATGTCAATGTCGACAGACGATAGTTGATAGGAGACAAGTTGCCACAGAATCATAGGAAGGTTGACATGTTGTCGAACCACGACATCGACAGGTTGGGCATGGGCCAAGCGAGGAGGAAGAGGCAGAATGGCGAAACCTAAAGTGCAGAGTGAAGCTGATAGGAGAGTCGAAGCTGACAGAGGATAGTATGGCCGACGTGATGGTTTACTGTAGCATGTCAGAGGAAGCGTAGAAGTCAAGGAGAGTACTTGGCAATAGTTCGGAGTTGTTGAGGAAGTTAATAGAAGTTATTGCAGGTGGGTGAAGACATGACAGATGTCATCACAGGAAGAGGCTTTGCATCATGGTCGGGCATTGACAGTTGTAGGTCTGTAGGATCGTGGAAGGATCGACTGACAGAGGATGCGTGTCTCATGGATCGCAGGGGTATCGGGAACAACAATAGCGAGGTAGAAGACCAGGGAGTTTGTATCAGTTGAGGGAATTGGCATTTTGGAGGACGGTTCCATTTTGTTGGAGTTGCAGAGCAGAGTTCGGGGATACATTCTGTAGATTGGAGAGAACAGTCACACAACTTCCGAACGCAAAGGAGATCAAGCCATAGCTCAGATTTCCGCAGTGAACCAGGAGAGGGTGAGGTCGACACACTAAGAGAGCACACCACAGCTACTTCTGTATTGTAACGGTTGAGGCCGACAGATAGTTAGTTACTTGTATTTACAATTATTCAGCATTGTAATCGATTTGGTAGAAGTAATATAAGCCACTTCTGGCATCCTACTTTACACCTTGTTTTGTGTGAACATTGTGGTCATGTCGTGTGTATTGTTACGCAAGAAACTTGTTGCGACAAGGCTGTTTGCATTAGTTGGTATCAGAGCCATAGTATCTTGAGAGTCGAAGGATAGCTATATCAGAGCGGGAAGTGGATCCCTGTGCGCAAAAGAACGTCAATGATATTGAGCCTACAACTGCATTGAACAGCTCCAGTTGAGTTTGGGTAGAGTTGTACACGACTTGTTGAAGTCCGGTTGCGATTGGATGAGTGAGAGTTTCAGCAGAGGTTGAAAATGGATCACAGAGGTGCTAATGTCCAAGGACAAAGAGCGCGTGGCGTAGCAGTCATAGTAGATCGTGAGATGTTTGGAAAATGAGTCCGAACAATGCGAACTTTGACTAATGAAGTCGCAGCGATCAAAGAAATTCAAAGACGTGGTTGTAGTCTTGATGCACTAGACCACAACAACGAGGAAGTCAAAGAGGTGGAACCACGGGAAGCAACGGAATATGAACTAGAAGAAAAACTCATCAAGCTTCTGATGGATATGAGAGGTCGGACAAAGATAGATGTTCATACCTACTCGGTAAGTATGGACCCAGAAGACTTGATTGACTAGTTCAGAGAAATGGAGAAATACTTCGACATAGAGCAGATCGAGGATCCTAAACGGGTTAAGACTGCATGTCTGAGGTTGAAGGGTCATGCCTCATTGTGGTGGGACAATTTACAGGCTGACAGAGTCAAGAAGGACAAGGAGAAAATCGAGTCTTGGGATAGGATGGTCGCCAAGTTGAAAGGAAAGTTATTTCCGAATGACTATGTGATTTCCTTATTCAGGAAGTTGCAGAACTTTCGACAAAAAGAGATGACTGTGAAGGAGTACATAGAAGAGTTCTATAGATTGTCGATAAGGTTGGAACAAACCGATGAAGGAGAAGAAGCTATCGCAAGGTATGTGAACGGCTTGAAGTATGCCATTCAGAATGAATTGAGCATGTCAAAATTCAGAGCAGTGGGTGAAGCCTACCAGTTAGCTCTGAAGGCAGAAGAGAAACTGTCGAGGAAATCCAAAGCTACCAGAGGTCGAATGTCTGGTCGAGGTGCGAAGACTGTTACCAAAAAAAGACAAAGTAGCAGTTATAGGAGGGAAACTGTCGAAGATAGTCGACATGCGGAAGGGACAACGACAAGGGAGAAAGCACAAGAAAATCGACGCGATGGTCATGAGAACTGCGGTCAAGGTGCGTATGGTCAAGGTGGTCCATCCGACAGAAAAGGAGCTAACAGACCAGCCATAATCTGTTATAAGTGTCGAGGAATGGGACACAAGGCATATGAATTCCCGAAGAACCTACATGCTACAGAGGAGTCGAAACCCAGACGTCAAAGATATGAGCAAGTCGATGAGAGGGAAGAATCGACATCTAACAATAGTGGAGATTGTAAGAAGAAAAGTTGGGCCATGACAGTCAGCAAGAAACTGGTTCTGGACGATAGATGCGACGAACAAGAGCCGACACAGTGGAAGGCGATCTTTCGAACGAAGGTGCAAATCGGAGAATGGCATTGCAAGACCATAGTAGATGGTGGAAGCACTGAGAATCTTGTGTCGACAGAGGTGATCGAGAAAGCAAAGCTGAGATGTTGAGAACATCCACACCCTTACAAGATCTCATGGTTGCAGAAAGGACACCATGTGAAGGTGACCAGACAGTGCCTGATTAACTTCAAGGTTGGGAAGTTAAAGGATAGCATACTATGCGACGTAATCCCAATGGACGTGTGCCATCTGTTGTTAGGAAGACCATGGAAATATGATCGGAAAATGATCTATGATGGTCAAGCCAACATAGTCACTGTGTGGAAAAATGGCGTGAAGAGGACACTTAAGCCGAAGCCAGAGGAGCAGGTTGACATTATGCTGGGTGAGAGCAATTTTTGGGAGAAGAACATGCTGATGTGTTCAGCGAAAGAATTCCTTGCAGAAAAGGAAAAGGATTCGGGGTGTTATGCTATCATTCCGAAGGGACAATTTGTCGAGAAGGAGAAAATGGAGGAGAAAATTCCGATCGAAGTCGAAAAGATGCTAGAAGAGTTTCGCAGCACAGTGGTTGATGAGACACTGATGAGATTTCCACCGACAAGGATCATATCCCATCAGATTGACTTGATTCCAGGGTCGAATCTACCAAACAAGGCACCAAATAGAATGAGTCCGACAGAAGGTCAGGAACTCAATCGACAGGTCTAGGAGTTATTGGACAAAGGGTTGATCAGAGAGAGTCTGAGTCTGTGCGCGGTACTAGCAGTATTAGCGCCGAAGAAAGGTGGAGAATGGAGGATGTGTACAGACTCCAGAGCTATCAACAAAATCACTATAAAGTATCGGTTTTCGTTGCTGAGAATGGACGACTTGATGGATTGTTTGAGTGGACCAAAGTACTTCACGAAGATAGACCTGAAGAGCGGCTACCACCATATTCGGGTTAGAGAAGGAGATGAATGGAAGACAACATTCAAGACAAAGGAAGGGCTGTATGAGTGGTTAGTTATGCTGTTTGGATTGACTAATGCACCCAGTACATTCATGCGCTTGATGAATGAAGTACTAAAACCATTCTCGGGAAAGTTTGTCGTAGTCTATTTAGACGACATTCTGATTTTCAGTCGAACCAAGGCAGAACACTTGGGACACATCTGACAGGTATTGCAGAGGTTGCAGGAAGAGAAGCTGATGGTGAACCTATAAAAGTGTTTCTTCATGAAGGAAGAACTAGTATACTTGGGATTCGTAAGGTCGGGTAAAGGGTTGGTGATGGACCCAGAAAAGGTGAAGGTGATATTGGATTGGCCTGAATCGGCAAGTGCGACTAAAGTAAGGAATTTCCATGGACTTGCCACTTTCTACAGGAATTTCATCAGGGGATTCAATCGGATTTGCACACCATTGACAGAGTGCATGTGCAAAGGAGATTTCAAGTGGACAGAAGCATCCCAACGAGCTTTCGACAAGTTGAAGGAAAAGGTCACTGAGAGCCCAGTGTTGGCTCTCCCATATTTCGACAAAGTTTTTCAGGTCGATTGCAACGCAAGTGGAATAGAAATTGGAGCAGTGTTGAGCCAGGAGGGCCGACCAATTGCATTCTTCAGTGAGAAGTTGTATGATGCGAAGTGAAAATATTCGGTCTATGACCAGGAATTCTATGCTATTATCCAAGCATTAAAGAAGTGGAGGCATTACTTGTTTCCTAAGGAATTTGTGTTGTGCAGAGATCACCAAGCGCTGAGGTATCTGAATACTCAGTCGAAGTTAAATCAGTGGCACATGAAATGGGTCAAATTACTACAGAGATATATGTTCATGTTGCGACATAGGTCGGGAAAGTCGAATAAGGTTGTCGATGTGCTAAGCAGAAGAGTTGCATTGCTGAACACAACGACAGTTCAGGCAACGGGAATAGAGTCGGTGAAGACGGAGTATGCTACAGACGAAGATTTTGTGAAAGCATGGGGGAGGTTGTCGTGAACCATGGAGTGTCGGCAGGACTCCATACTTGGATTATTTCATCCAAGAGGGATACCTATTCAAGGGATGACAGTTATGTATTCCCAGAGGATTAGTGTGAGAGAACCTAATCCAAGAGTTGCATAGCAGTGGATTAGCAGGCCATTTTTGCATCGACAAGACTAAGGCATTGGTCGAAGAAAATTATTACTGGCCAGGAATGGTGACAGATGTCAGAAAGTGGGTTCTCCATTGTAGAGTTTGCCAGTTGGAAAAAGGGAGAAGTCAGAACATGAGGTTGTATACACCGTTGCCGGTACCAAATACCCCATGGGAGCACCTGAGCATGGATTTTGTGCTAGGATTGCTGAAGATGCAGCAAGGGAGTGACTCAATATTCGTTGTAGTTGACAAATTTTCGAAAATGGCACACTTTATTTTGTGTCGGAAGACAAGTGACGCCACAGGCATTGCTGTACTCTTCTTCAAAGAAGTAGTCAGATTGCATGGGTTGTCGAAGAGTATCACATCGGATAGAGATACCAAGTTTATGGGACATTTCTGGATAACCCTATGGAAGAAACTGGACACAAAGTTTCAATTTAGCTCGGCATATCATCCGCAGAAAGACAGATAGACCGAGGTGGTGAATAGAAGTTTGGGAAACATTTTGAGATGTTTGACAGCCGACAGACCCAAGAAGTGGGAGAATGTGTTGGCACAAGCAGAGTTTGCATACAACAATTTTGTGAATCAGTCGATAGGTTTGAGCCCATTCCAGATTGTTCAGGGACGAAGCCCACATGGAGTGATGTATTTTGTCGAATTGTCAATAGAAATTAGGAAGAGCACAGATGCAAAATCATTCGCAGAGCACATGAAAGAAGTTCATGAAGATGTGTGAAATCGCATAGAAAAGAGCAACGCGACATACAAGTTGAGAGCCGATAGGAAGAAGAGACTACAGTCATTCAGCGAAGGAGACTTGGTCTATGCTCATTTGCGGAAGGAGATATTTACGACAAGAACCTATAACAAGCTGAAGCTGAAGAAGATTGGACCATGTAAGATTCTGAGGAAGATTTCAGACAACGCTTATGTGTTGGAGCTGCCGAATGACTTGAGCATTTCAACAACGTTCAATGTCTCATATTTGTACAAGTTCGAAGAAGGTTCAAGTAGTGGAAGCACAGAAGTGTCGAACATCGAATGGGCAATGAAGATTCCAGATCGACACAGGGAGGAGATCGCAGAAGTGATAGAAGAACGCGAAGTCAGGCATATGCGCAGTTCGCGGAGGAAAGAATACTTAGTGCGATGAAAGGGTGATGAGTTGCAGGAGGTGACATGGATTTTCGAAGAAGAGTTCAGGAGACTGATGGAGCAATCGAGTTTTTTTCTCCTAGGGAGTCTGATGTAGGGGCATCGGGGCCTAGGAAGGTCAGTCAAAGTTGATTGACATAAGGGAGCCAACCATAGGGAGTTCCAATGACCACTGGTGCGTGAAGCATTTTGAATCGCCTAAGTCAATAAGTCGAGCAGAAGCTATCAAAGTAGTCGACGGGAGTGAGGAAGTCGAGAGTCAACATGTCAATGTCGACAGACGATAGTCGATAGGCGACAAGTTGTCGTAGATTCGTAGGAAGGTTGACATGTTTTTGAACCGCGACATCGACAAGTTGGGCATGAGCCAAGGGAGGAGGAAGGGGCAGAATGGTGAAGCCTAAAGTGCAGAGTGAAGCCGACAGGAGAGTCGAAGCTGACAGAGGACAGTATGGCTAACATGATGGTTTACTGTAGCATGTCAGAGGAAGCGTAGAAGTCAAGGAGAGTACTTGGAAATAGTTCGGAGTTGCTGAGGAAGTTAATAGCAGTTATTGCAGGTGGGTGAAGACATAACAGATGTCGTCACAGGAAGAGGTTGTGCAGCACAGTCAGGCGCTGACAGTTGCAGGTCTGTAGGATCGTGGAAGGATCGACTAACAGAGGATGCGTGTCTCAGGGATTAGAGTGGTCTCGAAAATAGAAGCAGCGAGGTAGAATACCAGGGAGTTTGGATCAGTTGAGGGACTTGGAATTTTGGAGGATGGTTCCATTTTGTTGGAGTTGTAGAGCAGAGTTCGGGGAGAAGTTCTATAGATTGGAGAGAACAGTCACACAACTTCTGTTGAAATACTAAGAGGGGGGGTGAATCAGTATTTGCCAATTATAAAATTTTAATCGAGAGAAAGTTTCTAATCACCAATCATAGCAGCATATCATCAACAATAAAAAAAAAAAACAAGATGCACAGTACACAAGATTTTTATGTGGAAACCCAAGTCCTAGGAATAAAACCAAGGAATCCTTTTATGATAAAATTTGACCCAGCAACAACTGGGGTTACAAATGTAATACAACTTCTCCAGCTACAACTGGAAGGGGATACAACCCCCAGGCTTCGTCAGCCACAACTGACAAGCTGCTACAACAGCTCAAATCACAAGATTGTGAGCCCTAGCACCACCCTTCCACCCTGAAGAAAAAATTGCTGAACCTGTGGACCTGTCAAACAAAAAACCTTGTACTTTCTGCTGCTGATAACCTCTGTTCTCTGTTCACTGCCACGTCAGCCTTGTCACTGACAACCTCTGTACCACATAGCACAACCTGTAAATCTGTCACATACCAATCTCTGAATCTGCTTGTGCACACCGTTCACTGGCAAATCATCCTTGTATATCAAGAAGTCTTTTCACTGCCATAACTTGCTCATGTATAACCTTGTACACTGGATTTTATTCTCTACTGTGATCACTGTTATGAACTCAGTCCACTGCTGGCACTGTCAATCAACTGCTGCAACATCTCCAATTATCTTCACATGTCACTAAACCCATCATGTTAATCAAGTCACTGTCATTGTCATCAATCCTATGATTTTATTGCCATCTCTGTCAAATCAAAGCAATCTAAATACTATTCACCCACTGCTCATGTCAAATCAATGCATGTCACTGTCAGTCTTCAGTCATCAAAACTATCACTGTCTAGGTATCAATGGTTTTAAAATTAAGTTGTCACTGTCACCAATCATTTTTCAAAACACGACCGTCATTGTCATCAAGTCAAAGCTGTCAAGTCAAGCTATCAATAAGCTGTAACTGTCAGTACAATTCAGTTCTGTAAGCACACGATAGTTGATCTGAAATGTATAGATGATCCAAGATATAATAGGACTGTTTGCTTGCTGTAGATGTTCATCGATGGATATAGAATGATGCCTGGAATGTGACTTTTGCTGATCTGGAAATGGTGGCTCTTCAACACTGCTAGGCTCAGTCAAAAGACCTCTCCTACAAAACACAATTAGATCTGCTATGGATCTCAGTCAAGTTCAGTTAAAGATCTTCCCAAATCTCAAGGTCAGTTCAAACCTTATTTTAATAACAGTTTCTCTGTCACCAAGCTATTCAGACAACTTCTAATCATTGTCCACAATCATAGTTACTATCCATCAGAGTATTCAAATCTGTAGCATCAAACCAAAACTTTTTCCTGGAACTGTGCTCTTTAGTCCGCGAAAATTTGAACTGTGGTAACTACCTTCGGTATCCGAACTTTGAGGAGATGCCCTACAAAGAGAATTATTCATGAAACCCAAACGGAACAGTGCTCTCTCTCTTGCGGACTGTGCTTCACTTTTTAAACAATTTCGGACTGTGAGCTGTGCTATCTCAAAAATTTAAATTCAACCATTAAGTTTGAATGGAACTGTGAACATCAACCAATAAATTCGGGACTGTGGTCTTCATCAAACTCGGGACTGATACCAGAAATTTGGATTGAGATAACAGTGTCTTCTCCAAAAAAAAATAGGACTGTGATATCAACTCATAACTGTGTTATCAACTCCACCAGAAAATCTAACTGTGGCATATAATCTTCACATATGACGCTGTTGTTGTTGCTCATCCTTCAGAATTCGGATGCCCTATGCTTGCTGTGGTTCCTATTTCCTCAGAGAGGTCCGAATTTCAGAGCTATATTGCATTTTCACCAAAAAAAAAACTCCCAAAGCATATGCTGACTGCGGCTGCCTTAGTATACCGAAAATCAGAGCTCACTCGAAATTCTCCACGACCCCAAATGACATGTCATTTGACTGGGTATTTATAGTGGTTTTTTTTTTTAAATATGGAGCCGACCTTCCAAAAAATATATAATTTTAGCTGGCCGACCTTACAAAGGTTTCTTTTCAAGTTTTGATTTAATGTATTTATTTAATTATTTAAAATGTGCTTAATTTTAAAAGTGAGATTTACTATTAAAATATTTAAAGTACTTTTTCTTTGTCCCCCTTTAAAATTTAATTTAAAATTTAAAACCTTTTAAATTCATTTAATGTAATTTATTAATTATTAAAGTTTCTTAAGTTTATTAATTTGAGCCTCCCCCTTTTTATTAATTATTAAAGTTTATTAAGTTTATTAATTTGAGCCTCCCCCTTTTTATTTTGAATTGTTTAATTATTAAAGTATTTTATTATTAAGGTTTTAATGTTAACATATGTATGGGTGTGTTCTATTAGCCACCAAGAACCCCATGACCATTAAGGTGTGGGTTCAAGAATTTTCTTGACCATTTTGACCATCTTCAAGGTATTACTTTTGCCATTCCTTCAAGGATCAATAAATCATTAAGTGTGGGGGTGCCTAGACTTCTCCTAGGGTACCATGATCTCATTAAAACACAAATGACCACTGAAAGGGTCATTTGGCCTATTGCAACACACCAAATACACATTCTAGGGTATTAGGGCATAGGTTGTGGTACTGGATAACAACTGGAGAACCATAGAAATACCTTAGGGGTCACTCAACCAAGTTAATGGGTAGCCAGGGCTTTTGGCATTGTCCCAAGGCCTCCAAGGGCTTCAACCTTGGGCTTGGACAAAGTCAAAAGGTCTCCTCTGACACAGACAACCACAAATCAAATACTAACCCTCAGGGGCTCCACAAGGGGCACCAAGACTTAACTGTTGGAATCAATGACCAGGCACTGTTGGAATCAATGACAACTTAATCAACAACTTCTGAATGCAGAGGAGATTGATCCATAGCTCAGAGTTCCGCAGCGAACTAGGAGAGGGTGAGGTCGACACACTGAGAGAGCACACCACAGTTGCTTCTGTATTGTAACGGCCTAGGCCGAAAGATAGTTAGTTACTTGTATTTATAGTTATTTCGCATTATAACCGATTTGGTAGAAGTAATGTAAGCCACTTCTGGCATCATGCTTTACACCTTGTCTTGTGTGAACATTGTGGTCGTGTCGTGTGTATTGTTAAGCAAGAACCTTGTTGCAACGAGGTCGGTTGCATCACCCTAGTTCAAACCCTGATGGTCATATAGCTCGAGAACATTGTGTGGTTTGGCTGAGTTTGATGACTTCCACATTGAAGCAAGAATGTGATAACGTGTAGATGGGGTTCATAACTTGCCAGAGATAAAGAAATCCATTTACCCTTACCAAAACAATGACATCCTATGCCTATTATTTAATGATTTAGACACATTTCTTAAACTTCAACAGCTTGGGAACTCTTAGGAACTTTTTTTTTAACTATCCCTATTTTTTATTCATTCTTTGCAATCAACTTTTGATCATTTCCAGCCTAGGAAATAGTTGTTTTTCGTAAGAACCAAATCAAAAAACATTTCTAAGTTATGGGGATGACTTGATATCCTAAGAAAACATTGATTTGGGAACACCTAAAAACTTATAAAGTATAAAAATAACAAAAAAATATGGCACTAAAATTTATGTTCTTGCTTTTCGCTATACCTCATAGCTATTGTGTCTAATTTCTAACTCATGTACTATTTCTCATGGTTCTATGGGAATGCATATCTGAGGGTTTTGGTCACACCCCCCTCGCTCCCTGAGCTTGGTTTCTCACTGGGGATGTCTCTTGTTGTCCCCGGTACGTAGGGGATCGAAGGGGAATTCACATAGGATGTGGCCTACTGAAATTGGGCTCCTTTGGTACTTGGGGGTGATACCTCGAATTAAAGACACTCCTCCTCCTTGGTATCATTGGTATTCTTAAAGACATTCTTGTTGGATCTGGTCTTTTTTCAAGCATTCCAGTTTCTCCTACTTTGAACAAGAATCTTGAACATGTATCTATGGTTATAATACTTTAGCACCAATTTGATGCAATTTTATATTATTTATATAACTCACTATTTCTCACACCAAATACTTAGTTTCTCCAAATTACAATGCTAGCACACATGCTTGACAAGGCTACCAGCCCATAACCTAACCCATAGCCCCGATATCACTCTACTTAGTGTCTCTTCTTTTTCCCAAAATAAACCTCCATTCCTTTACTCTCTCTAATCACTAAAATCCACGATGCTTCCCTCCCATAGGAGCAATTATATTTTTTTATAGAAATTGGAAAATCCCCTAATTTTCCTAATTAATTCTAACTCTATGGTTATGACCTTTTTTCTCAGTGAGGACGACCTTAAACCAACATAGTTTCTGAGATGTTGTTGGGGATACAGAGAGAAGAGCAGAAGGACAAACAAAAGGAATGATAATGAGAAGAAGAGAGAAAACCAAATTGAATCCACTATAACCATAGTTTGGAATACATATAAGAGGGTGTTGAAGGTGAGTCCTAGTCCAAACCAGTGACTTGAGTCTTCATTGAAATTGCGTATGATAGGATTTGATGATGAGAAATAATTTGTCACATCCAAATGGAGCTTAGAGAAAAGATCTGGTCAATCATTGGTGTTTATTCAATCAACCCTCATGGAAAATGGTGGTCTTCCACATTCTACCAATCCAACTCTTTATTGAAAGAACATATTCATGTTATCAACTATGGATATGAAAAAAAATTCGACAAAATGTATAAACATTTCTCATGTCCAAACTTTATTTCGGTTCGTTGAATTGGATTTTTTCTATAGAAAATATGTATAAAAATTTTTCGTGAATGTGCATAATGTTTTTATCAAAATAAAGGAACTTCTTGTTTAAGAAATCAAGCACTAGGTAATTGTTCTTGAGGCACAATCTAATAAGAATGGGATCTCATATTCTGTGCAGATTGGGTGGATTTATCATTCAGTCACTGAATATATTTTTATTGGGTTTAAAATGCATGCTCGAGGATGGATTTTAATCTACTGCATGCATAAATGTACCGCATTCAAATTAAAGGATCTACATGAATTAATATTTCTGATCATTTGAATCAAGTGATCTGATGGGCCCTTGGTTCTGTTGAAATTCTATTGAGAAGGCATTGTCCAATTTGGTATGGCTACATTGGAAGATTAAAACCATTGGAGATTATGTCATACATCAACACCATATTTTATCCTCTTACATCCCTGCCAATGCTGACATATTGTACCTTGCCTGCTATTTGTCTTCATACAGGGAATACTATCAACCTTCACTCACCCTTTAACTCTTTTTGGTTTTAGATGGGTCATATTTTAGTTCTTTTTTGGATTTTGTTCTCATATAATGCTTCACCCCCCTGGATTTTCTATTTACTTTGATATTCAAATTAGCAACTTTGCAAGTGTGTTCTTTATATTATATATATTTTTTCCATTTTACAATTGTTATTCTAGAGTTACATTAGAGAGGGGCTGACATTGATGTTTGGTGGAGAAATGAGTGATTGTGGGTGATTGGAGGTGTACCGACACATATATTTCAAGAGTTATTAAAATTTATAGGATGGGTTTACACAAAATTTACTTCCACATCAAAGTCTTGAAATGAAGATGGTGAATTTTCTGGGCTATATGTTTTCAAGTGGACCGGTCTCCTCATCACTCCAAATACTTTTCTTGTGGTCAATATTTTTTCTATAGTAACATGTGTTTCCTAAACTATTGATGGTTGTTATGAATTGTGGTGTCCCTTGTTTGGAAAACTATTTTTCTATTTCTGGGTGATTTTCCATCTGTGTCCCTTCCTCAAGGGATTAATGGGTCATATAAACTAGATTCCCACAATAGTCATTGTTTGGTCAATTATTATTGCATCCATATTCTCCATGATTTGGGTGAGGATAGATATGTTTTCAACAAGCGCACGGTCCTCAAATGCACAACAATGTGATATAAATTGTTCAATACTCATTGAAAATGTTTGCTACTAACAAACGAGGAACTAAAATACTTATTTGAGGGCCAAAAATGTATCAATTTATAGGTTTGACAGAGAAAGAGATCCATCTCAGTTGGTTCATGTTAATATTTTGGTTAGTACAATGGACCCTCTAAATGAGCCTCGTTTTCTCACGACAAATATTGTTCTATCTATTCTTATTGTGGATTATCCCATCGATAAAGATTCATGCCATGTTTATGATGATGGAGTAGCAATGTTGAATTTTGAAACCCTTTTAAAATATTCAAAATTTGCAAGCCAAGTGGGTTCCATTTTGCAAAAAGTACTATATCAAGCCTAGGGCTCTAGAATTCTACATTACCAAGAAAATTGATTGTTTGAAGGATAAAGTACATACTTCCTTTGTGAAAGAATACGAAGAAATGAAGGAAAGAGCACATTAAAGTCTCCAATTCTAAAGTTCTACTTTGTTGGTTTATTTATTTTTATTGTCTTTGAAATCTTCCATGCTTGCTCCAATTTTAGAGGGAATATGAAGAGTACATGATCTGAATTAATGTTCTCGTGTCCAAAGCACAAAAAGTGCATGAGGAGGGATGGACCATGCAAGATAAGACTCCATTTCTAGGAAACAACACTTGAGACCATCTTGGGATGATCCAGGTATCAAATAATTGTCTTTAATATCTCATAGCCTTTATATTTCCTTTGTAGTCTATATGCAATATCATATATTTCTTTTGATTTGGTTAACATGCATCTAAATATGTTTCAAATAATGGAATTTAGTATTACTTAATTTCTTACTTGACATTCCAGGTATTCCTGGGTCATAGTGGGGGAGTTGACAATGATGGCAATGAATTACCCCATTTAGTTTATGTATCCCGTGAAAAGAGGCTTGGTTTCCATCACCACAAGAAAGTTGGTTCAATGAATGAATTGGTATATTCCTCGATAAATATGCTTTTTTCTTTTTTCAGTTGTTTTCCTCCTATGGAATTCATGATTTACTACGCTAACAATGATGATTGCTACCCATTGCTCTACTTAGGTTCAAGTTTCTTTTGTCCTTACAAATGGCCTCTTTCTGTTGAACCTTGACTGTGATCATTATATAAAAAACAACAAAGCTCTTGGGAAGAAAACTTGCTATGTACATTTCCCTCAAAGATTAGATGGTATTGATCAAATTGATCGATATGTTAATCACAACATTGTGTTCTTTGATATAAGCATTGTTGAACACCTAACATGTCCTTCCGTATGCATCTTGTGTAATTTTCAGAATGGCATATCAATTCTGAAATCTTTGCAAATCACCTTGATAGGTTTTGATGGTATCCAAGGACCTTTCTATGTGGGTACATGGTGTTGTTATAACAGACAATAACTCTATGGTTATGACCTTTTTCTCAGTGAGGAGGATCTTGAACATGTTTTCTGAGATGTTGTTGGGGATCTAGAAAGAAGAGAAGAAGGAAAAACAAAAGGTATGATAATGATAAGAAGAGATCAAACCAAACTGAATCCACTATAACCATATTTAGTTTGGAAGAAATGTCAGAGGGTGTTGAAGGTGAGTCCTAGTCCAAACCAATGACTTGAGCCCTCATTGAAATTGCGTATGATAGGATTTGACGATGAGAAATCATTGATCATGTCCCAATGGATCTTTGAGAAAAGATTCAGTTAATATTTGGTGTTTATTCAATCTACTCTCATGGAAAATCGTGGTCTTTCACAATCTGCCAATCCATCTTCTTTATTGAACGAAGATATTCATGTTATCAGTTGTGGATATGAAAACGAATCAGAATGGGGAAAATAGTTCTGTTGAGTAAATGTGCATCTACATCTATTTGATGGTGCATTGGATTTTATTTTAGTTCATTGAATTGGATTTTTTCTATAGAAAAGTTGTATAAACATTTTTCCTGAGTGTGCGTAATGTTTTTGCAAAATAAAGAAACTTTTTGTTTAAGAAACCAAGCACTAGGACATTGTTCTCAAGGAATGATCTAATAAGAACAAGATCTCATATTCTATGCAGATTGGGTGGATTTATCATTCAGTCAGTGAATACATTTTTATTTTTGTTTAGAATGCATGCTTGAGCTAAGGTGATGTAAGGTCCCTCGTGTATACCCTTTCACTCTTTTTACTTTGCTGATGTAAATACCTTTCTGTAAATATAAGACACATTTTTCAAAAAAAGAAATATTGACTATTCCTTTAGTTGAATCTTGCCAACATGTAATTAGATATTTTTGTTCATAAGAATACTTGCAAGTTGTAGAGTTTCTGATATGGTTACCAATTGGGCATTTTGAACATGTAGTCATGATGATTATGCATTCAGTATGTCCTTAAATAGTCAATATTGAAATAACCCTTATGTCCTTATTGTTGTTTTGGCCTCTTTTTTTTCCACTTCTCTTTGAATATTTACCATAATAAGCAAAGTCTCTGGTTAATAAGTTGTAAAGAATATATAAAACCATAATATTTGTATTTAGCTTAATTCCAAAAATATTTTGGCTTCTGTTTTTTTTTGTTTTTGACAATTGTTCAAAGGCATCTTGTTATTCTGTAGGAGGAGCTTTTGTAAAATAATACACTGTGAATGTATTGTGTGTTCAAGACAATATAAGTTTGATGGATATGGTGTCAACTTAGAGAAAATTGCCAAAATTGTCCTCACCATCATACTGAAGCTAAAAAAATTGGAAGTTTTAGGTCGTCATAAATGGTTGTCATAGTTCATAAGGCCCATCACACCCATACAATGAATGTTATTAATGGCCCAAAAGTAGATTACTTTTATAGTTAACTATGGATTCCACAAGAGAAACAACCTTGTATAAGGCTTATTTATCCAGTATAATAAATATATTTGTGTGTAAATTTTTCTCCAAGGGTTAGCTCAATCGGTTGAACAATCCACCAATGGTGTGTTGCCAATTGTAAGGCAATAGGTCAGAGGTTCAAATCAAGTTGAATCCCTCAGGTATACCAACCACTTTTGTGGATAACGGTTGAAAACGTCCTCTATCTGGATATATAGACGAAGAGGGAGGAATCCCGTGATTTTTTTTTATGAAAAAATATTGCATTTAAATTTGGTAATCCAAAGTTTCATTTTCGGAGGGCAGTGAAAGTAAAATTTGAACTTCAAATCAAAATTTTGTGCACTTATGTGTTCTCTTGGCTTCACAAGGTAGTTGTGCTTAGTCTATCATATTTTTTATTGCATATATTTACTTTAGAGGGTGTAACAAGATAAACAACTTAATTCTCCTCTTTGGTTTAAAGTAGAGTCTATGTTAAGAGCCTTTGAAAGGTTAGGATTCCAGAGGTATGAAACAATGATATATAGGCCAGATTGTTTACCAAGGTAATATATATTATGATTTTTGGTTGGTTCACTGGTTTTTTACAATTTTGTTGCTTATATTGTTATTGTGAGTATAAATTCAATAGTTAGCTTGGAAGACATTAAGTATGAATTAACACTCTTGATGGCCTCTACAACTTGAGGTGCCTAGATTAGGAAGTGGAAGCTCTGGTGAAAAATTGTGCATCATGCAACCATTGAAAGGATTGTTTGGACTTCAGGTTTGTTAGTCTATTCATATTGTTTGGTGTTTTTTACAATACAAAGAACGATTATTCTACTTTGGGTCTTAAATGAGTTTTCATCAAATACCTCTGTATTAACAAAAAAAAGATGTAAATTTATACACCTTGTGGTCGTTATGTAGATTCTACTTCTTGTGGTAATCATCTTATATAACCTGTCGTGCCCACTATATGCCAGTTAATTAAAACTTTAACATGCAGAGTGCTAAACATAAATTATCAACCCGAGGAAGTCTTTTATTTCAAAGCTATCGTGCAAAATATATGCGAGTACAATTTCTACCTGACATTGTTATCTATTGGTATGCAATCGTGATTGTTTGTAGACTAGATCACACATGCTTGAAAGTAAATCAATCCTCAGCCTATTCATAAAATCACACTGTAAATCTAATCACACTTTAACAAAATAAATTATCATGAAATAAGATCTAATTACATAAACCTGAAAGCAATGCTAAGTTGGCCAACGATCTATCAAAATGAATTAACAGAAGAACACTATGATAAATCAAATGAATAAAACATGAACTGAATAATAAAACAACTATGATAAATCTAATGAATGAAAGCATGAGTTAACAATTAACAGATCTACAAAATAAAACACTTACAATTAACACTACCAGCATCTGCTCAGGGAAGAGGGCCCTTCCTCCATTGAACAGATCTGGATCTCCACAATTAAAGTCTACAACTCCAGAATTAAGAAACTGCCAGCATATATTATCATAATGGAAGAATTACAATAGATTTGGATCAAATCCTACATCATAACATTGGGTTCTCTCCTATCTTACATCTCCTATCATCCATCTCCTATCCTGCCTAATCTATCATGCTTAATCCCTATCAATCTATCATATTTCTCAATCAGATTGATTACATATTGATACATAAAATTATCTCATGGAAATGAAGAACTGAGCCCCCAACTTGTGATCTGCAACAGCTGGAACATGGCCGTAACTGTTGGCAACTTTGGAACTGACCCCAACACCAAATATGGAAAATACCCTCTCGAAGAACCACCTGCATATCGCAAACCGTAGCTTTTTTTGACGATTTCCTCATGATTCAGGTAAATGAGGATGTTACGCACAAAACCCATGTCTTGGATTTTTGAGATTCATTTCCATCTGCCCGCAAATCAATACACAAATCAAGGTGTTCTTATGCGGCATGCGTTTTTGGTTAAGGCTGTAACAGTTGGCTATGAGCGTCCTGTACGTGACAACTCACTCCACAAACCATCATTAGTAAAATTATGCATAATAGTCTTTTAATTCATCAAAGATAAAAGAAAATTATCACTATTAACCACTTAAAACATCAATGGAAGTAGCAGGCTGTTCAACGCGCAGCTACAACAAATGAATGAAAAATGGAATGATAAATGAGAAATAATGGTAAGAAAATGGATGAAAGGTATGTCGGTAAGTGATGGAAAAATGGACAATTCCAGGGCCCAACATAACCTTGCTATCATATTTATACTGTATGCCGGAGAGAAAATTAGAACAAAACATAGGAAGAACCATCGCATTCAACCATATCAATGAAAAGATCAATAGAAAATGTGATACAACACTCAAAACCACAAACATAGGTTGACTAACAAATCTACCCTAGCCAAGATGATAGGGATACATCCAGTGGGAATACAATGTTAAATGTAAGAGTGTGAAAGAAACTGCTAGGTAATGTTGAAGCATGACAAATAAAGCTAAAGAAAATGATAGTGTATCCTAGGTAAGAATATCAAGTAGTATTTTGGTCCTCTGTAATGAAATGGGAACAATTAAGCCAACTAATAATAACAACCAATTGTATGATTATTTAATCCTTACTGCAGGAAAACTTCATTGCAGACTCTATTGTGCTAGCAAATGCAGTGTTTTCCCAAGAAGTTTAGAAGTTGCAAATTATTATATCACTGACGTAAAATTATATAATAAATTCTATTTAAGGGTGTTGGCTCAATGGAAGAGCACCTTCCTTATAGGAAGGAGTTTGGTGGTTCAATTCCTCTGTGCCCTATATATATAAAATGACTACAAATAAAAAAAATGAGATAAGTGACCACCAAAAATAGATAAATGACCACTAAAAAGAGATAAATGTCCACTATGAAAATGAGAGATAAGTGACCAAAAAAAAACCAAAATTCGCATATAAATGACCAAATGGCGACCATTGGTAGCAAATTAACAGTCATTTATCACGCGACCAAAAATGTGGTAATTTGTACCTACGATGTATTTGATTATACATCATAGTTGTGTACATTTAAATCTTATTCACATTGGACTAACTAGGTCTCCTCTTCGCTCCTCCATTTTCTCATGTCCATATGTATTCCTAGTCTAATCACATGTTTGGTCAAGCTATACATGCTATGGGTTTTGGTATGGTTGTTCCTCCATTGCTACATTTTCTAGGTAAGGGCTCAAGCTACATATGGTTTAGGGCTCTAGAAAAAATCAATTTTGTCTCTTAATTTTGTACTTTGGAAAAAATTGATTCACTTGCCTTATATGACTACTTGAGAAAATAACTCCCTTCTCAATCACAAACCTTGCACTATTTGACTTCAACTCTCATCTTCACTAGATCTCCTAAACAACTATATTCTCTAATACTCTATTGAAAAATAATAATACAAAAATGAACAGAAGATGTGGAATGTAATGTTTTATTAAAATTGAGTCATTTGAAATATGGGCTATGCCTCTCTTTGTGTTTCTTGCTGTGTTATTGCTCCCTTTGCTATCAATCAAACTGTGCTATCTATTCCTGCCCATTTTCTCTTATTTTCCTATGTCGAGCATATCTTTGGTTGGACCAAGCCACTGAAAAGGGACATCGTGATAAATAAAAGAGAGAGTAAGTGCGGATTATTGAGTGACTCAGATTGAATGAAATGATTTAAACAAACACGGAAGAGGATATTTCTAACGTTGCACACACAAAGAGATGTGGTATGTAAGACTCAATAAGGTCAACAAAAATTGAGCCAGTCCGAGAGTTTTTAGTAGTGCAAGTTTCAGATCCTCTTGATTCATCAAAAGTAAGAGGAAGGCCAGCAAAGGGAAAAAGGAGAGTTAGTTTGTTATTTAGTTATAGACTAATAATATTGACTAGTTTCAAAACGAAGTGAAAATACATGTGTAGATCGAGTTGTGGACCAGTGGACCCTATTCACCTAAAAGAAGTTGGATATCCAATTACATATAAAAGTTCATCGCTATCACCTCACTCAAATCCATATCCAGATATGAATATAGATATTACATTCAGAGATTCAGTTGAAGTGAAGGGAGATGCAGGTGCAGTTAAAGATCCAGTTCCAAGTGCAAATGCAGATCAAATTTCGAATCAAAATTCCGCTAAAATTAGTTTGAGACCCTGGATAAGGGGTGGTTCACCTTTCACCCATTGACCCAGAGCTGGCACATCCATCCCTTCATGTTTGAAATCTGGTTGCACCAAAGGCATACACATATGAAACATAGACACTAGTACATAAGGGGACACCATAGGTGGGTAGAGATTGAAATGCTTCTTGCGCTTGCAGAGATACACATGATTGAGAGAATGGAATTTCTTGAAAAAATGGTCTACTAGAGACCAACGACTGATGTAAATCCATACCTTTTACTTTATTCACTAATAAAAATGCAGGTAATGCATAACATATGTACCCCATTAACCAATCATGTTAACCGATCATAGTGTACGGTCGATAGTCATAGTTTTTATCTTACCGAAGGATTTTAGTATGGTCAGTAGGTTCTCTCCCGGGATCACGTAAGGGCATTAATTCAAACAACATGAATCTAGACAACAAGTGGAGCTGAACCAAAGACCATTGAGCTAGGAACAAAGGATCTATTGGTCGACATAACATCATCATAATAGCCAAACAATGGGGTCTCAGACTAGAGCAATTGAGAAGAGCTCCACAGAGCCATATATTGGAAGAAATTACACTGGAGCCATTGAGAATATATTTAACCTCAAATGAATGAGTGGAACCAACTCAAGGAGTTGCTCAAAAGAGGCATTAAGATACCTGGATCAAAAGAGGCATTTGGACACAGACACAAGAGATTTGGACACAAGAGCCATTGCCCGAAAGAGACTAGACACAAGGGAAGATCCCAAGCCCGGAGTCATTTGACACAAGAAGGTAGAGCACTTTTAAATCATACATTAGATGATTGTGCTACCTAATTGACAACATGTGTGGCGAAGCTTTTTTTTTAATGTGATTCCTTCAACATGTGCCTTATTAACTTCCAGATGCAATGATAAAACAATTCCTTGGGATCTAACACTATCTACTTCTGAAATTAAATTTTACATTCGTTGTATGCCAATCTTGATGCTCATATGTGCAAAGATTAATATTGCAGGAAACATTGTCTCAAATTTACTGACTTATTAAGAGAGGAATAAGTGCATTTTTTATTAGTATCATGAATAATTTCCATGTAACCATTTTACTATTTTAGCAATCCATCATCTTATTTACCTTTCCCAAAATGCATCCACCATGATGATATAATCAACCATATATATCCTTGAATGCAAAAAATATAAAAAAACAACCATTTCGATGGTTAATTGTAGACACCCATTCATTTCAATGACCTAAATTTCAATTTATTTGGGGTTATAATTGTCACAAATGGAGTTTCATCCCCATTTTCTCCATGGAGATGTTTTGTATACAAGTTCTGACTCTTTATCTTACACAATAGGTGCTTATTGAAAGTTGTATTGTATTATACCTACAATATATGCCTACGACAATTCTCCACTTGTACAAAATAAATAGAAAAAAGTACAAATTAATCATCCAATAAATGGCTGCAGGGAACACATGAGAACGAGCATATGTAATAAACAAAACCAGTTTAGGAATATGTGGAAACCTGGAAGGACCATTTCATAGCCTCATATACTTCTGTGAAGGGATCAAACTGACCTAACAACCATGCACCCATTACAGACCTCAAATGTGGAGAAATCCATCTCCCAAACAATAAAATGAGAACTAGTTTTAAACTCCCGATTTTTTATGGAATATCATTAAGAAACCAACAAGATAGGATTCTGGTTTGAGCTCTGGAAATTTCTCATTAACTAAAATTCAAAAAATTAAATGAAAACAAAAGCAACATTAGCAGATCTCGCCAAAAATCTTATTCAAAACAAGATCATAGGATATAATAATAAACTTAATAGTCAAAGCAAGATTAGCCATAACATCATGTGTTGCGTACCGAACCTGTATATCGTTATCCTGCACGATTCTTTTGTATTCAAACACCTATAATACAAAATTAGAAATATGAAATTTGTATTAATAATCCAAACACATGATGCCACTAAAACCGATCAAACTGATTATAGGAGATTGCTGAAAAATGACATCAATTTTGCAAAACACCCATTGTGGTGCAATCTGAAAGAGTTCACTTGCTGGAATTTATCTGAAATTGTACCCAATGATGTCAATGATTTGATATGCAAAGATAATGAAATAACTAATGCAAAGATAATGAAATAACTAATGTATTATCTTGCCATAAATACATGAATTTATGGGTGGCTATTAATTGTCAATCCATTGAATGCAACATTTTAAAACCAAATGCATTTTTAGAAGGAAAATAAGAAAATGTCTAAATAAAAACCCTATCCTATCCATTGATGTATAAAGAGGCGGCCCGTTGGCGACTCTGTAATGCTTCCTATTCCAGCTCGATTTAGCAACTCTGTATATGTAGAACAAGTCATTGTCGATCTTGACAAGGAAGTGGAAACAATGAAGACAGGGTAAGTGGATGGATTTAGAATACTCACATTTTGTTGAGGCATTTCATCAAACAGATCGTATGCATCTCTTATGACTCTACATTTCATAATTTTAGTTATTTCATCAAACAGATCGCATGCATCCTTTATGGCTCTACATTTTGTAGTTTCAAGCAGTCTGGACTGAGCTCACATGTAAGCTAAATTCATAGATGTAGATGCTTATAAACACTACAATAGTTATTGATAGGTTTCTAAAATATGCAAAAATAGAAACAAGAGAGCAAAAAGATTTAACCATTAGATGTTGCATTATTATCCTCCATCGCTGGCTATGTAGAATTGTTGAGAGGGACCATGATCACTACCAACAAATGCAAACCCCCAAAATTACCCTTTTCCGAAGAAAAAAATGATGAATGAGTTAGGTATTGGTTGTGGATAGAGGTCCAAACCTGGCATGTTGTTGGATCTTCCAACTTAATCAATGAAAAGGGAGGGAAATCTCTTTCGAGTGAATTAATGAAAACAAAGGGAAATCTGTTTCTTTGGGATGAATTAATGAAAAGGGAAGGGAACAAAATTATTTTTAAACCTTTAAAATACAATTATGTTTAATTGTAATTCTATCTTGTTTTTTTATTTATTTTCCCTCTCTTTACTATATTTGTTTTGTATTTTTTCTAATTTATTAATATTAATATTAATACATTACATATAATAATTATATTATATCAATATTATATATTATATATATATATATATATATATATAATTACTATATTAAATTAATCTATAATATATTATTAAATTATATTAATATATTAATTATATAGTATATTAATATATTAACTATAAATGACATGTATGTTATCATATTATATATTTACTATGTATCAACTATAGAGCTATATATTAACTATACATTAATATATATATATATATATATATATATATATATATATATAACTCTAATATATTACTATTGTCAATTCTCACTAGCTCACTCGGTTAACATGTGGGTTTTGTTTGCAAGGCAACCCGAGTTCAATATCCTTAGGGGTGAATTAGACCTGAGTACAATACCCTTAGGGGCGACTTAGTTGGGAGGAGACACCAAAAAATCTAGCCATGTTAAAGTTTGGTGTTCCCCAAACCGGGTGCGATCCCCAGGTGATTTTGACGGCTTAGATGCCCCTAGGTTGTGGTTTCTTAGCTAGTGGTTGAAATGCACTGGTCCCAAGTGATGGGAATTTCTAACAAAAAAATATATAATATATTAATATTACAAATTAACTATATATATATAATTTGTAATATTAATATATTATAGTTTTTTTGTTAGAAATGTCCATCACTCGAGATCGAGGCTTCAAGTTTTGGCTCATCTAGTTATTGCACCAAGAGTATTGAGGTGCTCTATAGTCAAGTAGATGGAGGAGGCTAAATATCATGAAGCATTCTTACCTTTCTATTAAGTTATTTGATGAAATCCGAAAATGGATATAAATTGCAATTTTGACAATAAAATTTTACAATTTCATAAATGTTAACGTTGCATATGAAATTTACGAAATCGTAAACTCTGTAGCGTTAAAATTTATGAAATTATAAAAAATTATGATCAAAATTGCAATTATCCATTGTTAAAATTTACGAAATTGTAATAATTTTATTACAATTTTGTAAATTTTAACTCTGCAGATGGATCCATACTAGAAGGGGGTCTATGAATCCATCTACATCATTAAAATTTACGAAATCGTAAAATTTTATTATCAAAATTGTAATTATCCATTGTTCGAACAAGGGATAATTGCAATTTTGACAATAAAAGTTTGCAATTTTGACAATAAAAGTTTGCAATTTTATAAATTTGAACGTTGTAGATGGATTCAAAGACCCCCTTAAATACGTTGCAGTTGGATTCAGAGACCTCCTTATTAAAATTGACGAAATTGTAATAAAAAGTATTACAATTTTGTAAATTTTAACAATGGACATCTTATATAATTATTAACTTAGACTGTCTAGTCATATTTTTTATTCCATGGATAAATTAGTCATTTTTAGTTGTGATCATTTAAAATTGCTCAAATTTGGTCATATTTCCCTTAAAAACACTGTGGTGACTGATGTTTTTGGTGGTTTAGTTAGTTATTTCACTTGGTGGCCAACGTTTTTGGTGGTTTATTCAGTTATTTCACTTTGTGACCAACTGTTTTGGTCACTTGGTCATTTATCACCCATTTTTCTAGTAGTGAAATTAGCAAATAGAATTGGCTCATTATGATCATTCAATTTTGTAACAATATGCTTCATGTATCGTTCCCTATTGACCTTGATTTGATTTGGTTGACCATTTTGGGGAAGCCAGAGATGTGAACAATCTAAGGAAAAATAACCATTTAAACTCTAAGACTAGTCCTAACTAAAAAACAGACCATAAACATCAGGAATATCTACAATGATTATGTCAATAATTTGATGTCGATACAAGGAAAAGACCCTTTGGCGTAGTTTTTTGTAAATGCTTCTCTAAAAAGATCCCAAATATTCGTTTATAATGGAGGTCCCTAGTGGAGGTGAGTGGGATAATTTTTTGGTAGATGGTTTTTTATTGATGCATTTGTATATATAAAATGCACCAAAGTAGTATACATTCGGAAGCACCACTTTAGGGTTTAAAAAATCGAAATTCAAAACATGGATTATTTTATTTTTTATTTTTTATTTTTATATCTAGTGTAGTTGTGCTACAAAACAACACTGGTGCGGTTTGTTATCTAGCACACCAAGGTAGGGTTTAATTAAAAAAAATTACCGAAATTCAAAAAACCCATCACATACATTTTTTATTTTTAATTTCCATTTCCGATGCGGTTGTTGTCTATAAACACACCGGTGTTGTATCTCTTCGAGAGAACTACTCTAGGTTTAAAAGAATTGAAAATTAAAAATATGGAATATTAATTTTTTATTTCAAATTTTTAATTACAGTGCATTATATGTACCATACAACACCGGTGCATTTGACTGTCGATCATATTAGGGCATGGTTAAATAAAAAAATTACCAAATTGGAAAAACCATTTTTGCTATCTCCACATTGCTTTTGACCCCCATGAGCACCGGTTCCATACCTTTCATGCTCAAACACCCCACCATCCGTGCTCCACATGGATTCATTGTTAGATTCCATTGCTTGTTGAGTGGATTTTGAATTTTGTGAAACCGTGCGAAAAAATTAAAATTTGGTGTACATTGCTACCATCAATCCTTGATGCGCAAGGGACCATGCAAAGTATCTGTGACCTCCTAATTTAAATTTTTAGTGGTTTAAAATTTGAAATTAATCTTTATTTTCCCTTAAATTAAAAAAAAAATGAAAAAAACTTACGTGGTGCGTTCGAGCCATTCGGCTCACATTGCATATCGGTGCACCCTGTATATTTACAGGATGCACCGTACATGGTGATTTTATATATGTACCGCACCACAAACACAATGTGCTTCATTATTTATAATGCATCGCTTAATAAAATTAAAAGAACACAATCATAACTAGTGCACATCCTAAAACGGTGTGCTAGCTTATAACAAGCACACCATAAGTCCAAAAAACTTACAAAACTCACAAAGGGATGCACCTACTACAAGCACTCTATTAATACCTATGCACCATTGATGGGTCAATGGCATGTCCTAAATGCACCGGTGCTTCCCATTGTTGGATGCACCACCAAACTAAAGATTTTAAAAACCAACACGTTAACCAGTGTGCATTATACATAGGAATGCACTATTTTGATGGTGTGTTGACTTGTAACAGGCACACCGTAAACCCAAGAATATATAAAACTCAAAAACATCTACTCCTATGACAGTGCGCTTTATTAATTCTTATGCATCGTACACAGTGCAATGAGATATTTAGAATGCATTGGTGCTTCCTAATAATAGACGTACCACGAGACTTAAAAAATGAACACACTAGGTATATGGTGTATTGACGTATAAACGATGCACCATTATCCACAAAAATAAAAAACACATATAGAGAATCTCCTATTATGGTGCACTCATTTAACCCTTGTGCACCATTTCCCATGCGACGATGTGTTTAGAAGGCACCAATGCTTCCTATCGATGGAAGCACTGCCATACTCAACGTAGTAAAACTACCACGTTGGCCAGTGCACTTTGTTAACATTACCAGATCGATTATTTGGTGTGCTAACGTATAACAGGTGCATTGTGATACTCAAAATAAACATTAAACCCGCAAAGAGAAGAACCTACTACAATGTGCTCATTAATATGTGTGCATTTTGTACAGTGCAATCACGACTCTACAATGTATCGGTTCTTCCTCATGATGGACGCACCAGAAAATAAACATAGTTAAAAAGTATTTCCATGCTCATCGGGGCACTTGTCTATTCAAGCACAACATACGTGATATTCTTTGGTTACAAAAGCATCGACATCGGTGTGTGACTGTAATTAAGGCATCCAACTTGTCAAATTCATTTATTTTGATAAAAAAAATCATTAATTGATGTTAATAAATAACATGCTTGAATTTAAATAAATATTTAATGTTTTTTTATGTATATTTATGATACTAATCTATGTTATATGTGTATCAGAGACTTCAATGATGAGAGGCAGTTGAGAAATAGGAGGCACAAGTTGACCCGTACAACTTCATGTGTGCGTGGGAGGTGAGGGAGATGGATTTATTCCCTCACCCCATCATTGATCATACACGATACCTCTTGATGGTTGTAGCCATCCTAAAGTTCTATCAAGAGGCTACATCCCTCAAAGGGAACTTTGCTTTGTTGGCGCACCTGATCCATTGTTGGGATCATGGGAGAGAGGCATTTCATATTGGTCTCGATTAGTGGTCCAACCCACTAACGGAGGATATTTATTTCATCATTAGCCTATCTAGGAGAGGGGAATATTTTCCCCAGTTCCCTAATGTACCAGTATGTGTTGTAGGAGAGAGTTAACTCACTTACTTTTAACATTATATCGATGTTCGTGTCCTCAATCCTGCTAATTTTCAGGTGTGTAGTAGACACCTCCGAATTGGTGCTTTCAGTGGAGAGGACGTTAGGTTCCTCCCACTATTAGTTACGAGCATCGTACATCTCACTAGTGATGTGAAATGCATTAGTTTCCCTCTTTTATATTATGTATATTCTTTAGTATGGTCACTTAGATGAATTAGGTGGTCCACCATTTTTATGGGTAGTTTTGTTTTTCTATGGATCGATTACCTGTAGTGTTTGATGGGAGGACCAAATTCCATTTTGCTTCAGATATTTTTTGTTTAATTTTTGAGAGGATTCCGGCCACAAGGACATCATTTGACCATCTCCCTCCTAGGCCTTTGAACGAGGGGCAGATGTGGATATCGGAACAGATGATTCCAAAGAGGGGCTATCTCGATTTCCTAGGTAGGATCACACCGAAGGTGTTGGATATTCTATCCAGTGAGGAGGACCATGCATTGTACCTTCTTCCATATCCATACGCAGCATTGGACTAGTGAGCATGTCCCAACATATTTTTCACCCATGTTGAGCCACCATATGAGAGAGGTAATATTAGTGTTATGTTTAAATTAATCTAGTTGCATTTTATTGTCTTATTTAATGCAAATGGAAAATCTTATAACATTTTATTTAAATTGTTTTATTAAATAGTTTAAGGAAATTGTCTAATTATATTTGTTATGTACTATATATTTTGTAGATATTGGCACATTCAATGGGGAGGTTCCTCCTCTCGATCAGACTGGTGATGATATACAAGAGGTTGAGGTTCCTACGTTACCTAGACCCAACCTACAATGTAGGCCAGATGATAGGAATCAACATGACGCAATGAACAGGTTGGCCACATTGTTGGGTCGATGAGAAGTCCAACATGTTTGGGCCTTCGATATCATGCGAGACCTTGAGCTCGCAGAGGTATCAAGTATGATTCAACGTGATATGATATTGTTGATGCAGTTTGTAATTGGAGAATCCATGATTTTAGATGCTTGGAGGCTGGAGGATCATTCTACGCCATCTGATGAGGATGGAAATAGTTATACTCATCCACCACCTCCTCCTCGTCCTCAACATGACACAGAAGAATCATCATCTCATGCTCCACCTCATCCTCCTTCTCCTCACCATGATCACGACCAACCACTATTTACTTCTCCACACCTAGTCGACCCACCACCATCTCCAATCCATCTAGTTGTCCTACCAGCTACTCCACCATCTCCTACTCCACTCAACTCAGCTCTAGATAGGATTGTTGCAATGGGTGAGATTCATCTTGATGGAGATATCTATGGTTCTCTCCAGTATATTTTTTCTTCTAACAGAGGCATTCATGCATCTACTAGTGGGGGCATCGATGCCTCTAGCTATATTGATAGAGTTAGTGATGCCTATGGTTTTAGAGGTGGATGATATATCTTCTATCAATTATTGGGATGGAGATGTATATTTGGGCGCATGTATCATGCTTTTGATATTATTGTTTATATATATATATATATATACTGCATTTTTCATGTTGATGTTGATGTCGATGTTGATGTCGATGTTGATGTTGATGTTTATGTATATGTTGATGGTGATGTTTATGTTATAAGGTCAAGTTAGATATGTTTGCTAGGTGTGCTTGATAGATGTGTGTGTTAGATGGTGTTAGTTAGATGTGTGCATGACGGTTATGTTAGATCATGTAGCTTGTGTTTTGTTAGATTTAATTATCAAATTTATGTGTTAGATGATGTTTAAATTTTTTAAATGTATATGTTAGATGATGGTAGATAATTTGTACATGTGCATGTTAGGTGATGTTTGATGTGTATATTAGATTATGTTAGCTATTTGTTTATGTGTTTGTAAGATGGTGCTTATGTTTGATAGGTGATGATAGATGTGTATGACATTATATGATGTTTTCCATACGCGTGTGATGGCTATGTTAGATGATGTTTATGTTTATTAGGTGGTCATGATGATGATGATGATAGTATGTTAAACATGATGTTAGGTGATGGTGGTTTTGGACATTGATTTAATTATCACATTGTAATATTTTTTATTGTTATGTATATATTTGGACTTATTTTTTTATGAACTCAATGAGCTATCAAATTAATTTTTGATATTTATCTTCATGTGTATGATGTATTTTGTTTATGTCGATGAGTGTGATTCATGTGCGATGCAATTTTAATTATTTATGTATGTATTTATGTCGAATTCTTTTTATATTAGCTATAGTTGTAATTACAAATTGTGCACAATCATAGTTATAATTCCAAGTTACAATCTCAACTACAATTACAATTTTAAATCATTATTACAATTTCAAAACTGCAAATTACGATAACAATTACAATTACAATAATAATTACTAATTATATTTACAAGGTACAAATTACAAATTGGACAATTACAGCTGCAAATTTACAATCACAAAGTTTAGTTGCAGCTACAATCAGAACTTGCAAATCACAATTACAAATTTGCAATTATGAGTGCAAATTAATTTACAAATTATAAAATTATTTACAAAATTGCAAAATTACAAAATAATTTAAATTACAATCATTTTAATCATATTATCAATTAATTATGGGGTGGTCAACTATGCAATATTTAATTTATCAACCAACGATTTTAAGTATTTTACGAGATGTCATGCATTTTATGTGCAAGCCTTAGAATTTCTTGATACTAATATTTGTAATGTGCTATACAAATAAGTTGCAAATAATTCTAGAATTGAAGTTGTAGTTACTCTAGCTAAAAATCATAATTGCATATATATATTATAACTATAAACTCAATGATATGAACACGCTAAAAAATGAAAAAACACTATTATAATTGTTTCAATAGAAGAGGATACCTCCATAAAACATATTTCAAAAAGTATATTTAATAGCAAAGGTTTTTTTCTATGTTCACAAATAAATTCTTGTACAACTACCATTATTATAAGATTTAGTAATAGCATTAAGGCTCTGTTACAAATTGTAATATCCCTCCTTTATGCCCTATTATTTTATAAATGTAATTGATTATTGTACTGGTTTCCGGTGAGGAGCTCAAGGCCAAGGCTCCACCAGTAAACATCGTAAGCTACGTGGTTAATTCCTAAGGCGTAGTTATAAACCTAGGAGGCTAAAGATGATGACACAATGAAAATGATGAGTAACTGAATCCACTAGCACGAGAACTTGTCCTGGTCAACAAGGACGATGCTAAACTCTACCATAGGTAAAGAACCTTATATATATATGTTATAGATATATAAAAGATAAGATAGTTGTGATAACAAAAAACTAACAGTAACTATAAGATAAAGAAACCCATAAGATAGTAGTATAAGTTATACCATGAGATAGATAAACTTAGTGACATATAATTATACACATATATACTGAGTGGTGGTTTGATATATATATATCATATAGGGAATAATTATATGTTATATATATTATAATAATGTCTTTTTGAATAAAGACTAATTATGCTATACTAATTACAACAATTCTTTATTTGAGTATTGATCATTAAGGAGATCCTTTGTAAAAGAATAAGGGGTTTCTTTCTTTTAAACAATAATACGCATGCCTTAACCATGTGGAGATATGGATCTTGAAAAATATGAAAGGATCTTGAATGTGCGATTAACTTGAGATAACAATCTCACCACTGGGAAAATACACCAATTAGTCATTGGCAAAGGTACGTCCTCATTTGAGCATGGAGAAGTGTTTGTTCTAGACAATGGTGGTGAGGTTGACTTGGATCCTCGACGCACTCCCTACTGAGGAGAGTGGCTCATAATTACGGTTGGGTTTTATTTTAGAGGTGCCGAATAGTTTAGTAGGCCGCCACCTACCTCCTCCATGTGTCACCAAACCTTATTTCGTTTCCAGATGTCGATCCGAAGAGGAAGTTCCTTTAGTTTTTTTAAGGTGGTTTTTTCCGAATGGGAAAGGGGGGGAAGAAAGGATCTTTCGCATAAGTTTTATTGGCTTCCTGGTTTCTGGGAGATTGTCGATACCTAGGTGATGGATGGGAAGGGATGGCTGGATGGCAAGCCTGGTCCTTGGTATTTCAGATCCAATCTCTGATCTTTGCTTTATTTATATTCCTTGGATGCATTGGGAATAGTACATTTATGTTGGGTAAACCGATCTCTGCAAGTATGAATATGATCTTTTGTTTTCATATTAACCAGTACATAAACTATTCTCTGCGTCAACAACGTTAACCTACTTATGAGTGCGGCATAGTTGGACTTCTGCATGATAGATATGTGATTATATCCCCAGAAAATTGGGTTTTATTCATGATCTCAACCCATGTTTGTATACTTATAGATAGGATATTCTTTTATAGATGCGATATGGATGGTTCTTATATAATTTGTGTTGTATATTTGACCCTCAATCCGGTTGGAGTGACTCACAAGTATCTTTTGGTTACGCGTTTGTTATTTCATGGGAGTAACCCAAGCTTGAATCCAGGTTTTTACGCCTATTGCGGGGAAAGGACGGTCCCCGATGGAACCTGATCCCATCTAACTAATAAAACCCTTTGTAATATGTGCTTCTAACTACGCCTATCGTGGGGAAGGGACGGTTCGCAATGGAACCCGATCCCATTAGATTATTGAATCTCTTGTCATTATATTTTCTTACAATGCCTAATGTGGGGAAGGGCTTAACCAATTGAATGGTTTAAATAACCACCGTAGGTTACATATAACCACCATAAGTTGCATATTCTTACAATTTTGTTATTTTGGATACCTCTGCTAAAATCACATCACCAGAGACTCGACTTCTGCGTGAATGCACGAAACTCAGCTTATGCATTAAGCCTGAGTTCGGGTTTGATGGTTTTTATAAATTGTTATATAGGTGGATATCTCTTTGTGTTCGACTATGAAGCTTCTTGTAATATGGTTATAGATTGCTGCCATTGTAATAAGATCGATCCCTAAAAAAGGATCTCGGTTAATCTTTGTTTTCAAATTTAAGCTGCTTGAAAGCTGTAATATAGATCTCTACCATCGTGTTAGAGTTTGATCCCTATGGACCGGAAATCTATTTGTTTTCGACTATGAAGCTGCTTGTAATATGGTTATAGATTGTTACCATTGTAATAAGATCAATCCCTAAAAATGGATCCCGGTTAATCTATGTTTTCAACTTTAAGCTGCTTGAAAGTTGTAATATAGATCTCTGCCACCGTGTTAGAGTTTGATCCCTATGGATCTGAAATCTCTTTGTTTTCAACTATGAAGTTACTTGTAATATGGTTATAGATTGTCGCCATCGTAATATGATCGATCCCTAAAAATGAATCCCGGTTATTCTCTGTTTCAACTTTAAGCTACTTGTAAGCTGTATGTAACGTACCCTCCCGCGGACCCAGTTCGAGGAAGGGATCATGCTAACAATATATGGGGCTTTTCATAAAACTCAACCAATTTCGTTAGATTCATACACATAAATTCAAAAGTGTGCAGATGCAAAACAAGCAAGTATGCACAGTGGAATTAAAACATCATCCACACACAATTCATGCCCATCCAACATATCAAAATAATCAACAAATTAAACATTGCAGAAGTAAATGCACATCGGATACTTATCTTCATTGTGAAATGGTCCCAAGCAACTAGCTATGTCGTTGCAATGTTCCACCCAACCATAGGCGACTTGTGTTCATCAATCTCTCAACACAACTACCACCCCTGAGTTGGGCATGATTCTTACAAGGAAAAGGGAACATTCAAGCTCATGCACAACCCAATTAATCATCTCATTTGAGCCAAACCAATCCACAGCTGCGTTTATCAGGCTACATTTGAACCCTGGTTGCTTTCACTCAAGCTCAAGCCAAAACAATGGATTCCCATAACCCATACCCAACATACTCTATCTACACACATCAAGCACAATCATTGGGCATGGATACACATGTTTAACAATGGGATTTACAAACAAGATGGCCATGGGATTTCCCCAAATTGTTTCCAACCAAAAACGAATTGTGGGATGGGGAAAAACATTCACAGGGAGGAAAACGATTTCTCCCCCAAGTATCTAATCACTCAGCAGCCCAAACGGTCTCTATGGAGCCCCAATTCGATTCCCCCTCTTCCCCACTGGTATACAACACAAAACACCCTTCTCCCAGCTAAGGATCAAGGAAAACACATAAAAACATGGCTGGAAAACGCCCAGGTAGCTCCAAACTCTTGAGGGAGGAAAACTGGTTGATGGATAATGGATTGGGGGGCAATTTATGGCTCTTTTCTTACCCAAGACGCAAAACGCGATTTCCCATGCAGGGTGGCTTTCCCATACCCAAATTTGGACAGCCATTCCTCCCATTCCCCAAGGCATTAACTACCTCAACCAACTCTTGGGAGAAATCAATGATTGGGTACAAAAGTCAACATGGGTAGTTGAGGGTTTGATGGGTTCTCTCATTGACACTTGGCTTGACTTGATTGGCTCAAGGGTTTGAAGTTTTCCCTACCAATTCCTTGTAAAATCATTTCCCCATCTCTTGTTGCATTGCATAGCTAGTTGTGGGTATTTTATTAAAATGCATATTTACATGATATTTGAAATTCCATTGTGCATGTCTAGCACGTGAACCATATGCATCAATAAATCGATGGTGGGGTCTTGGCCTTGAGCTCCTCACCATGACTTTATAATAATATTACATCATTTACAATTTTAATGCAATAGGGTCAAGATGGGGACGTTCCATTCCCCTCCCCTTGGAATAACACTATCCTCGGTGTTCCAACACCTAGGAATAAATACCCATTTTACACATGCCTCCAAATTCACAAATGGTGGTGGGTCTGTCCTACATTTCATCTCTTTACTTTGAGCTTTCAGGACTAAGTCCTTTGGCTTCCACAGCTACTCCTGCTGGCTTTGATCTTCCATCTCTGTAGGTGGGCATTGATCCACAACAATCCCTTCCCTTTATTACCCTTCCATCTACTCTGCAAGTCTGGAATTTCATGGATGTCATCTTTCTTGCTGTCCTGGCAACTATCTGAGGAAGATTTTCAGCCAAATCAAATAGCTTTTGGCCTGCTGCTACGATCAATTGTTGATGTATATGTAATTTCAGAATGTATTTCACATATATGTATATTGTATTGCTATATAGATGTTATTATTCCTCTATACGGAAGTGTTTGTATTCCTATAGAGATGTTATTATTCCTCTATACGGAAGTGTCATCATTTATATTGTAAGTGTCGTAACTTATACTTGATGGGTTATTAGACCACCTTGTTGGGGTCGGCCCTGTATAAGTCATGTGGGTCATAAGGTTATTAAACCACCCTATTGGGGGTCGGCCATGTGGGTCAAAGGGTTATTAGACCACCCTATTGGGGGTCATCCCAGTCACCATTATGTTATGTGGTTAAGTTAAGTTCGACCTAGTAAAGGTTATTAGGCAAGTCAAGTCAAGTATAAATAGAGTGCGGGAGGCACTCTATTTGATTATTCTATTATCTCTCACACTCTTTGGAGAGTGGCACACTTGTGGAGGAGGAGAAGTTGCTGCTAGGAGATGTCTATCTCTTATGCTTGGGTTGTATCATTGCTCTATCTATCTCTGAGGAAGTTATTGGGGTTTTTCACCTTTATGGTTTTCCCCATGTAAACTCGGTGTCTCTTGTGTGCTTGCATTATTGTCCATGATTGATATGCTGTAGATATGTTGTACATGTTGTTCTCTCAGTTAAGATCCTAGATCAGATTGAAGTAAATTCTGAAAAACTAACATGGTATCAGAGCTAACCTGAAAGAAGGCATGGTATGGCATGTATGACACTTGTTGCACTTGCGATGCTAGGGCTTGATATAGAAAAAACTAGTCATCGTAGCACTTTCGCTATAAATCCATTTTGGTGAAGTTTTCAGATCTGAAACTTTTTCAGGTCGAATATCAGATCCCCATGTACCTTGTGTCCAAAGGAAAACTTCTAATTCGTTTTACATTGTGTTTTATGATCTATACAATGTAGGGTTTCTGCCTCTTCCAGATCTAAGTCATAAACAGGTGACCTAGGAAAAAATGTCATAACTTGGGCTAGGAAGCTCCAAATGCAATTTCGTAAAACGTCACAGGTAGGGAACAGACTTTACTTTCACAGGACGAAGGTTCAGAGGCCTAAAATGAACCAGTGACACATGGCACTCCGTACAAGTTCGCTCTCCTGTTTTATCCCATAAACAGGTCACGTTGCGACACTTGGCATAACTCTCTCTTAGAGAATCCAATTGAGGTCAGACCTATGGGGTTGGAAAGATGACAGGTCGGGCTACCACAAGTAGAATTTTTCAACCCTGTGGATTCGTAATTTCAGAGTTACACCAGAAACAATCGGGTGCATATTTCTGTCAAAACATATATGGATTTTGAGCACCTTCATTCATGTCTCCGGGAATTAGGGTTTCGAAGAAAGTTCGTATTTTTGTAATCAGAGACCATGGCTGAATGCTAATCATAATAATCAAAATTTAGAGACCAAGATCAAATTTTTTGGTTGGGTAGAAGGTCGAGCTTGATCAAACCCTAGTTCGGGACTTTGATTGGAAAAAATGGAAAATTAGGGCTTCTGCAAAAGTTGGAAATTTTTTAAGTCTATGATCACGGTTGGAAGCTCCTTAGAAAAATCAAAGTTTAGAACTTTGGATCGAACCTTTTGGTTGGGAAGAAGGGTGGGCTTTATCAAACCCTAGTTCGGGATCCTGTCCAGAAGATTCAGAAGTTTCAAAAGGCAATTTTGAGGGGTGAAACTTTGCGGTTTTCAAATTCTGAGTATATCGGCTTGATAAGCTCATCAAGGCGCATCTTTCTATCATTTCAGAAGTTTGAAATTCAAAGTTTGAATTTTTAGGGTTTCTCTGACAAACCCTAATCCAGCTCCATATCCAGTTCTTGCAAATCAAGTGGATTAGGTTAATCCTAGAAGAGAATGGATTGGTCACCTGCATAAGTGAAGAAGTTCCTGTTTCAGAGGGAGATGAGGCTAAGGCCTTACATAAGAATATTACAAAGCAATCTCGACAGGTATGACTCATACAGGTATGTTTTGAATTATGTTCATAATTAAGTTTATGATATGTTTGTCTACATATTGTTACAGTTAGTACAATCTTGGTTATTTTTAGACTTGTCGTATCACCTTAATAAAATTATGAATGCATGATAGAAGATATTCATTGATTAGGGGTTTTGACACTTATGATTGTACTAATACATTGTGATGTTGTATGAGGTTGATGTTGTCCACTAACATGAAAGGTACATCAAGAAAGACAAATCATGTTCTAGTTCAAGAACATATGACCATGGTGACATGAAGACAAAGGTTCATCCATTGCCATGGATCACATAGAAGATCTACTCACGAGGTATGTATAACTTGGTTCTATAATGGTTAACCTATGAGATATGCAGGTAACTAGCACAAATCATTGAAGAAAACAAGAAGACATTATGCGGGTATGTTAGACATAACTAGCTAGCATGCTAATCCAGGTATGTTTTTCCTATATCAAGTTAGAATCCTACCTTGTGTTAGGATTTCTTATATAAGTATACATGGCATGATTGATAATGATTATTTATGAAGTTAGAAATTTAAGTAATCCAGGGTTTATGCATATTATGTCTCTTACCTTGATTGATGATATGACTAACTAGAAAAGTCTTTTGGTCAAATATCAATATGCATGAGTAAGAGAAGTCTTCCTTAAAACATTGAATGCTAATGCTTATTATCTGTGTTTGATGTGATCATGACTATACATGTTTAAGATTATTGTAGTATTGAGAATGTATGATTATGTATGAGATCTCGAGGATATCACAATAATGATACTTGTAAGCATGCATAGTGACCGAGGATGGATATAAGTTCAAGGACAGGTAATCCAGCAAGCAAAGATCAAGAGGGAGCACACTCCAGTAGTTTCTGCAAGGATGCAGATATTCAGAGGGAGTCGACCACTTCTCACAATCCACATCAGAATGGAGTTGCAAAGATTCAGAGGGAGTCCACCCAACAACCAAACAAAGATAAGTATTTGAATTGTCATTTCTTACATTTTTGTTTGTTTAAATAATGTTGTTCAATGTTGTATATTCTTATGTTCCTAGACTTAGGTTGTGTATTATGCATATTAGAATAATTGCATTAATAAATAGTATACTACTAATATGCATGTGATGGGTAAGCGGCCTATGGCACTGTACAACATTCCATTGCTACTTATCTAGAATGAAACCTCTTTGTTGACATGTTGGGAGTAGTGCAAACTCTTAACAATGTTTTGGTAGAGATTGGAAGGCATCTAGAAAGTTACAGGATATGGATGAATGTTGTATTGAAGCATTTGCTAAAATAATTGCATGACTGTATGACATATTTCTTTATGTGTAAGAATTTGTTCTGAAAACTATGAGATGTTTCTAATCATGCAATTTAACTTGTTTTGTAGGAAAGATCATATACCTTCACCTACAAAAGAAGGACTACAACATTTGTTCCAACAACAAAGATATCTATTGAAGATATTGAAGATATTGAAGTTCCCGGGATCTGGGATGAAGTAATGGAAGAATGCCATGATCAGTCAATCATGAAGAATGATGTTTGGTATGCAGTCCCAAGACCTAAAGGGAAGTCTACTGTGACTTCCAAATGGATCTATAAGATCAAGCATGTTGCAGATGGTAGCATGGAGAAATACAAAACGAGGTTTGTAGCTATTAAATTTTCAGAATTTACTTCAATCTGATCTAGGATCTTAGTTGAGAGAACAACATGTACAGCAAATCTACAACATATCAATCATGGACACAATAATGCAAGTACACAAGAGACACAGAGTTTACTTGGGGAAAACCATAAAGGTGAAAAACCCCAATAACTTCCTCAGAGATAGATAGAGCAATGATACAACCAGAATACAAGAGATAGTCTTCTCCTAGTAGCAGAGCCTCCTCCTCCACAAGTGCGCCACTCTCCCAAGTGTGAGTGAGAGAATAGAATGTATAAAATGAGAGAGACACACTCTCTATGTATACACTAACTTGACTTGACCTTTACTCAACTAGGTCGGCCTCAACTTAACCACTTAACATAATGCTGACTGGGCCGACCCCCACTAGGGTGGTCTAATAACCCTTTGACCCACATGACTTATATAGGGCCGACCCCAACAAGGTGGTCTAATAACCCATCAAGTATAAGTTATGACACTTACAATATAAATGACGACACTTCCGTATAGAGAAATAATAACATCTCTATAGGAATACAACCACTTCCGTATAGAGGAATAATAACATCTCTATAGGAATACAATATACATATATGTGAAATACATTCCGAAGTTACATATACATCAACACTCCCTCTTAACTAGGAAGGTATTTCTCGACACAGGTCTTCTAGCACAAGTCATCTTCTCTGGATCATCGTCACTGTTGCTGCTATCTCAATCAATCTCTGAATCTACTCGTCATAGGAAGCTCTACAGAGCCAATCCTTTTTCATACTGGATGTAGGCCCACCACCTGCAGGTCTTCGTCATCACTGGCCATACTGTGGAAATCTCAGGACTTATTACGTGCATCACAAAACCTCGAAAGAGCATCCCAGGCTGTTATGAGCACACGGCTCTACCTATAGGATCTCCCAGGGCCATATTATATGTGACCTCACCACAAAACCTCGCAAGAGCATCCCAAGCTGTTACGAGCGCACAACTCTACCTATAGGATCTCCCAGGGACAGATTATATGTGGTCACCACAAAACCTCGCAAGAGCATCCCAGGCTGTTACGAGCACACAGCTCTACCTATAGGATCTCCCAGGGACAGATTATATGTGGTCATGGAAAAACCTCGCAAGAGCATCCCAGGACTTATTACGAGCACACAGCTCAACCTATTGGATGTCCCAGGGACAGATTATATGCCATAGGGCAAAACCTCGAAAGAGCATCTGCCAGATATCCCAGGGCCAGATTATATGCCATAGGAAAAACCTCGAAAGACTATCTGCAAATCTCCCAGGGCCAAATTATATGTCCTCCCAGAGCAAAACCTCGAAAGAGCATTTTCCAGATATCCCAGGGCCAAATTATATGCCATAGGCAAAACCTCGAAAGACTATCTGCAAATCTCCCAGGGCCAAATTATATGCTCATTTGCACAACCTGATCCACGGCCATAGAGTATCAACCTGATACTCACCATACATCATCCTGATGTACACATGATCATCCTGATCATCATCACTGCAACATCCTACTGCATGTCATCTGGAGCAACATCCTGAAGCTCGTCATCCATGATCATCTTAATCATACAATGCATCTACCTAATGCATACCAAGTATCTACCTTATACATATCATCATACATGATCCACCTGATACAAATACAAATACATGATACATATCACCATACATGATCCACCTGATCATACAATGCATCTACCTGATGCATACCAAGTATCTACCTATACATATCATCATACATGATCCACCTGATCATACAGTGTATCCACCTGATACAAATACAAATACATGATACATATCACCATACATGATCCACATGATCATACAATCTATCCACCTGATACATATACAGATACATGGTCCAATCATCCAACATGATGCATATACAAAATACATACAAATGATCCAATCGATCATATCCAGCATCCAACATGATGCGTACATACATATACATATAAATGATCCAACTGATCATATCCAACATCCAACATGATGCGTACATATATAAATGATCCAACTGATCATATCCAGCATCCAACATGATGCGTATACATAGCAGTAACTGGAGCATCGTCCTGATTGTCATCATCCAGCGCTTACATCCACAGCCATGTGAAGGATCCTCCTTCCAACATGCTTGGAATGGATTTTGCAAATGTGTCCATCACTTCTTCCTCGAAGTGTCATCAATATGAAGAACACCAAGCCTCTCCCTGAAGTACTCGAACTTCACCCTGGCTAGTGGATTCGTCAGCAAATCTGCAATCTGCTCATCCGTCACAATGTACAGGAGCTTCACAGCTCCTCTCTGCACCATATCCCTGATATAGTGATATTTGATCTCTATGTGTTTGAACCTGTCATGAAACACTGGGTTCTCGGACAGCTTCACACAACTCTGGTTATCACAAAAGATACCAGTAGCATCCAACGGGAGATCAAATAACTCAGACAGTAGCTTCCATATCCATACTGCCTCACAACTAGCTGAACAGGCTGCAACATACTCTGCCTCAGCTGTACTCAATGCTACGCAGGACTGCTTCCTGCTGAACCAAGAGATCACACCTGATCCCATACTGAAGCAGCACCCAGATGTGCTCTTCCTATCTGCAGCACTGCCTGCCCAATCTGAATCAACATAACCCTGCAGGTTAAACTTTTGGTTTGCTTCATACTTGAGCCCATAATCCACTGTACCTTTCAGGTACCTCAGAATATGCTTTACAACAACCAGGTGAACACTCCTCGGATCTGTCAGGAACTCGCTCAATGTGTTCACCGCAAAGCAAATATCTGGTCTCATGTTCTTCAAGTACATCAAGGACCCAATCATCTGATGATACATAGTGACATCAACTGGTTCAGATGAAGCATCACACAAAAGCTTCAGGTTCGATGCCATAGCCTCGCAGTCCATCATCCCAAACCTCTTCAGGATCTCTACTGCATACTTCCCTTGTCCAAGGAAGATTCCATCTGCACTCTGCCACACCTCCATACCTAGAAAGTAGTGCATCATATCCAAGTTTTGCACATATATGACTCCCTGTCATGTGTCTCAGAACCAAGTGGCTGCTCCACATACACTTCTTCTTCAACTACACCATTCAAGAAAGCTGTCTTGAAATCCATCTGGTGTATTTTCTATTTCATCACTTTTATATTTCTCTATGCTGCCATCTGCAGCATGCTTCATCTTGATAGATCCATATGGAAGTCATAACAAACTTCCCTTTAGGTCTTGGGACTACATCCCAATCATTCTTCATGATCGATGAATCATGGCATTCTTCCCATATCCTGGGAACTTCAATATCTTCAATAGATAATTTTGTTGCTGAACAAATGTTGTAGTTCTTCTTTTGTAGGCATGATTAGAAAACATCTCATAGTTTTCAGAACAAATTCTTACACATAAAGAAATATGTCATACAGTCATGCAATTATCTTAGCCAATGCTTCAATAAAACATTTATCCATATCCCGTAACTTTTTAGATGCCTTCCAATCTCTACCAGAACATTGTTAAGAGTGTGCACAACTCCCAACATGTCAGCAAAGAGGTTTCATTCTAGATAAGTAGCAATGGAATGTTGTACAGTGCCATAGGCCACTTACCCATGCATATTAGTAGTATACTGTTCATCAATGCAACTATTCTAATATGCATAATACACAACCTAATTCTAGGAACACCAGTATATACATTATTGAACAGTATTATTTAAACAATAAAATATGCAAGTAATGACAATTCAAATACTTATCTTTGTTTGTTTGTTGGGTTGACTCCCTCTCAGTCTTTGCTTCTTTTCTGCAACTCCATTCTTATGTGGATTGTGAGAAGTGGTCAACTCCCTCTGAATATCTGCATCCTTGCAGAAAATAATGAAGTGTGCTCCTTTGCTTTCTTGCAGGAACAACTAGAGTGTGCTCCCTCTTGATCTTTGCTTCCTGGATTACCTGTCATTGAACTTACATCCATCCTTAATCACTATGCATGCTTATTAGTATCATTATTGTGTTATCCTTGAGGTCTCATACATAATCACACATTTATTAGTATAATCTTAATACTATCAAAACACAATAATCTTAAACATGTATATTCATGATCATTCATAGATAATAAACATTAGTATTCAAGGTTTCAGTGAAGTCTTCTTTTACTCATACATATTCTTATTTGATCATAGGACTCTTCTGGTTAGTTGAATCATCAATCAAGATAAGAGATATAATATGCATAAAACCCGTGATTATTCAAACCTATACCTTCATGATTCTTCTGGTTAGTCATATCATCAATTATGGTAAGAAACATAATATGCATACAACCATGATTATTCAAACCTATGACTTCATGAATAATCATTATCAACAACACAACAGTATAAGATCCTAACACAAGGTAGGATTCTAGCTTGATATAGGAAAAACATACCTGGATTAGCATGCTAGCTAGTTATGTCTAACATACCCGCATAATGTCTTCTGGTTCTCTTCAGTGACTTGTGCTAGTAACCTGCATGTCTCATAAGTTAACCATTGTAGAACGAAGTTATACATACCTCGAAAGTAGATCTTCTATGTGATCCATGACAATGGATGAATCTTTGTCTTCATGTCACCATGAGCATATGTTCTTGAAGTAGAACACGATTTGACTTTCTTGGTGTACCTTTTGTGTTAGCAAACAACATAAACCTCATACAGCATCACAATGCATTAGTACAATCATAAGTGTCAAAACCTTAATCAATGAATATCTTCTATTAAGGTGATATGACAAGTCCAGTAATTAATCAAGATTGTACTGTAATGATATGAAGACAAACATATGATAAACTTAACCATGAAACATACTTGTAAGCCATACCTGTCAAGATTGCTTGTAATCTTCTTATGGAAGGCCCTAGCCTCATCTCCCTCTGAAACGGGAACTTCTTCACTTATGCAGGTGACCAATCCATCTTCTTCTAGGATTAACCCAATCCACTTGATTTGCAAGAACTGGACCTCGAGTTGGATTAGGTTTTGTCAAAGAAACCCCAAAAATTCAAACTTTGAATTTCAAACTTTCAAAAGGATAGAAATATGCGCCTTAATGAGCTGATCAAGTTGGTATATTCAGAATTTGAAAACTGCAAATTTTCACCCCTCGAAATTGCCTTTTAGATTTCCGGATTCACTAGGGAGGACCCTGAATTAGGGTTTGAGTTTCCCGGAGCTTCACCCAACCAAAATATTTGATTCTAAACTCTAAGCTTCAATTTTTCTGAGGAGCTTCCAGCCGTGGTCACAGATTTCCAAAATTCCAATTTTTGCAGAAGCCCTAATTTTCCATCTTTCCGATCAAAGTCCCGAACTGGGGTTTGATCAAACCCGGCATTCTACCCAACCAAAAAATCTGATCTTTGTCTCTAAATTTCAATTTTGATGAGTAGAATCCATCCGTGGTCTCCGATTACAAAAATTCCAACTTTCTCCGAAGCCCTAAATTTCGGAAGCCATGAATGAAGGTACTAAAAAATAATTCTGTTTTGACATAAATATGTACCTGATTGTTTTTGGTGTAACTCCAAAATTTTCAATCCACAAGGTCTGAAAATATTTCTTGAGATATCCTAACCTGTTATCTTTCCATCTCGATAGGTCTGACCTCAATTGGATTCTCTGAGATAGAGTTATGCCAAGTGTCGCAACATGACCTGTTTATGGGATAAAATAGGAGAGCAAACTTGTACGGCGTGCCACGTGTCACTGTTTCAACTTCGGCCTCTGAAATTTTTTTATAAGATAGTACAGTCTGTGTACTACCTGTCACATTTTACGAAATTTCATTTGGAGCTTCCTAGCCCAGGTTATGACCTTTTTCCCAAGGTCACCTGATTTTGACTCAGATCTGGAAGAGGCAGAAACCCTATATTGTACAGATCATAAATCACAAAGTACAACGAATTAGAGGTTGTACTTTGGACACAAGGTACATGGGGATCTTATATTCAACCTGTAAAAGTTTCAGATCCGAAAACTTCGCCAAAACAGATTTATAGCGAAAGTGCTACGATGACTGGTTTTTGCTATATCAAGCCCTAGCATCGTAAGTGTAACAAGTGTCATACATGCCATATTATGCCTTCTTTCAGGCTAGCTCTAATACCATGTTAAATTTTCAGAATTTACTTCAATCTGATCTAGGATCTTAGCTGAGAGAACAACATGTACAACAAATCTACAACATATCAATCATGGACACAATAATGCAAGTACACAAGAGACACAGAGTTTACTTGGGGAAAACCATAAAGGTGAAAAACCCCAATAACTTCCTCAGAGATAGATAGAGCCATGATACAACCAGAATACAAGAGATAGTCTTCTCCTAGTAGAAGAGCCTCCTCCTCCACAAGTGCACCACTCTCCCAAGTGTGAGTGAGAGAATAGAATGTATAAAATGAGAGAGACATACTCTCTATTTATACACTAACTTGACTTGACCTTTACTCAACTAGGTCGGCCTCAACTTAACCACTTAACATAATGCTGACTGGGATGACCCCCACTAGGGTGGTCTAATAACCCTTTGAACCACATGAATTATACAGGGCCGACCCCAACAAGGTGGTCTAATAACCCATCAAGTATAAGTTATGACACTTACAATATAAATGACGACACTTCCGTATAGAGGAATAATAACATCTCTATAGGAATACAATATACATATATGTGAAATACATTCCGAAGTTACATATACATCAACAGTAGCTCGTGGATTCTCCCAGAAAAAGGGATTGAGTATGAAGAGACTTCTACACCTATAGCCAGGCACACTTCCATCAAATCAATACTTGCTCTGGCTGCAGTGATGAAATGGAAGATACACCAGATGGATGTCAAGACAACTTTATTGAATGGTGTAGTCGAAGAGGAAGTGTATGTGGAGCAGCCACTTGGTTTTGAGACACATGATGAGAAGTCATATATGTGCAAAACTTGGCATGGTAGGATAGATAGATTTCTATCCAGTTTTGGATTTACCAAGAGTAAAGCGGATTCCAACCTTTACTACAAGGTTGAGGAAGGAAATCCACTGATACTACTTTTGTATGCGGATAACCTGTTTGTTACAGGCAAGGATAGATTGATTTCTGACACGCAACGGAAGCTTGCTTCCGAATTCGAGATGAAGGACTTGGGGATGATGCACTATTTTTTAGGCATGGAGGTGTGTTGGAGTACAGATGGAATCTTCCTTGGACAAGGGAAGTATGCAGTGGATATCCTGAAGAGGTTCGGGATGATGGACTGTAAGGCCATGGCCACACCTATGGCATTGAACCTGAAGCTTCTGTATGATGTTTCATCTGATCCGGTTGATGTCATAGTGTTTCGTCAGATGATTGGGTCCTTGATGTACCTGACAAACACGAGACCAGATATTTTCTTTGCGGTGAACACATTGAGCCAGTTCCTGACGGATCCCAGAGGTGTTCACCTGGTTGCTGTAAAGCATATTATAAGGTACCTGAAGGGTATAGTTGATTATGAGCTCAAGTATGATGCGAATCAAAAGTTTAACCTGTAGGGTTATGTTGATTCAGATTGGGTAGTGCTGCAGATAGGAAGAGCACATCTGGGTGTTGCTTCAGTATGGGATCAAGTGTGATCTCTTGGTTTAGCAGGAAACAGTCCTGCGTAGCACTAAGTACAGTCGAAGTAGAGTATGTTGCAGCTTGTTTGGCTAGTTGCGAGGCAGTATGGCTCTGGAAGCTACTACCTGAGTTATTTGATCTCCCACTGAAGGCTACTGGTATCTTTCATGATAACCAGAGTTGTGTGAAGTTGTCTAAGAACTTGGTGTCCCACAACAGGTCGAAGCACATTGAGATCAAATATCACTATATCAGGGATATGGTGCAGAGAGGAGCAGTGAAGCTCCTGTATGTTGCGATGGACAAGCAAATTGCAGATGTGCTGACGAAACCACTAGCTAGAGTGAAGTTCGAATACTTCAGAGGGAGGCTTGGTGTTCTTCAGATTGACGACACTTAAAGGAAGAAGTGATGGAGACATTTTCTAAAGCCATTCCAAGCATGGTGGAAGGAGGATCCTTCACATGGCTATGGATGTAAGCGTTGGATGATGATCATTAGGATGATGCTCCAATTACTGCTCTGTATATGCATCATGTTGGATGTTGTATATGATTAGTTGGATCATTTATATGTATGTACGCATTATGTTGGATGCTGGGTATGATCAGTTCGATCATTTATATGTATGTATGCATCATGTTGGATGCTAGATATGATCAGTTGGATCATTTATATGTATGTACGCATCATTTTGGATGCTGGATATGATCAGTTGGATCATTTATATGTATGTATGCATCATGTTGGATGCTGGATATGATCAGTTGGATCATGTGTATGTATCTGTAGATGTATCAGGTGGATACATTGTATGATCAGGTAGATCATGTATGATGATATGTATCAGGTAGATATTGTGTATGCATTGTATTATCAGGATGATCATGGATGATGAGCTTCAGGATGTTGCTCCAGATGACATGCGTCAAGACGATGCAGTGATAATGATCAGGATGATCATGTGTACATCAGGATGATGTATGGTGAGTATCAAGTTGATACTCTATGGCCATGGACAGGTTGTGTAGATAAGCATATAATAGCACCCTAGGAGGTTTGCAGATTCTCTTGATAGGTTTTTTCGCTGGCATATAATAGCTCCCTGGGAGATCTGGTAAATGTTGTTTCGAGGTTTTGCTTTGAGAGGACATATAATAGTGCCCTGGGAGGTTTGCAGATTCTCTTGCTAGGTTTTGCCGCTAGCATATAATAGCTCCCTGGGAGATCTGGCAAATGCTCTTTCGAGGTTTTGTCCTATGGCATATAATAGCACCCTGGGAGATCCGATAGGTTGGGATGCGTTCCCGTAATAAGTCCTGGGATGCTCTTTCAAGGTTTTTCCATGACCACACGTAATATCGCCTTGGGAGATCCAATAGGTTGGTATGTGTTTCCGTAATAAGTCCTGGGATGCTCTTGCGAGGTTTTGTGGTGAACACATATAATAGCGCCCTGGGAGATCTGATAGGTTGAGCTGTGTGCTTGTAATCAGTCCTAGGATTCTCTTTTGAGGTTTTGTGGTGGGGTCACATGTAATAGCTCCCTGGGAGATCCAATAGGTTGGGTTGTGTGCCCATAATAAGTCCTGGGATGCTCTTGTGAGGTTTTGTGATGCACGTAATAAGTCCTGAGGATTCCACAGTATGGCCAGTGATGATGAAGACCTGCAGGTGGTGGGCCTACATCCAATATGAAAAAGCAATGGCTCTGTAGAACTTCCTATGACGAGTCGATTCAGAGATTGATTGAGATAGCAGCACCAGTGATGATGACGATGATTCAATGATGATGATCTAGAGAAGAAGACTTGTGCTAGAATACCTGTGTGAAGAAATATCTTCCTAGTTAAGAGGGAGTGTTGATGTATATGTAACTTCAGAATGTATTTCACATATATGTATATTGTATTCCTATAGAGATGTTATTATTTCTCTATACGGAAGTGTTTGTATTCCTATAAAGATGTTATTATTCCTCTATACGGAAGTGTCGTCATTTATATTGTAAGTGTCGTAACTTATACTTGATGGGTTATTAGACCACCTTGTTGGGGTTGACCCTGTATAAGTCATGTGGGTCAAAGGGTTATTAGACCACCCTATTGGGGGTCGGCCATGTGGATCAAAGGGTTATTAGACAACCCTATTGGGGGTCGACCCAGTTAGCATTATGTTATGTGGTTAAGTTAAGGCCGACCTAGTAAAGGTTCTTAGGCAAGTCAAGTCAAGTATAAATAGAGTGCGGGAGGCACTCTATTTGATTATTCTATTATCTCTCACACTCTTTGGAGAGTGGCGCACTTGTGGAGGAGGAGAAGCTGCTGCTAGGTGATGTCTATATCTTATGCTTGGGTTGTATCATTGCTCTATCTATCTCTGAGGAATTTATTGAGGTTTTTCACCTGTATGGTTTTCCCCAAGTAAACTCTGTGTCTCTTGTGTGCTTGCATTATTGTCCATGATTGATATGCTTTACATGTTGTTCTCTCAGTTAAGATCCTAGATCATATTGAAGTAAATTCTGAAAAACTAACATCAATGTGCACAACTGGCTCTCACTTTGCTCACTAGAAACACTTGGTTGGTAACAGCTGCAACCAATGGCTTTCAATTTTTCACCTGTGAGAATCATCATGGCAACTCCTGTTAGGACAAGCATAACACAATATTAAAATTAGTCAATTATTTTCCCAATTGACTTGGAACGTCCATGCTTTACTCATGAGACTTCCACACATTTCATGCTTTCCCAACATACAAATGAACTCATTCATGTTCATCCTTTCACAAGAATTAACTATTTCAGTATTCACAATTTATTGCAAGCAATAACCACAATCAAATTCCAGTCACAACATGCATTCAACAATCCCCTATTTATGAAATGCATCAATCAAAAAGGAAAGAGAAGAGTAAGATTTTCCCCCTCTTAGTCTTGTTCCAATCTGGAGCTACACCGCCATGGTGGTTTCATGCTCCTTAGTCTCTTTCACTTCAATGTGAATGCTTGACTTTCCCTTCCTAGCTATGACACTTAGTGTCTAAGGTCTGTCTAAGGATTTTCAACTAGGGAATCCTTCCCCATTGTTGCCTACAAAACCTTTCACTGCTAAGACCCACACATGTCCATTAGCACCATCTTTCATTACTGCTCACACTGAGCTCTTTCAGACGATCACATGTCCACATGCATCCCTATGATGCCTTCATATTCCTTGCCTCCAACAATACTTATACTCAAACATTGAATCAATTCACATGCTTAGTTTATTTTCATAGGGTTTATTTCTAAACAAGAGTTTAAGAAATCATAACCAAATCATATACACACGTATATTCATATTAAATAAGCAATAAGCTGCAAGATAACCAAATACTTATCTATATTGGATGTATTCACTTTATTCCACAGGCTCCTTCTTTGCTTTACAAGCATTGGATTTCTCGTGGATACAATAATGAATGTTGGGCCAGCACGCAGGCTACTCCACAACCATTCGAATAGGCAATGCCAGGCCGGTACGCCGACTGGGTTTATCAATTATTTCAGGAATGTTTGGCCAACACACATGCTGCTCCACAACATCAAGTGGTTAATGCTCCCACCAACTATTCTTTGAATTTATCAAGCATCGGTTACTCTCTGGATTTACCAGAATTTTATAGCGCCTGACTAGTTACTCTCTGGTTTACCAAGAATTTTATAGCGCCTGACTAGTTACTCTTTGGTTTTACCAAGCATTTTATAGTTCTTTCAAGGTCCTTGCTTTCCTACAATGACCAAGGTTTCCAACAAAGAAACAATAGTGTATTAGCTTAGATGTTAGAAGACTTATACCTGAAATATTCATTATTCCAAACAAGAAATAAATGAAAATGAATACTTATCTGTATTATGCATTTCCGTTATGGTCCACAGGATCCTGCTTCACTTTGCAATCCTTGGGATCGCCTATGGACTTGGATGTTTTTCCAACATACATGTTTCTCCACAACATCAAGTAGTTAATGCCCAACCAGTACACCTTCACGCCGACTAGATTTACCAAGCATTCGTGGTGCCCAACCAGTCCCATACCTAGTTGGCCCTCTCCATTGCCGAGCCAACACATTCGTCTGGGTCATCGACCAATGGAAGGAAACTGCACCACCAACCCTTATAGGTCAAGGCTCTACCACTTTGCCTTAGGATTGCATCAGCCTTTCACATGTGTCACAACTCTTCATGCGCATAACAACTCTTCATCCACACAAGGATGGCACTTCTTCTCCGGTGCAAACCAACGGTTCCCTTTAGGAACTCTATAGGTGAGTTCCTTAACTGCAGGCCAACATGGCCCCACAATACCCACAACATCCAAGCAAATAATTCCAAACCAGTGCATCGATTGGGTTTATTAGGCATGTAACAACCCTTCATCAATACCTCCACAACAACCAAGTAAATAATGCCTAACCAGTACACCAACTAGGTTCATTAGGCATGCAACAACCTTTCATCAATACCTCCATAACAACCATTCATTATGATTTTTCCGTGTGTAGCACCAAATTGCATCTGTGTAAGATGGTAGCACAAGAAAGATAAGTAGACTCATCAGTATTGCTGCTCTAAAATTCAAAGCATAATTCATCACATTCTCTATCAAGTATTGAAACACCAGGAATGCGTCCATTCCCTTACGGTGTAGTCAATATTGACAACCCTATCATAACCCAGCACCAGAAAGGTGTGCACTCCCTTTCGGATGTGAGACATGTAGGCCCTAATCATAGTCAAGCAATCTGGAATAATAATGAAATAATAAAACATGCTCTGCATATTAAATCTAAGAACCAGACATGTCTATTATGAGTTAGGGTTACAAAATACTTATCCCTTTTCAGATGTATCTTTCCTTCATTTGCGAAGAATGGGGGCTCCCTTCTCTGAGTCAATAGTACTTTGGTTTGCCACCCCAATCCTTTCACATTCCATAACCCACACATTCCTTCTTGGCATAAGTTTACTGTCTCATGCACATGGTTTACCAACATGTAGTTTGGCTGAGACATTATCAACATTTACAATGGCGTTTCACCCGAAACCCATTTCCAAAGCATGGGATCCTTCCCATCTGGTTTGGCTTCTGCAGGCCATCACACATGGTCTTCCTGCAATATGTCATCCTGACACACTTATCAAATAGCCAAATAGTCAACAACATTTAACAATAACTTCAAATTTGATTGTTTCATAACCAATCAATGTCATTAATAATTAAATTCAATATGAATTTGCAATTCTGTCTACTACAGAAATTGATTGGTTTAACTATGAGGCCATCCTCATATGGTTTGGCTCTCGTAAGTGGTATTACTCTGTCCATTATGGTTTCACCCTTGCTACCATACATGAACATCCACCTACAACATGTCCCCTAACACAATTTATATAAGCCAAAAAGTCATTAGCAATTATAAGCAAATTCTCAAATCTGAAATCCACAAATCTATTTTCCTACAGAAATTAGATTTGCAACCATGAGATTATTCTCTTAAACTTAAACAAGAAAACTTTCAGATTTGTTTCATGCATAATTTACAACCATGAGAACCCTCTCATAACCTTTGGATTCCGCACATGGTATATCCCGGTCTTTAATATGGACTTACCCTCATTGCCATACGCAAGACTTTTCTACCTGAAAACTAAAACTTCAATCAGCCAAACACATTGTGAGTATCTATGCATATAATCCTTTCATTGCCACAATAGTCACTGAAGTGATCTCAGAATTATAACACTCAATAATTCAAACACCTTCAGCTGTTAAAATTTGAAATGCAATGAAATATATATACATTTCTATATATGCATCATTATCACAACAAAATTGCAAGACACAGTCACACTATCCATGCAATTTAAATAAATTGTAAATACTCATTACTTCACATTCCATATTCTTTTTATGCAACTCTATCCTTCCAACAGAGCACTCCAGTAGCCCATCAACATGTCTACCTTCTTCATGCAATCATTCTCCTGCATTCATAGCATCTCATGAAATGGTCTCAGTATTAACAATGATTCACCATTTCATCGATTATCTAATTGCATTGAAAAATATATATCACAACCATGCATTCACACAATGCATCTCAACATGTGAACCCGCACATATGCATGCACATTCACAACATCTACATGATATCTTGTTGTGCATTCACTTAATGCATAACCCCTCAATACAACCTTGCATTAATCCCTGAATACTATGCATTCCAGCATATTAAGGCCTAACCATGCCTATCTCATATGGCATACACTACAACAGGACCATAAGTCATCACTTGCTTTGGTTGTTAAACTCACAACCAACATACACAAATGGCATGATGTAATTTCATATGAATGCATTGAGGTTTCTAAGAAACTATAGGGTGTAAGGCTCCTTGCCTTCACTTACCCACACCTGACCATACTTGGTAGGATTATATTCACATTCAGGCACTCAGCCTCACATGCAAACAATTCAACATAGTTTAAACATTATTGAAGGGATCTCACCAATTCCTCTTCCAATATTCATGCAACTAAGCAGAAATAACCATTACCTGCATGGTTGTTATTAACATGGCTTGATGTTACCTGATCAGTTGGCCTCTTACCAAGGCTACACAGTCCTTTTGCCAACCTTGTGATCATATATTTGTTTCCCCAACCTTTCTTCATAAGGTTGTTGGTCATATGCAACAACATCATCCACATCCTTAGCCATGCTTCAGTTTTGCTTTGGTCCTACAACCAATGCGAGCACAACTAATTATTAACAACCACCATAATTATCTTAAGTGGCTCATTGCATATGTAAAACCTCACTATTTTACCAATATGCAGTATCATATACATGTACAAACATTTTCACATGCATTATGCAATGTCTGTTAGTGTTCCACCTGGTACATATTCACTTCATCTATCTACCCTCTTGCGTTTTCAATCATGCTTCTATGGTCTGATTCGTGCAACCATTATCAACAACATTACTGGTGATCAACCATCGGAAATACCATTAATGGGCTATTGCATGTCTAACTTTCACTACCTTTATCCGTATGCAACATCATGTTCATGCATAAGCAATTCACATGCACTAGGTAATGACTCTTTGATCATGCCTGCTAATTCATATGCCTTACTCTCTTGCATTTCCAACATCCCTATGCCATAACTTTCAGTATATATAAAACTCAGAAAATACAATACAATAGCAAGAGAGGAGTTAAGAAATTCTCCCTTTCCAATTCCTAATTATGACATGGGGTTTCTCCTCCATATCATCGCTGGTCCTTTTCTTGGCTTTCCTACCAAGCATACAAGCAATCATTAGCTATGATCTTCTCATAAATTAGCAATTCAACATATACATACATGTATAATCATTCATTCTTGATATTTTCCAAATATGCAATTCTTATGCTATAAACAGAAATAGTTAAGGTGAGTAAGTTCCCTCTTTAATCCTCCATAGTGCACATTCCAAGCATAGACATTGCCTTGATGCTCCCATTGATATTTCGCAATGCATATTATAGCCAATTGCTCATAATGAGGCCTCCACAACCTTCTATGCAATTCTTGATTCTCATCCCAAGCATAGATAATGCATTTAACACTTTCAATGACTGTATCTAGGAGACGATGGGGGTCAAGGGGGCTTACCTTCAATGACTATCTCTTCTGACCTGTTTCAGGCCAACTCACTGAGTTCTGCCTCTATTTCGGACCAACTTGCCGAGTTCTTCCGTCGTTTCGGACCAACTTTCTGAGTTCTTCCGCCATTTCGGACCAACTTGGCGAGTTCTTCTACCGTTTCGGGCCAACTCGACGAGTTCTGCCGCCAAAAAAACTTAGAATTTTTTTGAAAATGTTCTTCCTTTCCCTGGCACTTCCACAACTTTTTCGGTGCAACTCAACCAATTTTGCCAACTGTTTCGGCTCCACTCAGCAAGTTTCACCGAAATGTATCGGCTCAACTCCGCGAGACTCGCCGAAACACATCGACTCAACAAAAACACTTAGAATTTTTTTCAAAAATACTTAGAAAAATTTTGAAATTCCGCAAACTTTGTTGGCACAACTCAGCGAGTTTCACCGACCGTTTTGGTGCAACTCCACGAGTTTTGCCGACACAGCCTTGGCGGAAAACTTAGAAACAGTTAGATTTTTTTTTTTAGATTTAAAAATTTTCACAGTGATCACTACTGAGCAGGAAGCATACTTACCTCTACAATTGTGATAGGTAGCCCATGAAGGCCCAATGCTGCAACCAGCAGCTCTGGTACCATCTGTAACGTACCCTCCCATGGACCCAGTTCGAGGAAGGGAACATGCTAACAATCTATGGGGATTTTCATAAAACTCAACCAATTTCGTTAGATTCATACACATAAATTCAAAAGTGTGCAAAAGCAAAACAAGCATGTATGCACAGCGGAATTAAAACATCATCCACACACAATTCATGCCCATCCAGCATATCAAAATAATCAACAAATTAAACATTGCAGAAGTAAATGCACATCAGATACTTGTCTTCATTGTGAAATGGTCCCAAGCAACTAGCTATGTCGCTGCAACGTTCCACCCAACCATAGGCCAGTTGTGTTCATCAATCTCTCAACACAACTGCCACCCCCGATCTGGGCATGATTCTTACAAGGAAAATGGAACATTCAAGCTCATGCACAACCCAATTAATCATCTCATCTGAGGCAAGCCAGTCCATAGTTGGGTTTATCAGGCTACATTTGAACCCAGGATGCTTGCACTCAAGCTCAAGCCAAAACAATGGATTCCCATAACCCATACCCAACATACTCTATCTACACACAGCAAGAACAATCATTGGGCATGGATACACATGTTTAACAATGGGATTTACAAACAGGATGGCCATGGGCTTTCCCCAAATTGTTTCCAACCAAAAATGAATTGTGGGATGGGGGAAAACATTCATAGGGATGAAAATGATTTCTCCCCCAATTATCTAAGCACTCAGTAGCCCAAACGGTCTCTATGGAACCCCAATTCGTTTCCCCCTCTTCCCCAATGGTATACAACACAAAAACGCCCTTCTCCCAACTAAGGATCAAGGAAAACACATAAAAACATGGCTGGAAAACGCCCAGGTAGCTCCAAACTCTTGAGGGAGGAAAACTGGTTGATGGATAATGGATTGGGGAGCAATTCATGGCACTTTTCTTACCCAATGGTATACAACACAAAAACACCCTTCTCCCAACTAAGGATCAAGGAAAACACATAAAAACATGGCTGGAAAACGCCCAGGTAGCTCCAAACTCTTGAGGGAGGAAAACTGGTTGATGGATAATGGATTGGGGAGCAATTCATGGCACTTTTCTTACCCAAGAAGCAAAACGCGATTTCCTGTCCAGGGTGGCTTTCCCATACCCAAATTTGGACAACTATACCTCCCATTCCCCAAGGCATTAACTACCTCAACCAACTCTTGGGAGAAATCAATGATTGGGTACAAAAGTCAACATGGGCAGTTGAGGGTTTGATGGGTTCTCTCATTGAAACTTGTCTTGACTTGATTGGTCCAAGGGTTTGAATGTTTTCCCTCTCAATTCCTTGTAAAATCATGCCTCCATCTCTTGTTGCATTGCATAGCTAGTTGTGGGTATTTTATTAAAATGCATATTTACATGATATTTGAAATTCCATTGTGCATGGCTAGCACGTGAACCATATGCATCAATAAGTCAATGGTGGGGCCTTGTCCTTGAGCTCATCACCACGAATTTATAACAATATTACATCATTTACAATTTTAATGCAATAGGGTCAAGATGGGGACATTACACTGTAATATAGATCTCTACCACCGTGTTAGAGTTTAATCCCTATGGATCTGAAATATATTTGTTTTTCAACTTTAAGATGCTTGTAATATGTCTATATATATCTTCCATCATGTTAGAGAATGATCCCTATGGATTCAAATCTCTGTTGTATAGATGCGCTGCCTGAAATCTGTTTACAACTTATTTTGCCACCGTAAAATAGTTTGATCCCTATGGGATCTCGGATCTCTGTTTATAAGTATATGCTGCCACAATCATGTTTATATTAAGCCTGCATTGACCTCATATATATCCTTGTGTGTGTGTATATATATATATATAGTTCGCAATCTGGAGGTTTATTCACATATAGTTATTGCTAGGCTTTTAAATGTAATGTTTGTTTCCTCTGCAGGAATTGGAGGTTTATTCCTATAAGACTCTTGAATTGATAATTATATTATCATGAGCTAATTGTGGTCAGAGTAAGATTTGTGTCGATAAGATCTCCGGTGATAGACCTTGGGATGTTGAATATGTTATCTCTATAAGAGCAACTGGAGAAAGTGGAAAGTAAGGATTACAATATTTACATTGTATATTGTACCCCCTTCTGGTTTAAAAAATAATAACAACAATACTCTTGTGGATGTTGTTAGTTTTTCAGAATTTACTTCAATCTGATCTAGGATCTTAACTAAGAGAACAACATGTACATCATATCTACAGCATATCAATCATGGACAATAATGCAAGCACCCAAGAGACACAGAGTTTACTTGGGGAAAACCATAAAGGTGAAAAACCCCAATAACTTCCTCAGAGATAGATAGAGCAATGATACAACCCAAGCATAAGAGATAGACATCTCCTAGTAGAAGCTTCTCCTCCTCCACAAGTGCGCCACTCTCCAAAGAGTGTGAGAGTGAATAATAGAATGATGAAATAGAGTTCCTCCCGCACTCTATTTATACTTGACTTGACTTGCCTAATAACCTTTACTAGGTTGGCCTCAACTTAACCACATAACATAATGCTGACTAGGTTGACACCCAATAGGGTGGTCTAATAACCCTCTGACCCACATGGCCGACCCCCAATAGGGTGGTCTAATAATCCTTTGACCCACATGACTTATATAGGGCCGACCCCAACAAGGTGGTCTAATAACCCATCAAGTATAAGTTACGACACTTACAATATAAATGATGACACTTCTGTATAAAGGAATAATAACATCTATATAGGAATACAAACACTTCTGTATAGAGGAATAATACCATCTCTATAGGAGTACAATATACATATATGAAATACATTCCGAAGTTACATATACATCAACACTCCCTCTTAACTAGGAAGGTATTTCTCGACATAGATCTGCTAGCACAAGTCTTCTTCTCTGGATCATCATCAGCGAATCATCGTCCTCGAATCATCGTCATCATCACTGCTGCTGCTATCTCAATCAATCTCTGAATCTACTCGTCATAGGAAGTTCTACAGAGCCAGTCCTTTTTCATACTGGATGTAGGCCCACCACCTACAGGTCTTCATCATCACTGGCCATACTGTGTAATCCTCAGGACTTATTACGTGCGTCAATAAAACATCGAAAGAGCATCCTAGGCCTTTTACGAGAACACGGCTCAACCTATCGTATCTCCCATGATCTTTTACATGTGACTATCACAAAACCTTAAAAGGGTGTCTTGCCAAACAAGAACCCTAAAGAGTATCTGAGGTCTTTTACATGACTAGCACAACCTATCCAAATCTCTAGGTCTGATTACATGTGACCCCTACTACAAAACCTTAAAAGGGTGTCTTGACAAGCAAGAACTCTAAAGAGCATCTAAGGCCTTTTTCATCCTATCCAGATCTCCAGGTCTGATTACATGTGGTCCCCACAAAACCTTAAAAGAGTGTCTTTCCAAGCAAGAACTTTAAAGAACATCTGAGGCCTTTTTCATCATGTCTAGATCTCCAGGTCTGATTACATGTGGTCTAGCAAAACCTTAAAAGAGTGTCTTGCCAAGCAAGAACTCTAAAGAGCATCTGAGGCCTTTTACGTGACTAGCACAACCTATCCAGATCTCCAGGTCTGATTACATACTACTCCTGCACAACTTGTTCACGGCCACAGAGTATCAACCTGATACTCACCATACATCATCCTGATGTACACATGATGATCCTGATCATCAACACTGCATCATCCTGATGCATGTCATCTGGAGCAACATACTGAAGCTCGTCATCCATGATCATCCTGATCATACAATGCATCCTCCTGATGCATACACAGTATCTGCCTAATACATATCATCATACATGATCTACCTGATCATACAATGTATCCACCTGATACACATACAAATACACGATCCACTTGATCATACCTGATACATATCAACATACATGATCTACCTTATCATACAATGTATCCACCTGATACATCTACAGATACATACACATGATCCAACTGATCATATCCAGCATCCAACATGATCCATACATACATATACATATAAATGGTCCAACTGATCATATCCAACATCCAACATGATGCGTACATACATATAAATGATCCAACTGATTATATCCAGCATCCAACTTGATGTGTACATACATATAAATGATCCAACTGATCATATCCAGCATCCAACATGATGCATACATATAAATGATCCAATGATCATATCCATCATCCAACATGATGCATACATACATAGAGCAGTAACTGGAGCATCGTCTTGATGCTCATCATCCAACGCTTATATCCACATCCATGGAAGGATCCTCCTCTCACCATGCTCGGAATGGCTCCTGCAAATGTGTCCATCACTTCTTCCTCGACGTGTCATCAATATGAAGAACACCAAGCCTATCTCTAAGGTACTCGAACTTCACTCTGTCTAGTGGCTTCGTCAGCACATCTGCAACCTGCTCATCCGTCACAACATACAGGAGCTTCACTGCTCCTCTCTGCACCATATCCCTGATATAGTGATATTTGATCTCAATGTACTTCGACCTGTCGTGGAACACCGGGTTCTCAGACAGCTTCACACAACTCTGGTTGTCACAAAAGATACTAGTAGCCTCCAGCGGGAGATCAAATAACTCAGACAGTAGCTTCCTCAGCCATACTGCCTCACAACTAGCCAAACAAGCTGCAACATACTCTGCTTCGGTTGTACTCAGTGCTACGTAGGACTACTTCCTGCTAAACCAAGAGATCACACCTGATCCCATACTGAAGTAGCACTCAGATGTGCTCTTCCTATCTATAGCACTGCCTGCCCAATCTGAATCAACATAACCCTCCAGGTTAAACTTTTGATTCGCATCATACTTGAGCCCATAGTCAACTGTACCCTTCAGGTACCTCAGAATATGCTTTACAGCAACCAGGAGAACACCTCTGGGATCTGTCAGGAACTGGTTCAATGTGTTCACCGCAAAGAAAATATCTGGTCTCGTGTTCGTCAGGTACATTAAGGACCCAATCATTTGACGATACATCGTGACATCAACTGGATTAGATGAAGCAACATATAGAAGCTTCAGGTTCGATGCCATAGGTGTGGCCATGGCCTTGCAGTCCATCATCCCGAACCTCTTCAGGATCTCTACTGCATACTTCCCTTGTCCAAGGAAGATTCCATCTGCACTCTGCCACACCTCCATGCCTAGAAAGTAGTGCATCATCTCCAAGTTTTTCATCTCGAATTCGGCAGCAAGCTTCCGCTGCATGTCGACAATCAATCTATCATTACCTGTTACAAACAGATCATCTACATACAACAGTAGTATCACAGGATTTCCTTCCTCAACCTTGTAGTAAAGGTTGGAATCTGCTTTACTCTTGGTAAAGCCCAAACTAGATAGAAAGTTGTCTATCCTACCATACCAAGTTCTGCACATATATGACTCAAACCCGAGTGGCTGCTCCACATACACTTCCTCTTTGACTACACCATTCAAGAAAGCTGTCTTGAAATCCATCTAGTGTATCTTCCATTTGATCACTGCAGTCAGAGCAAGTACTAATGGAAGTGTATCTGGGTATAGGAGCAAAAGTCTCTTCATAATCAATTCCTCTTTCTGGGAGAAGCCACGAGCTACAAATCTCACTTTGTATTTCTCTATGCTGCCATCTGCAACATGCTTGATCTTGTAGATCCATTTGGAAGTCACGGAAGACTTCCCTTCTAGTCTGGGACCACATCCCAACCATCATTCTTCATGATCGACGGATCATGGCATTCTTCCATTACTTCATCTCAGATCTTGGGAAATTCAATATATTCAATATCTTCAATATCTTCAATAGATATCTTTGTTGCTGGAACAAATGTTGTAGTCCTTCTTTTGTAGGTGATGGTATATGATCTTTCCTACAAAACAAGTTAAATTGCATGATTAGAAACATCTCATAGTTTTCAGAACAAATTCTTACACATAGATAAATATGTCATACAGTCATGCAATTATCTTAGCCAATGCTTCAATACAACATTTATCCATATCCCGTAACTTTCTAGATGCCTTCCAATCTCTACCAGAACATTGTTAAGAGTGTGCACAACTCCCAACATGTCAACAAAGAGGTTTCATTCTAGATAAGTAGCAATGGAATGTTGTACAGTGCCATAGGCCACTTACCCATCACATGCATATTAGTAGTATACTGTTCATTAATGCAATTATTCTAATATGAAAAATACACACCCTAAGTCTAGGAACATAAGCATATACATCATTGAACAATATTATTTAAACAAACAAGTATGCAAGAAATGACAATTCAAATACTTATCTTTGTTTGGTTGTAGGGTTGACTCCCTCTTATTCTTTGCTTCCTTTCTACAACTCCATTATGATGTGGATTGTGAGAAGTGGTCGACTCCCTCTGAATATCTGCATCCTTGTAGAAACTACTGGAGTGTGCTCCCTCTTGATCTTTGCTTCCTGGATTACCTGTCCTTGAACTTATATCTATCCTCGATCACTATGCATGCTTACAAGTATTATTATTGTGATATCCTCGAGATCTCATACATAATCATACATTTATTAGTATATTCTCAATACTATCAAAACACAATAATCTTAAGCATGTATAGTCATGATCATTTCAAACAGAAATAATAAGCATTAGTATTCAAGGACTCTTATGGTTAGTCATATCATAAATTAAAGTAAGAAACATAATATGCCTAAACCCGTGATTACTCAAACCTATACTTTCATGACTCTTCTGGTTAGTCATATCATCAATTAAGGTAAGAAACATAATATGCATACACCCATGATTATTCAAACCTATGAATAATCATTATCAATCATGCCATGTATACTTATATAAGAGATCCTATCACAAGGTAGGATTCTAACTTGATATAGAAAAAAAAACATACCTGGATTAGTATGTTACCTAGTAATGTCTAACATACCCACATGATGTCTTCTTGTTCTCTTCAATGACTTGTTCTAGCAACTTGCATATCTCATTAGTTAACCATTATAGAACCAAGTTATACATACCTCGTAAATAGATCTTCTAAGTGATCCATGACAATGGATGAATCTTTGTCTTCATGTCACCATGATCATATGTTCTTGAACTAGAACATGATTTGTCTTTCTTGGTGTACCTTTCATGTTAGCGGACAACATAAACCTCATACAACACCATAATGCATTAGTACAATCATAAGTGTCAACACCCTAATCAATGAATATCTTCTATCATGCATTCATAATTTTTATTAAGGTGATACGACAAGTCTAAATTTAATAAAGATTGTACTAACCGTAATAATATGAAGACAAACATACCATAAACTTAATCATGAACAAATCTCGAAACATACCTGGATAAGTCATACCTGTCGAGATTGCTTGTAATCTCCTTATGTAAGGCCTTAGCCTCATCTCCCTTTGAAACAGGAACTTCTTCACTTATGCAGGTGACCAATCCTTTCTCTTCTAGGATTAACCCAATCCACTTGATTTGCAGGAACTGGATCTGGAGCTGGATTAGGGTTTGTCAGAGAAACCCTAAAAATTAAAACTTTGAATTTCAAACTTCTGATAGAATAGAAAGATGTGCCTTGATGAGCTGATCAACCTGGTATACTCAGAATTTGAAAACTGCAAAGTTTCACCCCTCAAAATTGCCTTTGAAACTTCCGGATCTTCAGGACAGGATCCCAAACTAGGGTTTGATAAAGCCCACCCTTCTGCCCAACCAAAAGGTTTGATCCAAAGCTATAAACTTTGATTTTTCTGAGGAGCTTCGAGCCGTGGTCACAGACTTCAAAAATTCCAACTTTTGCAGAAGCCCTAATTTTCCACTTTTCCTATCAAAGTCCTGAACTAGGGTTTGATCAAGACCGGCCTTTTACCCAACCAAAAAATTTGATATTGATCTCTAAATTTCTATTTTTATGAGTATCATTCAGCCGTGGTCTCCGATTACAAAAATACCAACTTTCTTCGAAACCCTAATTCTTGGAACCATGATTGAAGGTGCTCAAACTCCAATTCTGTTTTCACAGAAATATGCACCTGATTGTTTCTGGTGTAACCCAAAAAATACGAACCCACAGGGTTTGAAACTTCTACCTGTGGTATCCCGACCTGTCTTCCTTCCAACCGCATAGGTATGACCTCAATTGGATTCTCTGATAGAGATTTGTGCCAAGTGTCGCAACGTGACCTGTTTATGGGATAAAACCAGAGAGCGAACGTGTACGACGTTCCACGTGTCACTGGTTCAGTTTCGGCCTCTGAAAAAGTTACCTGACCAATTACAGTCCATTCACTACCTGTCACTTTTTAGGAAATTTCATTTGGAGCTTCCTAGCCCAAGTTATGACCTTTTTTCCCAGGTCACCTGTTTATGACTCAGATCTGGAAGAGGCAGAAACCCTAGATTGTACAGATCATAAAACACAAAGTACAGCGAATTAGAAGTTTTCCTTTGGAAACAAGGTACATGGGGATCTGATCTTCGACCTGTAAAAGTATCAGATCCGAAAACATCTCCAAAATGGATTTATAGCAAAAGTTCTACGATGACTGGTTTTTTCTATATCAAGCCCTATCATCGCAAGTGCAACAAGCGTCATACATGCCATACCATGCCTTCTTTCAAGCTAGCTCTGATACCATGTTAGTTTTTCAGAATTTACTTCAATCTGATCTAGGATATTAACTGAGAGAACAACATGTACAACATATCAATCATGGACAATAATGCAAGCACACAAGAGACACAGAGTTTACTTGGGGAAAACCATAAAGGTGAAAAACCCCAATAACTTCCTCAGAGATAGATAGAGCAATGATACAACCCAAGCATAAGAGCTAGACATCTCCTAGCAGCAGCTTCTCCTCCTCCACAAGTGCACCACTCTCCAAAGAGTGTGAGAGTGAATATTAGAATGATGAAATAGAGTTCCTCCCGCACTCTATTTATACTTGACTTGACTTGCCTAATAACCTTTACTAGGTCAGCCTCAACTTAACCACATAACACAATGCTGACTAGGCCGACACCCAATAGGGTGGTCTAATAACCCTTTGACCCACATGGCCGACACCCAATAGGGTGGTCTAATAACCCTTTGACCCACATGAATTATACAGAGCTGACCCCAACAAGGTGGTCTAATAACCCATCAAGTATAAGTTACGACACTTACAATATAAATGACGACACTTCCGTATAGAGGAATAATAACATCTCTATAGGAATACAAACACTTCCATATAGAGGAATAATACCATCTCTATAGGAGTACAATATACATATATGAAATACATTCCGAAGTTACATATACATCAACAGACGTAGCTCATATATTTGGGTGAACCACATACATATGGTCTCTTTTATGTGTGTTATGGTAATGGAGTATTGCTTATGAATATGTATACTTTTGCCGAATGTTTCTTTGGTAAAGGATAAATTTCATGACTATGTTTCAAGGTAAAAATGGTTATGCCTAAGGATTTAGGAACATTTCAATTTAACTAATCGTAAATTTATTGATGGAAGTATGTTAGGAATTTTGTTCCTTCCACGGATGAATTTTAGCGTGGAGACCATTAAGGTTATGATTTTTTTTTGGAAAATTCACTAAATTACTAACTTTGATTATTTAGGTATGTTACATATGGTATCAGAGCACAGGTTACAACGCTCGAGCCTATTTTGGGCTCAGAATGAGGAAGCGATTATAAGATGGATAAACTAGTGAAGGGACTCCATCTAAAGGACACAACAGAAAATTTCATTTCCAAGAATCGACAAGAGGTAATCGATAAGTCGTCTTTGAATTGGAAGTAAGTATGTCCCATTTGTTGAAGCATTATAGTGGCTTAACATTGTTTTTGTGAGCATTGTGTATGTTTTATTATTTGAATGATCTTTTATTGATAAATATTAGTCGATAAAGGTCTTCTCATACTCTACAATTAGCTTCATTGGATGACGAGAAAATACTCTTAGAATGATTAAAATAGTTAGACTATTGGAGTTAAGGCTTTATGAAATAAGTTCTTGTAAAGGAGTAAAAGAGTATAATGAAAGTCATACTAGTTGTGAATGTTGAAAGGTGAAGTTTATATGCTAAGGAATTAACTTTAATTGATTTCCGTGGGCATTATAATGTTATAACATTTTCTATGTTTAGGAAACTGTCTTCTTTTATATATATAGACAATAGATAATGCTTGTCCGACATTCTAACATTCAAGAAGAAGTATTTCACTTGTGTAAACTTGAATTCCTTTTGAGTTGTGATGTTAAGCGTTTTTGTGAAGGATACCATGACGGAAAAGGTAATTGTATATGTTAAAGATCCATTAAATCTTTGATGGTCTATTTGTTCAGACTATGTTAGGAGCTATCAAGTTCTTTCCATAGATAAATTTCTTTTTATGAGAAATTTTATAAATTTATAATACTGTTGACATAAATAGTAAATTCTGTAAAAATGCCTGCTGCAGGAGGATTCAACGTGATAAAGTATCTCACGGATGTAATTTAATATCCCTTTAGTTATGAAGAAATCGTAATTATGTTGATGTTAAGACAAATTCTATTTCATTACGGAGGTATCTACTAGGAAATATGGGTTTGTTACATATGCTAAACTAACATTCCACAAGAAGTGCAACCTTGCTAGACTGAGGTGTCTAAATTCTATTAAACATGTAAACTAAGATATGTTGGATAGGATGAGTAGAATAGCTATAATGAATGGACAATATTTTTCAAAATTCATCATAGGATAAGACATGGTGGATCATGAGGAACGTAAATATAGATTCATAATTTTAGACTTAAAGTTTATTAGATTCTATGACCTTAAATCTCCATTGTCTTAATAGTGTATGGTGAAGTAAATGGAGTAGCAAAAGGTCATCCTCATTATGAATGATTAAAATGTATAGTTTATAAGAATTAACCTTAATTGGTTTTCTAAATGGTGTATCTTCCTTACTACATAGATAGATAGATAATAATATAAATTCCATTCAATGATCTAACATCCAAGAAAATATTATACAAATAAGAAAGTGTTAGAATATTGATCACATGGATATTGAAAGGTGAATTTAATAGGGTGTAAAACTAAGAGAGTTTGTAAAATTTCTTCCTTTATGATTGCGTGAGAAAAGTAATGTATAGAATGTATGATGATATTAATCATGAAAAGGTTATGATTAACATTGTAGGATTGTAACATGGACATGAACAATCAAAAGGGAATGTAAATCATAAATTCACTGGTTTAAGTAGTTGATTTTAACCACTCAAAAGTAAGTGATAGTTTATCTTTTTACGTCTTATTATATTTTTCGGATTACAAGATTTTAGGAACCATGGATTAATGGTGGATTATGTCATTTATGTACCGACATTGAAGGAATTTACCATGATTATGACCGTTGTCATGATCAACGTAGACCATTGATTATAAATCCACTTGTGTAAATAAGTTGAGCTCAATCACTCAAAAATGAGTAATGATTTATTTTAGGATGGATTACAGGACGGTATGAACAATGAATGATGGTAGAGATACAAATCATTAAACTTATGAATTGTTAATGAATAAATAGGTGAGATTATTGTTTATCGATTGATGATTATGTTACAACGAACCATAAAGTTGTAAATGATTCTAGGAACTTGGCAATGGAAGTAAAGTCATGATAAATACCAAGTCTGTGTGTTGTAAGTAGTCAAATGTGGTAATTGACAGTAAATACGGACGAAATAAATAATAAATATAATAATATGATCATGGGTTTTGGTAGATAATTAACATCTACGTGACTTGTTGAAAGACAAGAGCAATAAAACATGTCATAGAAATGGAGGGATTTGTTGTGGGAGCACAATGGTGTTAGGAAAATGGTTGATGTGTGAGCACATTGGTATTAGGCAAATGAAGTGGCAAAAAATTGATGATCCAACTCTACTTTGCTAAAGTAACCTTTCCTGGACTCAAGCGAGGAGGCTTGAGGGGAATTGAGAAAGAGTCTGTGATATCAATGGCAAGACCTAGGCACAAAGTTTGACATCTGGAAGACAGGACGTTGTTTGATGTTTTTGAGGAGAAAACTTTTGAATAGCAATCAAAAGGGAGAGTAACCTCAAAATTTAGCCCATAAGTCCACATGGAAAATTGGTGACAGAACTCGAGGGAGATTCCTGTGTTCAGTAGAAGGTTGTTGAAGTTCCAAACTCAAGGGAGAGTTTGGTGATCAACAAAAGTGTTGTTGGAATTTTTCATCTTCATGATATAAAAATGAAACACATATTAACAATTTTCCAAGTAACTAGGATGTTGAATGTCTTAATGTGTGAATGTTATGAATACTTGAGTAGGAAAAATTTCCTCAAGGGCGGGGATGAATGTTATTAATGAAATGCTTTTTGAATATGTTGAAAAATAATCACGTATTATTTCTGCTTGGGACGAAAAAAAAGCTAGAAGATGTTCCATGAATAGAAAATGTTGTGTGCATAAAATACTCCTAGTATGTGGAGCTTGGATGATGAACTAATGATATGTTTGTACTGAACAATTTTGGAGACCATTTTGGTTACACAATAGTGTAGGTCATGAGAAATAAAAGCTAGCAGGAATTGTGAAAGCTTGAAGATGATCAAAACAAATATGACAAAGCAAGCACAAGATGACTCAAAAGGCAGAGACAAACCGTTGGAAAAGCATGAACACCGAGGATGGTGTTATTCTTAAGGGGGGAGGATGTAATATCCCTCATTTATGCCCTATTATTTTATAAATGTAATTGATTATTGTACTGTTTTCCGGTGAGGAGCTCAAGGCCAAGGCCCCACCAGTAAACATCGTAAGCTATGTGGTTAATTCCTGAGGCATAGTTATAAACCTAGGAGGCTAAAGATGATGAAGCAACGAAAACGATGAGTAACTTAATCCACTAGCGCGAGAAGTTGTCCCGGTCTACAAGGACGATGCTAAAATATACCATAGATAAGGACCTTATATATATATATATGTTATAGATATATAAAAGATAAGATAGTTGTGATAACAAACAACTAAAAGTAACTATACGATAAAGAAATACATAAGATAGTAGTATAATTTATACCACGAGATAGATAAACTCAGTGGCATATAATTATATACATATATACAAGTGGTGGTTTGATATATATATATCATATAGGGAATATTTATATGTTATATATATTATAATAATGTCTTTTTGAAGAAAGACTAATTATGTTATACTAATTACAACAATTCTTTATTTGAATATTGATCATTAAGGAGATCCTTTGTAAAATAATAAGGGGTTTCTTTATTTTAAACAAGAATACGCATGCCTTAACCATGTGGAGATATGGATCTTGGCAACTATGAAAGGTTCCTGAATGTGCGATTAACTTGAGATAACAATCTCACCAATGGGAAAATACACTAGTTAGTCATTGGAAAAGGTATGTCCCCATTTGAGCATGGAGAAGTGTTTATTCTAGACACGGTGGTGAGGTTGACTTGGATCCTCGACACACTCCCTACTAAGGAGAGTGCCTCATAATTACGGTTGAGTTTTATTTTAGAGGCGCCGAACATTTTAGTAGGCCACCACCTAACTCCTCCATGTGTCACCAAACCTTATTTCGTTTCCAGATGTTGATCCGAAGAGGAAGTTCCTTTAGTTTTTTTAAGGTGGTTTTTCCAAATGGAGAAGGGGGGGAAGAAAGGATATTTCACATAAGTTTTATTGGCTACCTTTTTTTTGGGATATTGTTGATACCTAGGCGATGGATGGGAAGGGATGGCTGGATGGCAAGCCCGGTCCCTAGTATTTCAAAGCCGATCTCTGATCTTCACTTTATTTATATTCCTTGGATGCATTGGGAATAGTATATTTATGTTGGGTAAGCCGATCTCTACAGGTATGAATATGATCTTTTTTTTTCATATTAACCAGTACATAAACCGTTCTCTGCGTCAACAGAGTTAACCTCCTTATGACTGTGGCATAGTTGGACTTCTGCGTGACAGATCTGTGATTATATCCCCAAAAAATTGGGTTTTATTCATGATCTCGACCCATATTTGTATACTTATAGATAGGATATTCTTTTATAGATGCGATATGGATGGTTCTTATATAATCTTTGTTGTATATTTGACCCTCAATCCGGTTGGAGCGACTCACAAGTATCTTATGGTTACGCGTTTGTTATTTCATGGAGTAGCCCAAGCCTGAATCTAAGCTTTTAATGCCTATTGTGGGGAGAGGACAGTCCCCGATGGAACTTGATCCCATCTGAATGATAAAAACCTTTGTAATATGTGCTTCTAATTCCGCCTATCGTGGGGAAGGGACGGTTCCCAATGGAACCCGATCCTTCTAGATGACTGAATCTCTTGTCATTATATTTTCTTACAACGCCTAATGTGGGGAAGGGCTTAACTAATTGAATGGTTTAAATAACCACCGTAGGTTACATATAACCACCGTAAGTTGCATATTCTTACACTTTTGTTATTTTGGATGCCTCTGCAAAAATCGCATCACCAAAGACTCAATTTCGGGTTTGATGGTTTTTATAAATTGTTATATAGGTGTATATGTCTTTGTGTTAGACTATGAAGCTTCTTGTAATATGGTTATAGATTGCTTCCATTTTAATAAGATCGATCCCTAAAAATGGATCCCGGTTAATCTTTGTTTTCGACTTTACGTTGTTTGAAAGTTGTAATATAGATCTCTGCCACTGTGTTAGAGTTTGATCCCTATGGATCTGAAATCTCTTTGTTTTCGACTATGAAGATGCTTGTAATATGATTATAGATTGTTTACATCGTAATAATATTGATCCCTAAAAATGGATCTCGGTTAATCTATGTTTTCAACTTTAAGCTGCTTGTAAGCTGTAATATAGATCTTTTCCACCGTGTTAGAGTTTGATCCGTATGGATCTGAAATCTCTTTGTTTTCGACTATGAAGCTGCTTCTAATATGGTTATAGATTGTTGCCATCATAATATGATCGATCCCTAAAAATGGATCCCAGTTATTCTTTGTTTTAACTTTAAGCTGCTTGTAAGCTGTAATATAGATCTCTGCCATCGTGTTAGAGTTTAATCCCTATGGATCTGAAATCTCTTTGTTTTTCAACTTTAAGCTGCTTGTAATATATCTATAGATATATCCCATCATGTTAGAGAATGATCCCTATGGATTCAAATATCTGTTGTATAGTTGTGTTTCCTGAAATATGTTTACAAGTTATGCTGCCACCGTAAAATAGTTTGATCCCTATGGGATCTCATATCTCTGTTTATAATTATATGCTGCCACAATTATGTTTATATTAATCCTGCATTGACCTCATATAGATCCTTGTGTATATATATATAGTTCTCAATATGGAGGTTTATTCACATATAGTTATTGTTAGGCTTGTACATGTAATGTTTGTTTCCTCTGCAGGAATTGGAGGTTTATTCCTATAAGACTCTTGAATTGATAATTATATTATCATGAGCTAATTGTGGTCAAAGTAAGATTTGTGCCGGTAAGATCTCTGGTGATATACCTTGGGATGTTGAATATGCTATCTCTATAAGAGCAACTGGAGAAAGTGGAAAGTAAGAAGTGGAAAGTAAGAAGTGCAATATTTGTGTTGTAAATTGTACCCCCTTCTAGTTTAATAAATAATAACAACAATACTCTTGTGGACGTAGCCCATAGATTTTGGTGAACCACATACATATGGTCTCTTTTATGTGTGTTATAGTAATGGAGTATTGCTTATGAATATGTATACGTTTTCCGAATGTTTCTTTGGTAAAGGATAAATTTCATGAAAATGTTTCAAGGTAAAAATGGTTATGCATGAGGAACATTTCAATTTAACTAATCATAAATTTATTGATGGAATTATGTTAGGAATTTTCTTCCTTCCACAAATGAATTTTAGTGTGGAGAGGTTAAGGTTATGAAAGTTTTTTGGAAAATTTACTAAATTACTAACTTTGATTATTTCAGTATGTTACACAAATGGAGCACCAACTAGCCAAATACAGAAAGGATGCACTAAGGATGAAAATAATAATAAATCATAAGTCATAAATCATAACCATTCTATGATTAGAATGTTTCCTCTAATCAATCCTTACAATTATTTAATTAATGATTAATTAGACAACATAATGCTTGAAGTTCAATTTGACATTAATAATTAATTATCCCATCCACATAAACCACATGTAACCTAGAGCATGGGAGAAATTAATCTCTCTCTCTCTCTCTCACACACACACACACACACAAACAAGAAAAAAGAAGATAACTATGTAGAAGGACAACCAATGAAGACATTATTATAAATCCATTGTCCATTAACAATTGTTTTACCTACAACCAAGTGTGTCTCTCTAGAAAGAGTCATGTTAAATAACCAAAATTCATTTAATAGTACTTGGCTTGACGTGTCATTGTTTTCCAACAACTATTAACATTATTTTTTAAAGTTGTGAAAATTTATATAGATAAATAAATTGAGTCATGGCTTAACCCATATAACCGTAATATAATGGACCTAAGCAAATTCAAAATATCTTCTAAAATCAATCTTTCTCCCCATCCCCAAATAGGATAGGATTGGGTCAAATGTTTTTTTTTCATATATAATTTTTTATTTATCCCCATGAGCAAGGTAGATCTTTACAAACTAATTATATAAAAACACACATAAACATTACATTGAACACACTATTTTGATTACCTTGATGTCAATCCTTATAACTCTTCAAAGGTTTGGTCATCATGTACTTGTAATTGACCTTGTAATTCTGTTTAAATTTCTTATTTGTTCACTAAATCAAATAAAATCCAGGTGAACCATCTCCACTACAACCTCAAATTCCACCAAGTATGCTAATGGATGTTCCACCTTTCAGTGAGTGACCTAACAAAATTTTGGTGTTCCTTCTTATTTCAGATTTTCATTTAGGGAAAATCACTATTATGCCTTCAAAGCAAGATGTACACTAGAAATAAATATTTTGAATTAGAGAGATTTTGAGGTCAAAAAATGGCCTCCTAAGAGATGTACAAAAAAAATATGAGATATATTAAAATATTATGAGGTAGCGGTTTTATGGGGTAGGTATTTATGACAAGTCACCTCCTACACTATTTTCTATGCACAATATAAATAACCATGGTTGAGTTACTTTTCAAAATTCACTAGAAATAAAATTAATAAAATAACTATACATTGATGTGACTAAGATTCATTGTAAATTCCCCAAAAGTTATTGTCCTTTAGTATTTATTTGTCTTAAACTTGCAAATGAAATTAAATAATAAAAGACATTTTTTAAGAGCTATTTTTTTAAATTTATGTTGACTTTTTATATTTAGTACTTTTCTCATCAATTTAATATAATGTGATTTAATTGAAAATTTATTTACATGTAAAATGTTAATAATATTATTATAATCCACATTGCATTATTATTATTATTCTTTACTCATTAAATCTATATTAATATACATTTTTCATATTAATATCATTCATGAATTTAATTTATTTTAAAAGTATAAGGATATATATATTAGTTTAGCATTATAATATTAAATAAAATGGAGTGAATACATAATTAAAAATTAAAAATATGAAAATGATAAAAATATTATTTTATGAAAAAATGTGAAAGGAATATATATATATATATATATATATATATATATATATATATATATTAGTTTGACATTATGATATTAAATAGAATGGAGTGAATATATAATTTAAAATTAAAAACATGAAAATGTCAATATATTATTTTATAAAAAAATGTGAAATGACATTCTTTATTAATTATGAGTACTTTACTTGAAAATGACAATAAAATTATTTTATGAGAAAAATGTGAAAGGAAAAAAAAGTGTGAAAAGACATTCATTATGAGTACTTTACTTGAAAATGACAATAATATTATTTTATGAAAAAATGTTAAAGGACTTTCATTATGACTACTTTAATTTATGACTTAAAAGTACTTATACCACTACCTTGGTTAACTATGGGTTTTCATCCACCATAGAAAATTTGACAAATAAGAATTCTTAACTCATGCAATGCCACCTCAACCAACCATGGGGGATGATGTCATTTACTAGAATGTGATTGGTTGATTTTTATAGTACATTTTCTTTGTTTTGAGGCCCATTTTTTACCTCAAAATTTCTCTAATCGACATAACCTAGGTTTTTACACATAGTCAATGGCTTCTAACAACATGTCCTATGGTAGTCCTCCAAAATGTTAATTTCTACACATATCCTCATATAGGTAGTAATATGCATTTTCACCAACATTAAGAACAAGTAAATATTAATGTACTTCAAAGATACTTGTTTTTGTAATCCACCAAAATTAAGCATAAGTAAAACTTAGTGTATTCAAAGATTCCTTTTTGAAAAAAATACATAATAAGTTGGAAAACCTTTCAATAAAAAAGTGATGGAAAGGAAATTGTTGAACATGACCAAGACAATGGAAGGAAATTGTTGTATCCTTGAAATATTTCTTATACCTAATAGCTTCTTCCACTTCTAGAACTATGGGGCCCAATATGTTCAATAGAGAGATGCAAACCTAGGAGGATGAAAAGCATCCTGACTTGAAGAAGGAACCTTCACACTAATGAGGGAAGAACCATCTACATAGAGACACATCTCTATCTTGGATAAATTAAAATAGGTAGTGACAAGTAGGGTAGAACATAGCTACAAATAAAGTTTGAGTTCAAGATTTCCATTATCATTTTATAAAATAATATCTATTTGAAAACTATTATAATTATTATAAGTTATCCTATGTCCTTGTTATTCTTATATTCTCTTGCAACAAAAATATGGCAATTATCATGACCAAGACTCACTGTCGATTTCGTACATCCATCCTTCCCAACAATAACTAAGCTTGCAGAGTAATGATAATCGCCATATCCTTTCCTCCAGCTACTTACTTTCCCCATTCACCTATCTGTCTATTATTTGTTTCCCTCACTCATATGCAAGTGTGATAGGAGGTTAATTTGGGGTTGTCCATTCACATCTCACTGAGGAGGGAACCATGTGGTATACGATTAGAATTGAGCTAGAGGGTCCATAAATATTGAATGAATACACTAAGTCTCAATGACGAATAGAATCTATAGGATGGATGCATTTATTTATGCATTTTAAAGGTCATAATGAAAAGTTGACAAAGGAATTTGCGAAAAACCTCAAGGGTGAGCAGGCTTGGGTTGGATATGTAAAGTTCAGTTTGATAGAATATTTGATTTCCAAATCCATGGGCTTTCCGCAGGAGGGAAAACGCTGGTCCAAGAATTTTCCGGTTGATAAGAGCTTGTGGCCACCATTATGTAAGGAGAATGTACCAAATCCAAATTGGGGGAAAGGGATGCCATAGGAATGGATGAAGAAGAAGTATTGAAGGCTTCTCTTCTCCTAAACAATTATGTGACCTGTGAAGCATGATTTGTATTGGAATTTATATATCATGTTCGGATCCTCATCCATTTCAGAGATAAGACCTTGAACTTTCCCTTTTATTTAAAATTGTCTGTAGTTAAAATGGCTTCTACAACACAAATGAGAACCATAAACATAGAACAAAATTTGCATCATCATGAATTGGTTCGTATAATTCTTAGTGAAGTATTGAATTAGTAATAGGATGATTGGGAGATATTTTTGGTAATAAATTAGTTTGTGGAGTTGGTCTAAAGTGTGCATAGAAAACTGACAGATGAAACCACATCTACAAAACAAAAGAGGGATCAGGTAACTAGTGATGAATCCCAACATAAAAAGAGGAAGAATCCTAAGAAGGAAGTTGGCTCAGTGAGAAATATGAGAATTCAAGATGAAGAAGGAGAATCTCAGGACATAAAACCTAGAAATGGTGGCCATGTTGAGACTGAGACTGATCCTACAGAGAATGAGGAGGTTCGGCGTGTTTAAGAGGATGGAAGTCAAGGGTTGGAGGTTGAATCTCAACATAGAGAAGGAAAAGAGCCCAAAATCAAAGTGGAAATTATAAGAGAGGTAAAGAAGAGAAACACTAATGATATGGTTCAAGACACACCTCTCCTTGCATGTCGAATGACGAGGATCCAAGCTACTAAACTAATGCATATTGAAGAGCCATTGGATTTGGCTCAGAAAAATTTCCAGAGGATAAAAGTGAGCTACCGAAGAACCTATTTACTGAATTTGAACACCAGATAAAGGGGTTGTAGACTGCAATTAGTGAAGCACATGCATTCAATGAGTTTTTGGATCGGGCCATTAAAATTGTGCAGCAATAACATTAGAGAATGATGGGCCTTTCTTTTGAAGAAGAGAAGCTAGATGGAATTGAGTAGGAGTTAGCAAACATTTTCCCGAAGACCATTCCGATTGAACATGATAATATTGAGGAAGATAGTTCCACGCCACTTAGGAATAAATTGAGACCAGAAGAGCTAGAACAAGCCATCAATGAACATACAGTTTTGGAGAGATTTCTCAAAGGAGAGAATGAGTCACTAAGGAAATATAATGCTCAGTTTCAAAGGGAAATGGGGGAGATCAAGGAGAAATATAGAGGTGCAATCATTATGCCTAAAAAGTGGCATGCGCAGGCCAAGAATCTAGAAAAACAAAATGAAAGCCTTTGCAGACAGTTGAGAGCATTGCAACCAAACCATTGCAGATGTGGTTGTGGGAAAACAAAAAGTCAGTTAGGAGATATGGTTCTAGGGACAACGGTTTTGAAGCTTGGGAACATTTTGTTTCATAGGGACTTGAAATCCCTCAAGTGTGGGGGGGGATGTAGGGCCCTTGTTTTAACTCTTTAATTTTGTCACATTTAAAGACCTCATATGACTAACTATTTACCCTTACATTGCGTCTATTTTTTATGTTTTTTATCATTCATAGTATCAGGAAAACCATTGAGATAAATCCCTACAGGTATCACAAATGCTCACATTTAGTCATTTTCAATCTCTTTTAAACAAATTTAGGTGTTATTATTTGCAGAGACTGATGAAGTTACATTTGGCATCAGCATGGTTGATTTTGCAGTGCCTGATTTAGTTTTGCAGCTACATAGTTCAATCTTGCAGCCACATGATCAGTCTTGTAGCAACATGATCGATCTTGTAGCAATGCAATTAATCTTGCAACAATGGGCACAATCTTGTAGCATCTATGACTATTGTGGTAAAGGTCGCGATTAATGATTTTCTTGGTGAATTGCGTGGCAGGACTTGGATTTTGATTCAACTAATATTCATGTTCGTATTATCCATTCTAGCTCAACACTTTTACGATTGTTGAACCCAAGGTCATGTAGTTAACTCAAAGCATCTTTTTAGAGGGCGATCCCATGCCTCTCGTCATGGAATCTACCCATTCATAAATTAATTGTAAATGGTATTGTATAATGATGGGAAATGGTTATGCTGCTTGCGATCTAATGGCTTTAGTTAGTTTTGGATCAGATGCCATTGATGTATGTACTGAGGAAACTATAAAATTGGGGGTTGTACACTGGACTCAATTTTGGTGATCAAGCAAGTGTGTTTTTGGTGTTTTTAGAGTTTGTACCCAACATTTGGAGATCTCTATAATATAAATCTAATTGATTTGTTGATGATTAAATCTCTTGAGTTTCTAACTAGTTGTTTGTGCCCGCGACTAGAGGAGGGACCCCTTAATTCGTAGACACCCTTCGGTGTGTTTTTAATCTTGATTCATGTAGTTAAATAATTTATCATAGTGATTTTGTGATTGCTTATTAGCATAGATAGAGGTTCAGTAGTGTAAATATAATTGGTTTGATATGGTTGTGGATTTGTAGTCAAAGGTTTGCTTCCATTAAATTGAATTTCCTGTGTATTTTTATTGTTTCTGTTAAGTCAGTAAATTTTTCTGCATTTTTAGTTTTTTCTCTCCAAATTTTGGTTTGTTTTTGAGTTTACCTTAGTTAATGGTTGGTGTTCAGTTTTGGTTTTCTGCTGTGTTCAGTTTTGGTTTTCTTCCTTCTTAAGAATCTTATGAATGCTTGAATAAAGTTTGAGCCCAGTCTTTACATTTCATTTGATTTTGGTCATTTTTATATTGAAAGTGGGTCAAGGTGAGTTATATATTCAAAAGGAGAATCAATTATGACTTTAGAGAGTAGCTAAACTAGTGGCCTAAATCAAAAAGCTGCCAAAATCTCCGATAAATTTGGCAAAAGTTAGAAAATCTGCTAAATTTTGGTTTAAAGATATTCTTGTAGCGCTACACCAAAGTTTAACACAGAGTGCGCTACAGGAATATCGTGGCATGAGTTTTTCGTAAAATCTCGATCTGATTTCAATCATCATGAAGAGTGTGAATGTCTAATCGCATTTTGTGAAGTGTTTAACACGTGTATGCAGCATTTTTAGCATGATGTTCGTTGGTTGATAATCACGAAGAGAAGACAAGGGCATCATTACAGGTTATGCGGGTTCAGTTGCACAGAGCCAATTCCGGTTTCAGCTGTCAAGTTTGCCTCGACACACGCATCATCACTGAGGAGTTAGTGTTTGAAGAGGAGACTTCACTGGGGAACGTTGGATTACGTTATTATGGAAGAAGACAGCTGTGATTCCGGCGCCAGCAGAAATTAGGGCTTTGAATTCGTTTCACCTGCAGCCAAGAAAACGTTAGGAGGACACCTGTGCTCGAAGAGGAATGTTATTGACACCTCAATTTGAAGACATTACGCCACGATGCAGGAGTAATTGACAGGTATTACGTAAACCCTCATAACTGAAGAATTTGGGGTTTTTGCTGCTGCGTGTTCTTCTGAAAAAATTGGTCGCTGAGAAAGGTGTAATAGAATGAAAGGATGAAGAATTCATCACTGAAATGGTTAGCTGAAGCATGATAGGAGGAACTAGCATGACTGTTCCTTTTATGACCTAATCAGAATAGGGCGTTGAAAAACTCACAGAATTGCCTGTAGAATTCAGTTTGTTTAAACAGAGGGAAGTCTGCTAGTTTGATACGGGTGTTACACAGGGAGGTTTGTAGATTTGTGCATGGGTTAAATTGTTATAACCTGCAGTACTATTTGCCCAGAAAGCAGCTTATAAGACACTTCTGAAACCTAAAACTAGACTGTTCCAGTTCCTTGAAAAGAAAGAGATGGGAAAAAACAGTAAAAGTGGTAAGATTAATAGGGCTGAACCCACTGACTTGACATGGATCCAAAAACTTCCAGATTGTGCAGAGATGTTCCAACAGGAAGGATGGTTGAAATTCTTCAAGAAGATAGATGGCTTTAATGCCCAAGTATCATGCAATTTTGCCAAAGGACTTAAGAATGAGATGATCATAATGGATCCTTTAAGATTCAAATTGACTGTAGATTTAATTTCAGAAGCCACTGAAATTGATAATGAAGGCGAGCTCTGGTTTAAGAAATCTCCTTTTGAGTTTGACCCTCAAAGATACTTATTGCCCAATGTTGTTCCTGACTGGAACAAAGGTATCATCATTCATAATTTCAAGAGGGAATGGATTGAACCTTTAAGAATTCTTCAGAGCTATATAACTTGTGAAGGGAGGTACTCATTAGTGTTCAAATACCATCTCAGGTTCTTGCAGCACATGGCAGGGGTGTCAAAAATGAATTTGCCATTCTTTTTCTTCAAAAGCTTGCAGAAAATGTCTAGCAAAATTAAACAGCAGGATGATCATACTTCTCAATCATTGTTTCATCATGGTCTCATCAAGTTGATCATCTCTACAGTGTTGCAGAAGGAGGAAAAAACTTGGGACTTCTTTTTGTTTTGGTCAGGGATTCATTCTAAAGGAGAAGACCAACAACCCAAAAGGCAAACTGATAAGGGAAGAGTAATGGTACAAAAGTTGGGGTATTCAGCTAAACCTGCAAACAAACATGGCATTAAAGTTAAAAAGGAAATAAAGCAGGTAGCAGATGAAAGACAGACTGACAGTCAGCCTCAGGAAATTCCACAGCACAGTGAAGTCAAATTTTCATTATTCGATGACAAAAAGGAAAAGAAAATTCTTGAAAATAAGTCATCATCTATATCAGTGGTTCAAGAAGAGAGGAAAATTGATGTCAAAGCTATTCCTGTAGCAAAAGAGGAAGTCCAGAATCAGCCCAAAAGCCCCATTACAGTCCTCTCAGATGATGAGGGCTATATGTTAGAGGATGAGCAGTTCATTCCAGAGATCAAGGTTAAAGCTGAGATTAAAGAAAATCAAGCTATAGAGGACAAAACTACCAAGCCTAAGAAGAAGATAAAAAAGCTAGAAGTGGTAGAGTTATCATCTATCCAATATCAAGGGAAGACACTAAAAATGATGGGAGAGCCAGCTTCTTTATGGAGACCTAAAACTAGGTCTAAAAACAAACTAAGATTAAATATGAAAAAGTTGTTGAATCCGAAATTGAAGACTGATAAGGTAGACATCTCTGATGAAGAATCCATGGAGGAGCAGTCAAAGAAAAATGAATTGCATTTAGTTAAAAAAGAGGATGTTGGGTCTGTAAATGTAACAGGTGAAGAAAGCTCTAAATCCATTGTTGAAAACAGTTCTGGAAAATTGTTAACAGAAGATATTAAATCAGCACAGGTAATAGGTGTTTCAAACCCTATCATTGAAGATATTGCTGTAAAACCATTGACAGAGGAATTGATGTTTAAGAAGTTTAACATGTTTTGGAAACCAAGTGAAGATCAGGATGCTGCAATAGAAAAGCTGGTAAATTCTGACAAGGATAATTTGAAAAAGACTGTGAAACAGTACAAGCATCAAATGAACTATATGCAAGAAGTAAATGATGGTCTAATGCTAGCAAATAGAAGATTGAGAGAAGATCTTCAAGATACTCATGACAATTTTCAGGAGTTGGTGATTGATGCAAAGGAGGCACTCAGGAGGAAAAGGGTGGCTGACAGGAATTGCTCAGAATTAGAAAGGACAGTTCAGACCTTGCAGCATGAAAATGAACACCTACACAGAAGGATAGCTGAGCTGGAGCAAAAGCACAAAAAAGTGAAGAAAAGATCCTCAAGTCCAGATGGCATAGCTTTGCTAGTGGAGGCATCGGAAGAGATATAGGGCAGTTAGGTTCATTTAAAGCTTTTTGTTAAAGATTTGCTATTTTTAGCAAAATTGTAATTTGTAAAAAATGTAAATGTTATTTTTCCCAATTTAGTCATTCGATGGAGGATTAGTAGGAGATACCCTAACTGTTTTTTGGGGGATGAAAAACTATTTAGAGAAGGAAAAAAGACATTGTAAGGGTTCGAATTTTTGGAGAGCTAGAGGAGGTCTGCAAGCTGTGCATTATTCCAGACTTGTTCACTGCTAAGTATTGCAAACTCTCATATTGCATTTTTGATGAAACTATGAATATATGACTCCTTATTCCACTTCTGATATGTGTTGGCTTCATTTTAAACTTATACAGTTTCTTGATTGACAATTTCATTTCTGGTTTTATGTATGATTTCCAGTAAGTGCTTGTCTTTTATTGAATGAATTTCAGTGCAATCTTTTGGTGAATTTCTGAGATATATATACATCTTCATGGATATATGTATGTGAATTAGTTTTTACTTATTGTTGGATGTATTCCCTTATGCTCTTGAAGTTTTCTTACCAAAACCTACAAAACAAAACCCTAAAAACCTAGTTTGGATTGATTTTATTCTTGAGATTGTGTTGGCTTGTTACCCTAGCCTTAGTAACAATTTCTGACACAAACATCTTTGGCGCCGTTGCCGGGGACGAAGCTGAAGCATATCTTCCCTGGGATATTCATCATTTTTCCTGGTTTAAGAGGTGGACTTGAACCAGCATTTTTGAAGGCTATTTTCACCAAAAAAGTCACACTGGCTTCTAAAGGGATTGGGACCAGGAATAAGCCTGTTTCTCCAATAAATCTGGGTGTGACAGACCCTGAGCAGATTCTGAAAACAACAAACAAACTCAGAAAATCCAAATCTTTGCCAACTTGTTGTGATTCTCATCAGTTAGGCGAATCACTAGACCCAGCTGACATTTCACCGTGTATAAAACCTATCCTCTCTGAGAGCAGTTTTCAGGTTTTCACTAATCCCAAAAGTTTCTTGAAGGCTAAAACCTCTTCTCCTGATAAAATACCAATATTTCAGCTGAAACTAGGAAAGAATACCTTTCAAAAAGGACCCAGTCAAATTCCTTCATTTTCAAACCCTAATTTGAAACTTCAGTTTAAACTTCAGTCCACAATGGCAGCTCAAAACCCACCTATGGATATGATGGACAGAATGGTAGCAGCTAGGTATGCACCATTAGTTTTACCTCAGCCTCTACATCCTTTGCCCGGAGGTGATTATCAGAAATATATGCCTAGATTTAATGGTCAAGGGGAAAATACTGCTGAGGAACATTGGGAGGCTTTTATGAGTTATGCTGACAATCAGAATATTGAAATTAAAGATGTGTGGATGAGGGTTTTTGTTCAGAGTCTAGATGGGGATGTAGGAAAATGGTTTAGGGAGTTGCCTGCTAACTCCATTACTATTATTGAAGAACTTCATCAGCTTTTCATGAGACAGTGGGGAGACACTAAAGATCACACATATTATATAACTGAGTTTGGAGCTCTCAGAAGAAAGAAAGATGAGACTGTTGCAGATTTTTCCAAGAGGTTTAATAAGATGTACAGTAGAATTCCAGCAGAAATTAAACCCACTGAAACATCAGCTAAGTTGACATACGCCAATGCTTTTGATCATGAATTTTCTTTATTACTCAGAGAGAGGAGACCTATCACTCTGCTGAACATGCAAGATGCAGCCCTAGAGGTAGAGTCTAATTTGTTAGCTTCAAATAGACTTAAGAATGAAACATCTCAGCAGTTGTATGAAAGAAAGGGAAAGAAAGAAGCTGTCACAGCAGGCTCTGCTTCTCAATCTGCTGAGGCCAAAATAGATGAGATGGCCAAAATGGTTAAAATCCTTACTGCAAAGTTGAACAAACTAGAGCTTGAAAAGAATTCTGCTAAACCTGCTCCAGAAGCTCAGAGGAAGCCAACCAACCAAAATCAGTTTAGAAGACAATTTGCACCTAGATTCATGCCAAGGGAGCGAAGAAACAATGACATTCAGCAAGAAAGGAGAGAAAATGAAGATCAAAAAGTGCCCCCACCTTTCCAAAATAATTTGGTTGATGAGGAAGAAATTGATCAGCAGATGCTTTTTGAAGAAACTGAGACTGATCAAGACATGAACCACATTGGAGATAAAATGTTTACAGGCTTTGTTACTGAAGAGGATTTTCTAAATTCTGAATATTATGATGCTGATTTATATGAGGTTGAAGATGATTTGGAATGTGAAAAGACTGCTGTAAATGTTGCTACCAATCAGAATGGAGTTAAGAAAGTTGTTAATCTCAGAACTGGACCAAAACAAGTAGTTCAAGCTCCTAAGAAGAAAGCTGTTGTTCCTGCTCCAGTTATTCTTGATAAACCAACTGTTGATCCTGTAGCAGAAAAGAAGCAACCTGCAGAAAAACCCAAGAAAAGTTCAGAAATTGAAGAGGTAAACAAGTCAGGTCAACATTTTAGTTTGGAAAATGAATTAGGAAAACTCAAAATTCCTGTGCCATTTTCTGAGCTTATAAAAAATCCATCATACAAGAATACAGTTTTGAAGGTAATGAATATGCAAAATAATCAGCCAGTTTCAGATACAGTGAACCTTCAGGAAGAAAAACCTAGAATTTTTATTGGATCAGCTTTAGCTGAGAAGACTGAAAATGAAGCTGGTGCTTCTCCTCCATTTTATATAACTCTGACTGTGCATGAGCAGATGATTCATAACTGTCTGCTAGATTCAGGAGCATCCCATAATTTGATGCCAAAATCTGTGATGGAAGCCCTGGGCCTTAATGTCACTAAGCCTTACCATGATCTATATGCCTTTGACTCCCGAGCTGTAAAATGTCTAGGAGTGATAAAAGATATGGTTGTCAATCTTACTCAGTTACCCATGAAAAGTGTAATAATGGATGTTGTGGTAGCTGACATCACACCAAAGTTTGGTTTACTTCTGTCTAGGTCTTGGGCTAAGAAAGTTGGAGGAACATTACAGATGGATCTCTCTTATGCAACTATTCCTGTTTTTGGTGGGGAAAACAGAAGACTTTATAGAGAGTTACAGTTGGCTTACATAGTCACAGATGAGAAAAACCCTACAAATCACCCAATGTATTCTGTGGATAAAGACCTTGGTTCATGCATACTACAATTTAGTGAAGAAGAGAATTCTGCTGGTGTGTTACAAGTACAAAAAGATCAGCCTGTAAAACACAGTCAAGAAGAACAGGATGTATTATGGCAGTTGTATTTTGATGGGTCTTCATGCAAAGAAGGTGCTGGAGCTGGAGTTTTATTGATTTCTCCTGGAGGTGAAATGGTGAAACTTATGTATAAGTTAGAATTTGCTACCACCAACAATACTGCTGAGTATGAGGCCCTATTATTGGGATTGAAGGCTGCAAAGGATTTAGGAATTCAACAGATTTCTGCATTTGGCGACTCCGAACTAATTGTTCAACAAGTAAAGAACAAATATCAAGTAAAGCAGGGTTTGTTGAAAGTATATCGAAATGAGGTATGGGATATGCTTGAAAATTATTTTATTGCATTTAATATCACTCATATTCCCAGAAATCATAATGAAACTGCAGATTCTTTAGCCCTGGCTGCCACACATTTCAGAATTCCAAAAACCACTCAATTAAGGTATCCAATAGAAGTGAGATATAGGCCATGTGTCCCAGATAATGTGAAACATTGGAGGGTTTTTGAAGATGACCTTGAAATAAAAAAATTTCTTGAGCTGGTAGATGAATTTTCAAACAATCAAATTGATCAAGAAATTGATGAAAAGGATGAACAGTTAGATGAATTTACTGCAGAAGAGATTGCTGGACATAAGATTATTGAACTGAAGAGTAATTTCATTCCGAAAGGCCTAGTACCTTTGGAGAGAATATTCACTAAGGATGATACACCTTCCAGACCAGTAATCCAGTCTTCAGAAGACAATGTGGAGGATTACAATATTGGCTCAGCAGAACAGCCCAGAATGGTAAAATTGTCTAAAAATCTAACAGCTGAGCAAAGGAGTAGATACATTAGGCTGTTGAAAAAATATGTAGATACATTTGCTTGGTCTTACAAGGAGCTGAAAACCTATGACACTGCAGTTATTCAGCATAAAGTTCCTTTGAAACCTAATGTTAAACCTTTCAGGCAGAAATTAAGAAGAATCAATCCAGCATTGTTCCCTGTTATTGAAAAAGAATTGAAGAAGTTGTTAGATGCAAAAATAATAGTGCCTCTTAGGTATTCTTCTTGGGTGGCAAATTTGGTTCCTGTTAGAAAGAAGAATGGAGAGATTCGATTATGTGTTGATTTCAGAAATTTGAATCGATCCTCATTAAAAGACAATTATCCTCTCCCCAAGATTGAACAGGTTTTGCAGCAGGTGGTTGGAGCTCAAAGGATTTCAATGCTAGATGGCTTCTCAGGGTATAATCAGATTGCTATGCACCCTGATGATAAAGAAAAAACAGCTTTTACAACCCCCTGGGGGACATTTATGTATGACAAGATGCTTTTTGGCTTAATGAATGCTGGAGCAACCTTTCAGAGAGCCATGGATATTGCATTTGTGGGTGAAAAAGATAAGTTTGTGGTGATTTATCTGGATGATATTACAGTTTTCTCCAAATCTGATGATGAACATTTGAAACATTTGGAGCAAACCTTCATAAAGTGCAGAAAATTTGGCTTATCCTTAAACCCTAAAAAATCACATTTTGCTGTACAGGAAGGTAAGTTACTGGGTCATTTGGTATCAGCTGATGGTATCAGGATTGACCCTGAGAGAGTCAAAGCAATACTGAAAATTAGTTTGCCCAGGAGTAAAAAGGATGTGCAATCATTTATTGGCAAAATCAATTTTCTACGATGGTTTATTCCTAATTTTGCTGAGACCATTAAGCAGATTACAGGCATGTTAAAAAAGGATCATGAAATCAAGTGGACTATGGAAGCAAAGACAGCTTTTGAAAAGATTAAAGTGGCTCTAACTGAAGCACCTGTTCTGGTGAGTCCAAATTTTGACAAAGAATTTCTTACATTCTCTTTTGCCTCAGAAGACACTATTGCTGCTGTATTACTTCAGAAGAATGAAGAGGGATTGGAACAACCAATTGCCTTTTTTAGCAAAACACTTAGAGATTCCGAGCTAAAATACAGTATCTTGGAGAAACAAGCCTATGCCCTGGTAAAGGCTTTAAAATTTTTCAGAATTTATATTTTACACTACAAGGTTGTTTCATTTGTTCCAAATGCTGCAGTGAAGGATGTTTTGACACAGCCTGATAGTGAAGGAAAGAGGGGAAGGTGGATTGCCAAAATTATGGAATATGAAGTGGAAATCAGACCTACCAAGCTGGTCAAAGGACAAGGATTGGCCAAACTGCTGGCTGACTCAAATTGTCAGGCATTAGGGTTACATGCTATGACAGAAGAATCAGCACTTGAAGAAAATCAAGTAATCCTGGAAAAAGAAAGAATCATGGATTCTTATTCATCTTCAGATTGGTATGCTGACATTGTTCATTTTCTGCTATTTTTGCAATGTCCAGAACATTTAGACAGAAAAGCTGCCAGGTCCTTGAAATTGAAAACTACTAAATACTGTCTGATAGAAGGTCAATTGTTTTGGAAAGATCCAGCAGGAATCTTATTAAGGTGTTTAGATCAAGCTGAAATAAAGGAAGTAATTTCAGAATCTCATGAAGGAGCCTGTGGAGGGCATAAATATTGGAAAACAACAGCTTATAAAATTTTAAGAGCTGGTTACTATTGGCCTTCACTTTTCACAGATGTTTATCAAACTGTAAGAGCTTGTATACCTTGTCAAAAGTTTGCAGGAAAACAGAAGCTGCTATCTTTACCTTTGAAGCCTATTGTAGTCAATGCCCCTTTTCAGCAGTGGGGCCTGGATTTTATTGGAGAAATAAACCCAGCATCTTCAGGCCAACATCATTGGATTTTGACTGCCACAGATTTCTTTACAAAGTGGGTGGAGGCTATCCCCACAAGAAATGCCACAGATAAGGTAATTATGGATTTCATAGAAAATAATATTCTGAGCAGGTTTGGCTGCCCACAACGATTGATTACTGATAATGCCAAAGCATTCAAATCCAAGGCAATGGTGGCCTTTTGTGAAAAAAATGGTATTATGCTAAAACATTCAACTCCCTATTATCCTCAGGGAAATGGTCAGGCTGAATCATCTAACAAAAATATCATTCAGTGCATCAAAAAATTGCTCAAACAAAATAAAAAATCTTGGGATTCAATGTTGAAATATGCATTATGGGCAGATAGGATTACTGTAAAACAAGCCATTGGAACTTCATCTTTTCAGCTGGTTTATGGAACAGAAGCAGTATTTCCAGTACAATTGGGAATCCCAGTAATGAAGTTCCTCCAAAATTCTCAAGAGGAACCAGATGATTTGCAAAGGAGAATTTTTGAGATGATTGAGTTACAGCAGAACAGAGAGAAAGTAGATAAAGAAGCCCAGCTGTATAGAGCTAAAATGAAAACCAGGTTTGACAGAAATATCAAAGATCATATTTTTTTGAGAAGGTGAGATGGTTTTAAGATGGGATGCAAGAAAGGAACAGAAGGGGAAACATGGAAAATTTGATAATTTATGGTTTGGCCCTTTTCTAATAGCTAAGGTTTTGGAAAATAATACTTTCATATTGCAGTCTTTGGAAGGAGAGGAATTGCTCAGCCCTGTTAATGGGCGATTCCTCAAGCATTTCTACAGTTAAATGAAGATCATGGTCACTTTTCATTGTATATACCGGTGTGAGTGAGATTGAATAAAGACTCCATAGCCCAATGGAAGACTGAAGGCACTAGTCTACAGGTTCTTGAAGCCTCACAGGGAGGACTTCATCCCACAGCTGGAGCCAGATGTTAAGTCAGTAAATTTTTCTGCATTTTTAGTTTTTTCTCTCCAAATTTTGGTTTGTTTTTGAGTTTACCTTAGTTAATGGTTGGTGTTCAGTTTTGGTTTTCTGCTGTGTTCAGTTTTGGTTTTCTGCCTTCTTAAGAATCTTATGAATGCTTGAATAAAGTTTGAGCCCAGTCTTTACATTTCATTTGATTTTGGTCATTTTTATATTGAAAGTGGGTCAAGGTGAGTTATATATTCAAAAGGAGAATCAATTATGACTTTAGAGAGTAGCTAAACTAGTGGCCTAAATCAAAAAGCTGCCAAAATCTCCGATAAATTTGGCAAAAGTTAGAAAATCTGCTAAATTTTGGTTTAAAGATATTCTTGTAGCGCTACACCAAAGTTTAACACAGAGTGCGCTACAGGAATATCGTGGCATGAGTTTTTCGTAAAATCTCGATCTGATTTCAATCATCATGAAGAGTGTGAATGTCTAATCGCATTTTGTGAAGTGTTTAACACGTGTATGCAGCATTTTTAGCATGATGTTCGTTGGTTGATAATCACGAAGAGAAGAGAAGGGCATCATTACAGGTTATGCGGGTTCAGTTGCACAGAGCCAATTCCGGTTTCAGCTGTCAAGTTTGCCTCGACACACGCATCATCACTGAGGAGTTAGTGTTTGAAGAGGAGACTTCACTGGGGAACGTTGGATTACGTTATTATGGAAGAAGACAACTGTGATTCCGGCGCCAGCAGAAATTAGGGCTTTGAATTCGTTTCACCTGCAGCCAAGAAAACGTTAGGAGGACACCTGTGCTCGAAGAGGAACGTTATTGACACCTCAATTTGAAGACATTACGCCACGATGCAGGAGTAATTGACAGGTATTACGTAAACCCTCATAACTGAAGAATTTGGGGTTTTTGCTGCTGCGTGTTCTTCTGAAAAAATTGGTCGCTGAGAAAGGTGTAATAGAATGAAAGGATGAAGAATTCATCACTGAAATGGTTAGCTGAAGCATGATAGGAGGAACTAGCATGACTGTTCCTTTTATGACCTAATCAGAATAGGGCGTTGAAAAACTCACAGAATTGCCTGTAGAATTCAGTTTGTTTAAACAGAGGGAAGTCTGCTAGTTTGATACGGGTGTTACACAGGGAGGTTTGTAGATTTGTGCATGGGTTAAATTGTTATAACCTGCAGTACTATTTGCCCAGAAAGCAGCTTATAAGACACTTCTGAAACCTAAAACTAGACTGTTCCAGTTCCTTGAAAAGAAAGAGATGGGAAAAAACAGTAAAAGTGGTAAGATTAATAGGGCTGAACCCACTGACTTGACATGGATCCAAAAACTTCCAGATTGTGCAGAGATGTTCCAACAGGCAGGATGGTTGAAATTCTTCAAGAAGATAGATGGCTTTAATGCCCAAGTATCATGCAATTTTGCCAAAGGACTTAAGAATGAGATGATCATAATGGATCCTTTAAGATTCAAATTGACTGTAGATTTAATTTCAGAAGCCACTGAAATTGATAATGAAGGCGAGCTCTGGTTTAAGAAATCTCCTTTTGAGTTTGACCCTCAAAGATACTTATTGCCCAATGTTGTTCCTGACTGGAACAAAGGTATCATCATTCATAATTTCAAGAGGGAATGGATTGAACCTTTAAGAATTCTTCAGAGCTATATAACTTGTGAAGGGAGGTACTCATTAGTGTTCAAATACCATCTCAGGTTCTTGCAGCACATGGCAGGGGTGTCAAAAATGAATTTGCCATTCTTTTTCTTCAAAAGCTTGCAGAAAATGTCTAGCAAAATTAAACAGCAGGATGATCATACTTCTCAATCATTGTTTCATCATGGTCTCATTAAGTTGATCATCTCTACAGTGTTGCAGAAGGAGGAAAAAACTTGGGACTTCTTTTTGTTTTGGTCAGGGATTCATTCTAAAGGAGAAGACCAGCAACCCAAAAGGCAAACTGATAAGGGAAGAGTAATGGTACAAAAGTTGGGGTATTCAGCTAAACCTGCAAACAAACATGGCATTAAAGTTAAAAAGGAAATAAAGCAGGTAGCAGATGAAAGACAGACTGACAGTCAGCCTCAGGAAATTCCACAGCACAGTGAAGTCAAATTTTCATTATTCGATGACAAAAAGGAAAAGGAAATTCTTGAAAATAAGTCATCATCTATATCAGTGGTTCAAGAAGAGAGGAAAATTGATGTCAAAGCTATTCCTGTAGCAAAAGAGGAAGTCCAGAATCAGCCCAAAAGCCCCATTACAGTCCTCTCAGATGATGAGGGCTATATGTTAGAGGATGAGCAGTTCATTCCAGAGATCAAGGTTAAAGCTGAGATTAAAGAAAATCAAGCTATAGAGGACAAAACTACCAAGCCTAAGAAGAAGATAAAAAAGCTAGAAGTGGTAGAGTTATCATCTATCCAATATCAAGGGAAGACACTAAAAATGATGGGAGAGCCAGCTTCTTTATGGAGACCTAAAACTAGGTCTAAAAACAAACTAAGATTAAATATGAAAAAGTTGTTGAATCCGAAATTGAAGACTGATAAGGTAGACATCTCTGATGAAGAATCCATGGAGGAGCAGTCAAAGAAAAATGAATTGCATTTAGTTAAAAAAGAGGATGTTGGGTCTGTAAATGTAACAGGTGAAGAAAGCTCTAAATCCATTGTTGAAAACAGTTCTGGAAAATTGTTAACAGAAGATATTAAATCAGCACAGGTAATAGGTGTTTCAAACCCTATCATTGAATATATTGCTGTAAAACCATTGACAGAGGAATTGATGTTTAAGAAGTTTAACATGTTTTGGAAACCAAGTGAAGATCAGGATGCTGCAATAGAAAAGCTGGTAAATTCTGACAAGGATAATTTGAAAAAGACTGTGAAACAGTACAAGCATCAAATGAACTATATGCAAGAAGTAAATGATGGTCTAATGCTAGCAAATAGAAGATTGAGAGAAGATCTTCAAGATACTCATGACAATTTTCAGGAGTTGGTGATTGATGCAAAGGAGGCACTCAGGAGGAAAAGGGTGGCTGACAAGAATTGCTCAGAATTAGAAAGGACAGTTCAGACCTTGCAGCATGAAAATGAACACCTACACAGAAGGATAGCTGAGCTGGAGCAAAAGCACAAAAAAGTGAAGAAAAGATCCTCAAGTCCAGATGGCATAGCTTTGCTAGTGGAGGCATCGAAAGAGATCTAGGGCAGTTAGGTTCATTTAAAGCTTTTTGTTAAAGATTTGCTATTTTTAGCAAAATTGTAATTTGTAAAAAATGTAAATGTTATTTTGCCTAATTTAGTCATTCGATGGAGGATTAGTAGGAGATACCCTAACTGTTTTTTGGGGGATGAAAAACTATTTAGAGAAGGAAAAAAGACATTGTAAGGGTTCGAATTTTTGGAGAGCTAGAGGAGGTCTGCAAGCTGTGCATTATTCCAGACTTGTTCACTGCTAAGTATTGCAAACTCTCATATTGCATTTTTGATGAAACTATGAATATATGACTCCTTATTCCACTTCTGATATGTGTTGGCTTCATTTTAAACTTATACAGTTTCTTGATTGACAATTTCATTTCTGGTTTTATGTATGATTTCCAGTAAGTGCTTGTCTTTTATTGAATGAATTTCAGTGCAATCTTTTGGTGAATTTCTGAGATATATATACATCTTCATGGATATATGTATGTGAATTAGTTTTTACTTATTGTTGGATGTATTCCCTTATGCTCTTGAAGTTTTCTTACCAAAACCTACAAAACAAAACCCTAAAAACCTAGTTTGGATTGATTTTATTCTTGAGATTGTGTTGGCTTGTTACCCTAGCCTTAGTAACAATTTCTGACACAAACAGTTTCCATAGAGCGCATGAACTCTTTAAAATTACAGAATGTTTGAATTCTTGTTTGTATCAGTTAGAACTGTAAATTTTGTTCTCTCTCTAGAAAGTATCAACAATTCAAAACTCGCAGGAACTCCAACACTTTGTTGTTTGAACTATGTTGGAAAATACTGAATTCTGGAAGAAATCTGTTAGGTTAATTTGAGATTGTATTCCGTTTTATTCAATACGTTTGCATTATTTTAGGTCACTAGTTGGTTTGGAGTGGATTTCTAGTATTTTCTTGATAATTGGCATAAGCATTCAAGGACACACAAAGGGTCGAACACCCTGCTTACATGGGCATGCTAGATAGTGTCACTCCTGAAAAAAACTAGAATTCCTATGTAAATATTTTATTCATATTTTTTTTATAGAAGTTTGGCATCCATAGGAAGGATTAGCACGGGTTTTTCATTTTGATTAATAACCATGTGGGCTAGTTCCATATTTTAATAGTTTTTAGTTGTCATATTGTAAGGATAGGAGTTAGAGTTTGGATTTGATTTGATATTTTGGGAAGCACTTGGAAATATTGTTTCTGCATATATTGTGCACATTGTCTCATCGGCTTACTAGCCCGGATTGACAAATAAATGATACAAAATATGTTATATAATTTGATCTACACTCGCCGACAAATCTTGATGCATTGCAACCCTATGTTTTTACCTCTTGATCATTGATGATGTTTTATCCATATGCATAATTTGAAAAGATTAATATTTGTTTCAATTCAAATTCCCCTCACCCATAATTGAGAGATATCAATCCATTGCAAAACAATCGGTTCCATTTAAATTATGATAATTTTCTATGGAGATCTTTCTAGATTAATCTAGAAGTGTAATTGAGTGTCTAAATTAACATATAAAACCAGTATAGATTCATCTTGTTGAATGCCCAGGTTCAACACACATTCAAGAAGATATTCAAGAACACACATAGAACCATCAAGAAGATAAATATGAACATAACATTCAATAAATTTGTTATTCATCTTGATAGGTATTTATACATAGAGAATGTGGTTGGAACGGTTACACCCGCTCCAACTAATTATTCATTAAACTCATACACATTTATAATTACGATGACTTATTACAAAGGCCTAAAGGCACCGCCAACATCTCCCCCACCCCAAAACTCTTCTTCATCCCGAAGAGAACAAGTATGCAAAAAAATCCGTGACTTGTGATTCCTCAGTATCTATCTTCAATCTATTAGTATTTGGTAGCAGCCTCACCTTTTAATCATCCAACAAACATTCACTTCCATCACCTTAGAACTATCAAGACTTTTGGCTCTTCTTTTTGTACCATTTCTTTTCCTTCAAATTCTGAGGTTCACTAGCACATTTGAGGAAATTTGCCACATTTTTGCGTTGATATTGCCATGTTTTGTCATCTCAATTGCAATGATCATGGGTGCGATTTTGTGTGGAACCTATTTCATGGATATAATGACAAACGTGGAAAGTCGTCGCAATAGAGACGAAAACTGGTCTCCACAGTTCTTCTATAAGGTGGTCTTGAAAATGATTTTTTTTATTCATTTTCTACAAACCGTCTCTCTATCGATGAAAATTAGTCCCTATAATGACAAAAATATGTCGAAAAAGTGTTTCACAGAAATTTGCTTCCACGAAAAACCGTCTCTATATCGATGGTTGTTCGTCGAACAGACTAAAAAAAGGCAGAGGTTGCGATGATTTTTCTATACCTTCAACGATGTTCCGGCGCAACTATCGACAAATTATCGTCGAACAGACCAAAAGAAGGCAGGTGCCTTTCCACGGTTTTGCTATGCCTTTCGACAAAATGCCATCTATATATCGATGATACCTGGAAGTTTTAAAAAAAAAATGAAAACCGTGAACATTTTCTACATCTATCGACGAAAATTCATCCCTATAACGACCCAAATATGTTGAAAAAGCGTTTCACAAAAAATTGCTTCAACGAAAAACTGTCTCTCTATCGACGGTTGTTCGTCGAACAGACTATAAAAAAGCAGAGGTTGCGATGGTTTTGCTATACCTGCGACGATGTTCCGACGGAACTATCGACGAATGATCGTCGAACAAACCAAAAGAAGGCAGGTTCCTTTCCACGGTTTTTCTATACCTTCGAAGAAATTTAGTTGATATATCAGTGATACCTAAAAGTTAAAAAAAAAATGAAAAACCGTGAACATTTTCTACATCCAAAGAAGTTTGATGTTTGAAGGTTATTTATGCTCATAACCTAAAAAATGATGCATGACTTTCATGGATTAGGGTTTTTAATATTCCTGTAATCATAGGACTGTTTTCTTATAGGGAAAAATGCCATTTTCAACTGTCAAATTCAAGCCATAATTGCTTCTTATGCTCTGAAATTGAGAAAAGGTTGCTACTTGATGGTTTGTGGCTATCAAGTATTCCATTTCAAGGCTAATTTGGGGTTGAGAAATGTTTGGAAAATCCCTAGTTGTTCCCAGACCTGACAAATAACCCTCTTCATCATTGTTTATGTGCCCATATTTGTGAAATATGATGCTTGCTGCCACTGTCCATGCCCAGAGTCACTTCAAAAATGCCCATATTTCATTTTTTGATACTTAGAATTCCTTCAAAAATATTACATACTTTATTCTAGGGTTGTTTACGACCATGAGACTTCTCATAATAGCTTTTTAAGGTATGAAATATGTCATAGATCACTCAGAAATCTACAAAATAGTCTCATATCAGCTCAAAACCCTCATATTGATCTTTGAAAACCTTAGTGCATACCCTATGCAAATGGGGGGATAACACCACTCATATAAATAGATGAAGGATAGGGTCTTCCCAAGCAACACACCACATCACACATTCATTTGTATGTCTTATTTGGAGTGCTCTCTTTGTAATGCACTAGGTTTCATGAGGAAACCCTCATGTAGCATATTGGACTTATTCTATAACCTAATGTTGGTCCTATTTTGCCATTTTTTTTTTAATTTTTAATTTTTATTTTTGAATGGAACCAATAGTATGTATGTTTCTGTAATATACTAGCATCCGTAGAACTAATAAGGTCTACTTTATGTTGTAACTTTATTCTCTAGATTTGGTAATGAATTCATTAGACTATCTTGACAACCCTCATTTGCACTAGGTAGATCTTATCCCAAACAATTTTCTATGGACCATTCAATAAATCTTGCAGATAAGAGAACAACCCATGAACAAATTGCGAATATTTCATTCAGATTGAACTCCTTTGATTCAGTTAAGGATAAAATAAGCATGGAGAATCCCAATGACTGCTGCAAAGAATAAGTCTGATATTGACCTTCAGAAGATGCCAAAATTTGTGAGGAGGGTCTCGAAAGTGATAACAACAATCCTTCAAGCATTGATGAAAAGCAGTGTGTGTGGTATCTCATATTGAGACTTGTCAACTTGCAACCATGGGAAATGGTTTGCTAGTTGAGAGACCCATTCCAAATTGCAGATTGTGTGTGGAAACTAATTTCTTATGAGTATAGCCTAAATGTCCAAGCTAGGTTACATTATATTAGTGAATTTTGGCATTGGACAAGAGCTTATCATCTTTTCTGAGAACAAAGATGATTAAATGAAATTGATGTTGAGTTTATTATGGTTTTTAGATTTTTCAAGTGCAAAAGAAGAGAATGAAAAAAGAGATTGATCTAGTATATCTCCTTTGATTGATCTAATTTTAAAATCTACAGAGAAATGCTTTTCAAAAACATTATCTATTTTAGCTAAGGGTTTGGAGTTGGAAGTTCCCTCAGAATCCAAATGTTGTGTTAACTCAAGTGTTGACATGCATAACTTTTTTTTTTTTTTAATGGGAAATAAAAGGGACTAGCTAGGTGCTTCTAAGCAAGATTGAAATATAGTATTCTCCAAGGTTTTGTTTAGTTTTTTCATTATGGTTAATATTTTTGTTCCTTTAACACTTCAAAAGAAAAATATCTCTATGAGGAAAGCTTAGAAATTAGGCTTACATAATGTATATATGAAATTGAAATGGAGACCTCTTTGGATGTGACAAAATCAAATAGTAAGAAATCCAAGCATAATATATGTAAATGTATCAATTTATTGTCGTTTATTTTCGTTCATACCTAGCCGTCCAAGATGTATCAATTCAAACCTAAACTTGTCGCTTACAACATTATCATGAGAGCATGCAATGTTTTTCCTTGCCATGCAAGATTTTTGATGGAAGAAATAGAAATGCATGGCATATAGCCAGCTCGTATTAGTAGGTCCATCCTCTCTAATGCATATGTAAATGTGGGTTATGTACAAGTGTATTTGCAAAGTTTCAAAAAGATTTTTGAAGCCAGTACTAAGCCTAATGGCAACACATACACATTTTTTTATCAAGACATGCATTAAGAATATAAATTTCAAATGGCCTTCCTCTACTTTGAAAAAATGAAGAAACAATAGTTGCAATAAAATGTGGTGGCATATAATACATTCTTGAGCACCTGGAATTCATTTGAAGAAGGGGTCCATAGGTTACTTGCTCTACAATCCTATATGAAGACCTCTCTCAAAGACATGGGCTCCCAGAAGCTAGTGTCAAAACCCTATAAGCTAATGCATTGGACAAGTTTCGTATTGAATGAATATTCCAAATCACTCCAAGAATATCCAAGTGTTTCATGTGTCCTATTTGAAGAAGTTTGTCGGGCCAAATTGTTGAGTTTGAAACAACTTCCAAGAATTTGTTAGGTGGATATTATTGTTGAATTCTTATTGATCCCACTTACGCAGGTTTTGAAGCATTGTAACAGGTTTTGAAGCAGGTTTTTATATGAGTAAATAACATATAAGCAAATAAACAGGCATTTAAATCCCAATACAAAGTCCCGTAGAAATCAATGAACCGTGAAATGTTAAATTTATTAAAAATATTTTAAGAAATAGACATGCATTTAAAAATTTACAACAGTCTTTAATACATAGGAATAAAAGACTATTTATACCTTATTGAACTCCTCTTTATTTTGAGAATATTTTAATATTCTCTACTGAACGGGGCCAACCACGCGAAGGTGGAATCTCATATGGCCCCTCCCCCCCTCACATCGATCTCAATTCCGCATACCCAATAAATGATTTTGTTTACATAGAAAACATATAAACATTCATGCATAACTAGGATAGTCATCAAAACATATAAACATATAAACATTGAAGCATAATTAGGTAATTCATATAAACAATGTTTCAGACTAACAACATCGATATACATCAAAATACAAATCATGAATTTATACATCTACTTTTTCGTTGATTTCTGTTTTTTTGCATTGTAATAACTGACGAGTAGGGTATCACAATCATCATTTGGCATAGTATTTACTACGCCATCTCCTACTATTGTTTTTTTTTCATGCCCTCATGTATAGTACTTCTTTTACATCGTTGAGTAGGGCGTGGAGGCCGTTCTGAAGGGGTGTGAACTGCAACAACGGAAATGAGCATATCGATATGTTGAAATATTATTGAAATAAATATTTCATTATTTTGATTAACATTACAATATTGCTCTTTAATTGTCTATGTAGCTGTGACAGCTGGTGTGTTAATTGTTTGTTTACTTGGTTCCTCTTGTAGTTCACCCTCCTGATCTACATGGTATTCCATTGAAAGAATAAAATTTATAAGTATATGCCAGGAAATATATATCTATAATCAAAGTAGATATTTCTATTTCCAAAGAATACATACCAGAATGGCTACTCTGCTCCCCACTATCATGGGACATGCACACCCCAACATCAACTGGTTTGTGCTGAGTACCGCCAGATTCATTACTGTGGTTGCATTGTTGCTTAAAATCAAACATAAATATTCAGTTATGGGTGATATAAACAAAACTGAATAGACTTTAATAGTATATTGCAATGATGGCCTTATTCATTTTTTTTACCTGCATTTGCGTCATTGGGGAGATTGGAGTCTTCCCCAAGATTTTCCGATATTCAATCGCACTTTGAAAACCATACTTGAAACCAAGCTTTAGGTCTTCCTCGGTGGAAGAAACTTGGAATGTATTTCCCTGCAATGCATAACACATTTAAAATTTCCAGTATCAAAAATAGATATTTGTTTGCTACTGTTAAATAAATATTCCCCACATTTAATCATTTAATTCTTACACTTCAAGCTCTTAGTTTTCTATAGCCATTCTGGCCCAGTCTATGCTGCCCGTGCTTTTCCATTCTATCCTTGGTTTCTTTGGAGGTGTCAAGTAGCCTATATATGAAAATTTTTAAAAACGTTAGATATCAGAATTCTTACTTTAAAAAAAAAAAATCATCTTATTTCACTAAAAAGATGATATGCATTGTACCTTGCTTTACCAAGTCGTGGTTGTTTTCCTTGTCTTTTTAGCAAGTTCTCCTTTGCATCCTCTATGATTTCCTTCCACTCTTTCTCCGGAACCATGGGAGGGCTCTCATGCTTGAGTTCAAGTTGCAATTTATCCCTATATTGGGCCCTGGTATATTTTAAATTCTCGCCGGCTAACTTTGCAACCACTTTCTTGTTAAATGTATTTCCGAACAAGTTTACCATGTGTTCTATCAATTCATCTCTCTTTTCGCTATCTTAGCTATTCCACCATGTGCGAATGGTGGGGCCAAACAACCCAATGCTTTGTCATTCAAATTCCTGTAGAAAACATTGTTTTCTGCAAAAATATGTAATCCATTAATTTATAATAATTTCAACGTATGTCCATTTCAATTTCATGATTAAAATGAATGAATTAATTAATAAATACCTACAATATTTTGAATCTTGATCGGAACACAAGAGCCATCCACCATAAAGGTGATATCTAGTGATCCGGTGCTTTTAACTTGTGCTACTCTAGGAAAATTTTCCTGGTCATGTACAGTACGTTCATCTCCAGAGTCATGTGGAGTCCTAGGCTCCGTCTCATCATGCTCCGGCATGTCATGCCAATCAAAATTAGTGCCCTCATAAATGGATTCGAGGCCAACCGCAGGAGTGTCAAAAATACTCATTGGTACATTGCTTTGCCAACGTTTTTACTGCATTGGAGCATCACTGCTACCTATACCTGTATCGGCAGGTTCTCTAGTCACGGTTTTTAAAAATTCGTACAAACGAGAAACTTTACTTTATCACATCACTTGGAAAAATAGAAAACATAATATTAGATATGAAATCATGTCATAGCTTAAAAAAATATGTGAAGATGCCACTTACCCCATAAGATTGTATTTGATCTCGCATCTCTTCAATCCTTGCCTTGTTCTCCTGTGTCACGGGCCTTATGCGAGCCAAGGAAAGCATTTCTATGTTTTCCTTTTTCAGAGCATTCTTTAAAGTTTGCATTAGGTCTATGGAATAGTAAATATCTTCCTCAAGTACATCATCACCCAGATCGAGTGCACTGGACTAAAATCATCAAACAATAAAATTAAGCAAAATCATTCTAACATCATTCAAATATTGTTATTGTAATGAAATTTAGTTACTATTAAGCACTAACACTTACCTGGCGCGGTGTTGTGGCCGGTGACTTCCCACGGTCAACCCGTATTGATCTACTTCGAGTGGGTGACTGTCCATGGTCACCCTGGACCGTGGAAGCAGAAGGTGCCTTTCCACGGTCCTCACCCTGACACGATAAATCAATCAATAATTCATCATAAGCACAGAAAAATGAAAATTTCAATCGTGTAAATCGAATGTTAATAGAAAAAATCAAAACATTTAGTCATTATATTTAACACTTACCTGAAGGGGCACAAAGTGTGACCTTCCACGGTCACCCTGGACCATGGAAGCAGTAGGTGCCTTTCCACTGGCGCCACCCTGACAGAATAAATCAATAAATAAACGTTATGAAAATAATTGTAACATAATAAAAAATGAGATATTGTAATAATATTTATTTTTACCTTGGAAGTAGAGGACATGCGTTCTGTTGCATGAAGATCATGGGAAGACCCCTGCCACAGTGTAATAAGCATGTTGTCACATGGAAATCTTCTGGTGTTGGAGTTTCTAGTTATTGTAGTCATATTTAGTTACTATATTTAGTTGAGTCAATAATTGTAACATAAACAAAATTGAGATATTGCAATAATATTTACTTTTACCTTAGAAGGAGAAGATACATGTTTTGCTCCATGGCGATGAGAAGACCCCTTCCATAGTGTAATAAGCATGTTATCATATGTAAATATTCACAATAAGCACGAAAAAAGCGAACGGTAACAGTGAAAATCGAATGTTAACATAAAAAATCAAAATATTTAGTTATTGTAGTCATATTTATTTACTATATTTAACATTTACCTGACGAGGCATAGCTTGTGACCTTCCACAGTCACCCTAGACCGTGGAAGCAACATGTGGCTTTCCACTACCACCACCCTAACACAATAAATTAATCAATAAAAGTTGAGTCAATAATTGTAATTTGTAACATAAACACAAATGAGATAAGCATAACAGTAATAAGCATGTTATCACATGGAAATATTCATAATAAGCACGAAAAAAGCAAATGTCAAAAGTGGAAATCGATTGTTAACAGAAAAAATCAAAACATTTAGTTATTATATTTAACACTTACCTGACGGGGCACAGAGTATGGCCCTCCAGGGTCACCCTGGACCATGGAAGTAGCAGGTGCCTTTCCATTGGCGCCACCCCGACACAATAAATCAATAAATAAACGTTATGAAAATAATTGTAACATAATAAAAAAGAGATATTGCAATAATTTTTATTTTTACCTCGGAAGTAGAGGACATGCGTTGTGTTGCATGACAATCATGGGAAGACCCCCGCCACAATGTAATAAGCATGTTGTCACATGGAAATCTTTTGGGGTTGGAGTTTCTAGTTATTGTAGTCATACTTAGTTACTATATTTAGTTGAGTCAATAAATGTAACATAAACAAAAATGAGATATTGCAATAATATTTACTTTTACCTCCGAAGGAGAAGATACATGTTCTGCTCCATGGTGATGAGTAGACCCCTGCCATAGTGTAATAAGCATGTTATCATATGGAAATATTCACAATAAGCACGAAAAAAGCGAATGGTAACAATGAAAATCGAATGTTAACAGAAAAAATCAAAACGTTTTGTTATTGTAGTCATATTTATTTACTATATTTAACATTTACCCGACTAAGCATAGATTGTGACCTTCCACGGTCACCCTGGACCGTGGAAGTAGCATGTGGCTTTCCACTGCTACCACTTTGACAAAATAAATCAATCAATAAAAGTTGAGTCAATAATTGTAACATAAACAAAAATGAGATAAACATAATAGTGTAATAAGCATGTTATCACATGGAAATATTCATAATAAGCATGAAAAAAGTGAATGTCAATAGTGGAAATCGAATGTTAACAGAAAAAATTGAAACATTTAGTTATTGTAGTCATGTTTAGTTACTATATTTAGCATTTACCTGATGAGGCATAGCGTGTGACCTGCCACGGTTACTCTGGACCGTGGAAGCCACATCTATTCGATTTAAGTTGTAATTGATCAACAACTCTTCACCTGGAAGTATTGTTTTTATTGCACATACAAATATATGATGTTCTTCGCGTCCCTCAAATTCGCAAATTGGTTTCTTATTTGTTTTCATTGGTCGTGTACTATTTATAAAGCCAGCAACGTTTCTGGACGTTTTTGGTCTCACATCAATATACATAGTTGCCCCTTTGTTTTTATTATTTTCTGCTAGTTGTATATAATCTGCGGCAACTCTGTATCTTCGCATACTTTGAGTATATTGGACCAAGATCAACCAATTATTGTATCTGTATAATGGTCCAACATACTCCATCAATTTAGTTACAGTGCCATAGCTGACCTTTATGCCATTCATGGAAAATAGCCCCAATCCATGTAAGGATGAAGGAGCAATGCGATACATCCTCCCATTGATGAAGAAATATGTGTCCACTTGAGGTAGCTTATTAGGTACCCATCGTAGCACTAGATGTCTATAACTCAAGGGAAACTCAATGTTACCTATGCTCTCAGCATCATAATTACATGACCCTCTGTTGAAAATAAAATATTGCATGCGTCTACAAAATCGTTTCCTTACCTTTTCAGATCTAGTTGATATAGAACCGGTAGATCTAGTACAACACATCTCACTTTCAACCTCTCCGAGTACATCTTCATCATCACTCGAGGAAGATAGATTTGACAGATACCTATTTGGTGGTACCTACACTCAATAAAACAAGAATATAAGTTACCAAGCGGATATAATTTAGCGTGCAAATATATTTAATTGTAATGTTTTAATATCAGAAGTTATTTCTTCCCAAAAACTTTATCAAAAGCTATTTTTCTCTCAAAGGTGTAATTTCTTTTAGAGTTATTTATATTTGAATTATTTTTAAGTATAAGACACGATTTGATTTGATTTGGAATTTGTTCACAACACGGATATAGAAGTGTGTTTCTTGGGCCACTTGACTAGTTAATGCATGCAAAGAGGTATGGGGTTCCCCCTCATATAGATCGGGATGGGGATTCAATTTGGAACGAGCGGTGTTCATATTGCTTCATTCATGGATTTCCCACCGAAACTTGACGACGTTAGTCTAGTCTAACACTCCCTCTTCTACAGTAGTTTGATATGCAATTTTCCTCATGCAAGGTACTCCTTCTCTAACTATGTGATACATGTGCGCAATGGTACTCTATTGTATGGAAATGTGGTCACAAAGGTCCAACTCTCCTCCTCAACATAGGTCCTTGGTTCCATCACCAACCTCCATGAAGTATCCTCCTCAACCCAAGCATCATCAAATCAAGTATCCAACTTGCAAGGTGTGTAGGTCCCAAGCTCTAAGGGTTAAGTGCCCAATGCTCCTCCTCCTAGGTAAGTACCTCCCTTGATCAAGCAATCGACTCCCTCATTGTGTGCACCCAATGAGTTTATCAACATGTCGATTAGGTAACAATATCCTAAGGGTACCATGTCAACACACTAACCAAGGCCAAGCATCCACCCAAACCGAGGCATTGATATGACCATGAAGCATCACAATGGGGCTAGGAGACCTATTACTCGTCTACCGAGGTGAGAACACTTTTGGAGTGATCCCAAAAGCTAACACATAGTTTTCTATGAAATGAATAATTATATCTAAAAACTAGGTGGCCATGTGTATTACTCACTCATTATCCTTGCCAAAAATTTTAGGTGCATGCAGTTAATACACATGAAATTTATAACATCATGTCCATAAAAGAAAAGTGAGTATGGAGTAACATAACTCTCTACAAAACTTCTTTTTGCTTCAAAGTGAAATTCTCAATGTAGATATGAGTTTTGATTGCTTGAAGTTGAATGAACAAAAAAATTTACAAATTTAATCATCAACAAGCAAATGTATTACTCATTTTCGTGTTTGCACCCTTATACCAACAGAGACAACCACATGAAAGTGGTGTCTTCCAATAACATATTGGTTGATTGGTTGGGGGATCAGTATGTTTTCTTGGTATACAATGTTAAACAGTTAGAAACCCCTATAATATGGCACCTTAGAATAGCTTAGAACGCTTTAACTTACACCTAATTTGGCCCTATTTTTCCCATTGTTTCCAAATTTCATGCAATTTCATACATGGAGGGAAAGTGGGCCCATGTACAAAATTTTCCAAAATTGGGCT